>JAWWEV010000029.1:6100056-6273407 GCA_035583235.1 Hafferia zeledoni | reverse complement strand
AAGTCACCTGACAATTTTCAGGCCTAGTCCAAACTTTAAAACCCAAATTTAGGCCCCACCTGGCTGAAACCACAACACTGATTTAACCACTGGAGAAAATGACTCCTTCATTAGCTGAAACTGTTGTGTTCAAGGGTGATTCCAAGTCTGGCTCATGTTACTTGCTGTGAAAATGTTGGGGTGTAATTACTGTAAAAGTACATGACTTGCACTGACTTGAAACTGCCCTCAAATCCCATGAAAACAGACACTTGAGAATGTATTGTCAGGGTTCACTGTGTGGTGTGGTTAGAACAAGCTCCCTGAGTTGTTTTTCTGTGAATTGGAGAGTGGTTCTACTCACGTTCCAAGCAGATATTGGGGAAAATCTGGTTACAAAAACCATTTTTGCCTGTTCTTCTTATTTATTTATTTATTGGTGTTTGGATCTTAGTAGAAAATTAATGTAATGACAGTGCAAAAATACAGTTGCATAATTCTACTTTTGTTGAAATATTTCATTGTTTTCTGTTTATTTAACCTCAAGTAGTCAGGCAGTTCTTGGATGTGAGCTGAGTTCTGTTCACATCATCAGTAAAATCTGTTTTCCTGCAAACAATTTTTCTCAGTGCCAAACTTCTGTTTTCAGTCTGTGTCCATGCAGACAATCTGTAAAGGTATATGGTGTCAAAAGATGAAAAGAGCTGAACAGCCTGACTGATACTGTCACGCTGCAGAAAGTCTTAAAACTCTGTGTCAAGGGCTGATTAAACACAGCAGATTTAAGAATAGGAAGATGAGAATTTAATTGTCCAAAATGTTTCCTCTTAGACAGAAGTTTTAACTTTCTCAGAAGGTATATTGAGTTTGCACCTAATATGTTGCAACTCTCTGGTGCATTTTTTCTACTTGTCTGATAGCTTGCAGTTAGAATTCAGCCATCTGTCAGCAATTAGGGAGTGGGCACTGATTTTCATGTACCAGGACACCTTACAAAGAGAGCCATTTGCTGGGACTTTCTCTCTTTAATGGCAAAGCCAAGTAGGAAATCAATCATGCTTTTCGCTGGATCAATAACCAGTGTAATGTGGGTTTTAGTATAAAGAACAGCATCAAACCCAGGCATTGTCAGTGTGCAGTACATCACTGTGCCTTGGTGCACAGGTGTAAAGGTGATAGTGATTTAGGTTCCATTTGAGCAGATAAGTCATGTTGCAAATAGTTGATAGGACTTTGTTCTTGTAAAACATTTAGAGGCATGATTGCTTAACTCTGGTTTTCCAAATGTAGTGGGTTTTACAAACGGGGAAAATAAATATTTCTCAAAAAAAAAGTTTTACCTGAACAGCCTGCATGGAATTTTGATCTGTAGGAAGCAAGATTTCTGTCATTTGTTTGATTGTTTTGTTGGAGTGAGTTTAACACAAATGAAAGGAAGGAAATTGATCGCACTTAGGACTGTAATCCCCTCTCCAAAAACATTCTCCAGCCCACCCATGCAGTGCCAGTGCAGATTTCCCTCTGAGAATTCTGTGTTGGCTCTTCACTCTTTGTCAGACTCCTTTCTCCTGGTATTCCTATCAGCTCTATTTAGGGTTCTCCAGGCTCTCCATGAACCTGGAAGTGATGATCACAAGTACAGTATTGATTTGATTATTTGATTTAGTGAAAAGTTATTTAACTTTTTAGTTCTTTGGATAGGAACAGCTCGCTCTCTGCTGTATTCTCCCTGTGTGCTGATGTAACATTCTTGTTATTTGAACAAAACGGTCCCGTGTTTTTTTTTCTAGCCATAGATATTATCAAGTTAAGCCATTGCTTCTAAAAAAAAAAATTAAAAATGTTAACAGAGATAAACAGCAAGGTTTAATAACGACTTCTAGCCATGCCACAAGCTCTCCTGAAAATACTTCTCGTGCTCTTACTTAGAAAACATTATTTCATTCTTTTACAATTTGATCTTTAAGCCCTGATATCATCCAGTATGAAATTAATGTATTTTAAGGTCAGTAACAGAAAGAAACTGTTTTGAGAATGTAGTGTTTGAAATTACTTATGTTCTGTACTTGAATAATTATCTTTTCAATGCAAGTCCTCACTAACAGTCGTCAGTGTTGCACCATTTGCTCTGCCAGCCCACCCAGGGCACAGCAAGGCAGAACAAACCACCTGGGGAAGTTGAAGATGTTCTCAGTGTATTTTCTAGCGTTTTATCTGCTCTGTTTGAAATCCACAAACAAAACTAAACTCCAGACCCCAACAACTGAAAGTACTGTAGTGTATTTCTGAATTTACTGTGTGCCTGGTTAGTTGTGAGCCTTTATTCAGAGCTGTGAATTGGTCCTGTGTGTTCACTTGCAGAATTGCTTTAGTGTAAACAATCCAAACCCTTTTAAGTCAATGCAAACTAATTTTGCTGTGTGTGACCTTTGGGTTGGTGCATTTATCTGTTACTTGCTTTGTGACTAATTTAAAAGAAGGTATAAAAGCAACCAAAAGTCTCTCACTCAGTGATACAGTCTATGAAATACAGGCAGATTTGCAAACTCACTGTCCTCCATTTTAAGATAAGGATGTGATGTCAATGTTTTAATCTATATTTACAGGCACATTTGTGCATCCATTTTCTTTGCAAACTGCTGAGAAAGTTGGAATCTCTACAGAATTAACTCTTTAGAAAAACAGCCCACTTAGCTACAGGCTTAAACACTTTTCCCTGAAGTAGCTGGAATTGGTAGCAGAAAAGAAATGTTGTATGCAAAACTGAAGAGAAAAAACCTGCCTTACAGAAATTGTTAATTCAAGATTAGCATTTAATCTCCAGTGAGTACCTGAAAGTGGGAAGATGCAGCAAACTAGGAGAGAAATTGGCAGCAGCTGCCTGCCAATAGTTCAGAAGATGCAGAGCACAGTATCAGTGGGAAGGGCTCTCTGCATAAACTCTGCATGTGAAGTTGGGGAATGCATTGATCTAAGCTTTCTTTGGTCAAGGGATTCACTTTTGGAGAGGGTTTCACAGAGAGCAGTCAGTATAGCTGTATACCCCCCAAAGACACCAGGGCTGGGTGGAGGGAGTGGAATTGTGTGTTGCTCTTTTTTCCTCTGGATGCTGCATTGTGTTCCGTGGGCTTTTTCTGTGCTGGGGGGAGCTGTGCCTCCTGCCCCGGGAGCGGAGCAGCCTCTCCTGGCTGGCCCGAGGGGCTCTGAGCTGAGGCAGCAGCCCAGGGAAGCAGCCTCTGGGTGTACCTCTGCTCTTTGGTGGTGTCCCTTTGCCTTGGCGGGTGTGGAGCTGGGAATGAGAGGTTCATAGAGAGGACAGGACTGCTCAGGATCCTCCTGCACATCCTGATGTGTATGATGGGGTTACTTGGGTTTAAGCAGCTGGTGAGATGCTTGTGTGTTCTGCTTCCCCAGCCTCAGACAGTCTCTTCCCTTTGGCACTGAATTTGGATCAATAGATTCCCCCCCACTGTTAAACCAGTGTGTAACACGTGCTGGCTCGAAGGGTCCTCTCTTGGTTTGGATCTAGGGAAGGCTTCTCTTAGTAAGAGAATTAATTAGAATGAAAGTGACTCTTAAAGAGTTACCACAATAAGGAAGACTCTGGCGCTGTGTGGAACTGGAGCCTGGATTGCAGGTCAGACAGAACTGGGACCAGGAGGCTTCTGAAGGGTTAGAGTGTGAGACAGGCTTTGATTCCTTGCTAATCAGAACTAGCTAGCAGGCTCTCTGTTCTTCCCTGGGGGACATAGCTCATGTGTTCTGGGTAAATGAAAGCCTAAGATAAGCCTAAGTTAGAATTAACTTCCATAACAGCTAACTATGGATTTTTTATCATGAAAATATTGATGTGCTTTATTGCTTTGGGCAATTTCTGCTTAGAGAGGATTTGACTCTTTTAAAGGTATTCCTAAAAATAAAATGATCTAAGCTCTTCAAAGGAAAAGAGCTTGTTCTTTTTCTTATGTGTATTTCTGAAGCAGCATTTTTTCTTGTAACTGAACAAAATTTTTTATTCTTACTGAGTGAACAGGCACCTCTAACTTTGCTACATGAATGGGAAGCTTCCTGCCTCTCTTCACTACAGGCAGGAATAGGAACTCAGCAGAAAGTCCATGCCCATGAAGTGTATGAATTCAGAGATATTAACTTTTGTAGTCATTCTGGATTAGCCAGACTGATATAGTTAACTGTTGCTCCCATGCAAAAAGAGTGTATGTTTTACAAACAAAGGGTGCACTGCCAATAGGTGGCACCTGGGAAAACCTACATTTCCTGTGGTGGAATGCAGAGCCTAAAAGTATTGAGCTCTTGTGAACCTCTGATTGCTTTTTCTGTACTGCCCTGTTTGTCCTCCGCGTACTTTTCATGGGTTTATTAAAGTAAAGCCATTGCAGAAGAGAGCAGGTAGAAGGCAGTGTTTGTTGAGCAGCTTTAACCCTTGTCGAACCATGCAGTATGTTCAGACTACAGGAAGAAACCCAAAACATTGCCTTTAATGGAAACCATTCAGTGTTGTCTGAAGTCCAGCTAAGTGCAATCTCTCCTGAATACTTAAAGAATGGCCTCTGGAAAGTACCTGAAAGTGGGACTGGATAAGGTGAAAAACTTAAATGTCTTGCAAATCCTACACAATCTTCCCCCCGGACCCCTGTGCCTTGGCTGGTTATCTCTGGGCCTGCAAAGATCCTTAGCCAGCACAAGCTTGAGAGGACTTCTGTGAAATTCTCGTAGTCTGAATAGTAGCCTAAATGCTAATCTTTAATTTAATGGCACAGGAGAAAGTTGACAGACACATCTGCCATTTGTTCAAATAGTTTTCACATGCTTCTGCTTTAATACACAATACCATCTGTTGAGCTTTTCTGCAAATGGAATTCTTTCCTTCAGTCTACCCACAAACCTAATTATGGATGTGAGGATTGTAGAGGTTACCTTTTTAAATATACAGCCAGCATTTCTGGACAAAAATACATATGCAGTTCTTGTTTGTGTGAATTATTTAACAGATGGCAAAAATGCATTTCAGATATTACCACTATCCCTACTGTGGAGGAGAGCAGTGTTTCTGTAGGGTGGATTCTACTCTTGGCAGCACACATTATTCCTTGGCATGCTTAAATATGATGGGGTCTGACCCACAACTATTTCTTCTGATTATTTAATTGATATTACCTATGTTAAAATGATTTACAAAGCCAAGGGGCTTCATTATTTTAATGAGGGCTAAATTGTAGGAAATGCCTTGCAGGATGTAGCACCTTTTCACAGAGAGCTGCCAAGGACAAGGTGATGTACCTGTTGGCCCATTTAGATCTTGAGACTGTGAAGATAGAATTGTTCAGTTAAACTCTTTCATGAAACTTAGTGTGATTAAACCCCCCCACAAAATCAACAAGATACCCCCAGGCCTCGATCCAGTTCCTACTCTTCTCCTCTGAATAAGTTTTGTTTTGTTCCCCTAAAGTTGCTTTCAGCTGAAGTGGCTGCAGTTTGAAGGTTTACTGAAGCATCTTATTTTTTACTGCCCCCCTGCTTCCTCCTCTACCTGATCTAATCACTATTGTTTAAGCTCTAATCCAGCTATTATGTGTCTGAGGTTGACATGAGAGCTGAGGAGAAGAGAGCAGACTGTCAAAACCAGCTGTCAGCATAGATAGGAAGAGTGTGAAATTGAAGTAATAACTGGAATATCCGCAGCATCTGTTCAAAGATTTTGGAGAATTTGACCAGTTGGCATCCACCCAGCCCCAGCTGAGTGACAGCATTTAATATCAGTCAGATACCTTTGTCTTTCATCTGCACACATCATATAATGTCAGGTGTTGGTATGCTGGAGAAAAAAGCTTTAAAATTATGGAGGAGGATTTAAAGCTGACAGTTGAGCCCACAGGTGATTGGAAATGACAATAGTTACTGTATTCTGAGGGCAAGAATGGTTGAGATGATATTTAACTTGGGCTCTTGTAGAATAAGAGCTTTATCTCTAGAATGATACATTTATAAATGGGGAAGCAAACAAGGTCAGCAGATGTCCTGTATCACTATATGTCATTGCTTAGTAACCTGTTTCTGACAATGAGGGATCTTAGACAAGCAGGAAACAGGTTTTCAGGAGGAATTTGAAGTTTTGCAGAAGAATCTGGAAAATCTAAAATATCTGAGATTGTAAAGCTCAACTATGAGAATGTTTCTAAGTCAAATTCACTTTCACCACTACCCTGTGATTTCCTTTGATTGTAAGGAGCACTCCATTTACTCCTTCATCTGCAGGAGGAGGTGAATGAGGGGCTTGGAGAAATTCTCATGAGTTATCTGAGGCTTCATTTGGTCTCTTCTACAGCCCTAGTTTGGGATTTGCACCTAGCCCTTGGTTAGTTCATCTGCTGCATTGCCTTTGATGGTTCTTATTTCTTCTCCTAATGTGTGAGCTCCCAATCTTTCTTTTACTGCATTTCTTCTCTTTCTAGTTTGCCATTTAATCTGCCATTTTGGACCCTTTTCTATTATTTACTCAATAATCTTTCCTCTCCTTCAGCATCAGTTTATACCTAAACATATTCCCTGTAAATATTCTTTATATTTCATGCTGTAAGGTCTTAGTAGAGAATTATTCTACATCAATTCCTTCTGTCCTTCGATGGTGACCCTTATTAGAATTTTATTCTCTGTTGCCACCTAATTTCACTTCCTTAACAATAGCATGAATTTGATAGCATAAATAGCATAAAGCAGCTTTAATGTTGGCAAAGAATGAGTGTCTTTGCCCATTTCATCACCTGAGTCAGCTGTGAAAAGTTAAAAGCAATTTTTCCTCAATGTCCACAAGGTCAGTTCCATTCCTCTTACAGTGGTGGGAGCAGAGTGTTAACCAAAGTGGGTATAAGTTTTGTGGGGTGGGGACCTTCATGGACATTTAAGTTGTGTAACCTGTGAACCTTGACAAGTCTCAACACCCTGTGGAAATAGTTGTGCTTTGCAAGGTTTGTCTAAATGGTGGCTACTTCTATGTCCTTTAGCATGAGCAGTTTTCTCCAGTTCACATCTATTATAAGGACTAACAATAAAAAAGATATTTGATATGAGATATTGAAGATTTTTTAGTACTTTTAATCTGTCCTTAAAGATATTTCTACCAATGGCCATGCTTGCCTTCAAATTCACAACATCCTGGGCCTCAAGGATAACAAAGCACAAATTTTTCACTCTTGTGTATGTGTGTTTTCTGCTTCAAATGATTTGTCAGGGGTCTTTTTTTGAAAACAAACTTTCTCCTTGGCAAAATGAGTGCTTCATGCCTCACAGCTATTCTTGGCTATCAGGAAAGAATCTCGCTGGAATTAATCTGATTCCACTGACATCTTGATGACAGACACATCAAAAGGGCTGGAAAATATGTCATAATCTTTGGTTATGTAAATATCTGAATCAAGATTGCTTTGAGGCAAACTGCAGAGCAGATGATAATGTAGCCCTTCTATACTACATCAACAATCATTTTGACAGATGAATTTGAATGCTAATATTTCATGGATAACATTTTGGGAGGGGTGGAGATGTTATGCAGTATGGAAACTTATCACCAAAATACATCTTCATATTGGTAAACTGTGAGCATTTTTCAGCTCTCTTTAACAATTTGTTAAGGAAAAGCAAATCTTTTCTGGCATTCTTTTGTTTGTAGCCACTTTCCTGGTGCTTCCCTGTTCAGAAATGGTACAAAAGCAAAGAGAAGAGGGGCCTAAATTTGGAATGTGGCTTAGCAGTGTGGAGTCACTGCTGATGGCTGGATGACTCTTTTTAAAACTGTTTCCTTTCTCATTCCTTCCAAATACGCAACCTGAATGAAAAATTAGAAGAAATGGTCTTGCTTGAGAGGTTTGAGGTAACTGAAGGGCATGTGAATCCCAAAGCATCAAATTAAACCAAAGCCTTTACGAACTGTACGAACGGGACTAGCAATTTGAAGTTGTTTGTAATTGCAGCCAAATGAATTATTTTAGTTTGCAAAATTGAGCAAGAATCACAACCCTTTCTCTTTCTTTCTTTCCTGGATTCTCTTTCAAGATTTTTAGGAAGCAAGATCTTATGGGAGGTTCATGTTTTGCCCTGAATTGTCAGGACTGAAGATGTGACAACAGAAAAATTAGGCATTGTAGTCTGGTTGCTGGTTTATTCTTTAGGTATGAGAAAAGTGAACACAAAATAACACTATTTGTCAAAAGTGTAGTTATTCATCAGCTTTAAAGATTACAAATTCTGTGAGATAGTGACTATCTGAGGAGTCCTGCATCTTATTTGAGAGCTTGGAAAGACTGATCTAGAAATAGTCTAGAAGCAAAATATGGCTATCCAGGCTGGAACAGCGTCTCACCCAGGCTGAGGAAGAGGAGGAATGTCTCTGTGGCAGAAGGAACGTGGAGTTGTGTGAAAATGATGTTGCAGTTTAGTAGCATAATGTGGGATCCTTCAGTGCTGATTTCTTGCCTTTGGAAATAGGTCTGTTAGCCCCAGTGTAGTGTGGGGAGGCAGCACAGTAAGGACCTGGCAGGAGTGGGGAGGAGCTCACGTTAAACTGCCTTTATCCTGGTTTATGAATTTCATTGCCTCTCATAGCTGAGTGTGCTTGGTTTGCTGTCAGTGAGCAGCTTCTCTTCAGCACCTTCTGAAAGGGAATCCCCCTGAAAATGCCACAGAACAAGTGTCACAGCAACCAAAGTGAGCTCAGTGGGGCAGCTGAGGGGGCTGCTCCCAAAGGGCACTGCTGATCCCAAGGGCAGTGCTAATGGAGACACCTTTCTGCTTTGGCACAGAACCATTCTCACTCCTCCCTGGTGGGCTGAGCATCAGTCTGGGACAGCCTTGGTGTTTTGGGTTTATTCTTTTTTTGTGGTAGCTGAGACGTGATTTCTTTTTAATTGAGTTGCCTCTAATGCTGATTGTGAAACACTTTCAAAGAACAGCCTGGAAGGTCTTCCAGCTCTTCAGATTCTGCCACTGGGACTTAATGAATGATAAAGCATTTTAATAAGCGACTTGCAGCTGTGCATCTCCACTTAAGCCGTTAATGCTCATTCTTGATACCCAGGCTAGTTACAAAACTTGTTTTTACACAGATGTTCTAGTGAGGTACCTTCTTTTTGTACTGGAATCTCAACAGGAAAGAAAGGACATTAGGATTCCCCTGTGCTGTATTCAGAATCTACTGGAATGCATAATTTTTACCATTTTTACCATGAGTACCATTACTTTTTGTTTTCCCAGGTTTCTTTATGTAGCACTTCAGGTCCCAGAGGTGCTGAGGGGCAAAAGAAGTTAAACTTGTACTTTTGCATTTAGTTTTTGCCATCCGTTCCTTTCAGTCATTGATGCAGGTGACACCACTGGGACCTGCTGAACAGAGCAGGATAAATGATGGCTATTTACAAATAAGTGAAAGTGAGCACTTACCTGTTTGGGAGATAAGTCACCTTGGATGCCATCTGTTGTTCTCAAAGGGATGTCTGCTATTTATTCCTATAGCAACTGCATTTTGTGCCTCTGAGAGCTCTTTAAAATCATATCAATAAAGCTGCTTTGTTGTGACTCTATGAAGCATCACAGAGGTCATTGCCCTGATAATGTCTTCTGCCTTTTAGTGCTCGTCCAGTCATCCTTTGAAACAAAAAATGGGGTTGACTTCCTTGCAGGGAAACTAGAGCAATGTCTTAATTCAGATAGGACTGGCATTTCCCTCTCTAAATTTTAAATAAAAATTTTCATTGATATATCAAAATAGGTCATGGGAGATTTGGTAAAAATACAACTTCCCCCTTGGTGAGCTTTTTCTTACTGCTTTTCTAGATATGTGTGTTTTGCTCTCAGGTCTGATGTTCATGCCCTCTAGCAGCAGGAACATGCAGAGAGGACGTCAAACCTCTTCCTGCCAAATGATAATGGAGATTTTCTTTAACTCAGGAGAGAGGTCTTTGAGGATTTGAATGTTTTCTCTTGAAGTCAGACCAGGGGCAGATTTCAGAAAGAGGGGCTGCATCTGACACCAAAACTGTGTTATTTTTAGATGTCAGTGTATATCCCACCTCTGTAATGAAGATTTCCCTGAGGGGATCTGAACCTGTGCATCACTCCACTTTTGAACAAATGTTCTGTTTTACAGAAGCCTGTGTTTTATGAAAACCTGCCTCTTTCTGCCACTTCCTTTCTGGGAGGAAAAGACAAGACCTCCTGCACACCCCCCGCCCTCCCCATCTGCTGCTTAGTAGGCCATGACAGTGTGTCACTGGTGTCAGATCACTGGCGGAGTAATGAGCATGAGAAAAACTTTTAAAATGTTGTGACTGTCAGTCTTTGTGCTCAAATTTATTCTGCTGGCGTCTAATCTGAAATCTGAACACTGTGTTCCACCAATACTGCTGTAGTGTTTCTGTATACATTAATCAGGAGGTTCAGATACACACTGGAGTCGTGTTTTTACAAAACTGTAGTCTACCTGCTTGTGTGGGGTTTTTTTTTGTTTTGTTTGGTGGGTTTATTTTCTGTGATTTTTCTTGTATTGATAGCAACACATCTAGACTGAGCTGCTGTTTTGTTTGCTCCACAAAACAATTCCTTTTTGAATTACTTAGTTCTGTGCCTATGAATCAAACCAATTGACAGCGTGTGGGTATCTTGCAATGGGTACAACAAAGAGGCAAATGTTGTATTTTTAGCAAAGGAAGGTCATGTGCAAGGATATATTTCACACACTGAAGTTCTGGTCTCTGTGCTGGATGCCTGCAGGGCAGAAGGGCTTCTACCAAAGTCTGGATGCTCAGGAATCTCCTCCCCACTACCAGAACTCTTAACTTGAGGCACTTCTTTGAGGTGCTGATGTGGCACCATTTGCTTTGTATCAGCTTTTGCCCACGCCTGATGCTGCAGAGCACAAGTGCCTGTGGTGTTTGTGCCATCGCTCTCTGGGGGCTGTGCAGGGCTCTGAGGAGAAGGAGCAGGTCTGGGTGGGACTGGGACATGGAGAGCCATCCACACTTTCCTGGGGAATGGGAACGTTCCAGCTGAAGGGAAAGGGTTTGAAGTACTGGAGGTGGGAGAGGACAGAGGAATGGAATTCAATTACCTGGCAGAAAACTGAGGAAGGTATTAAATTTATAAGCCTTTCCACAGTCATAGAGCATGTGAGTTTATAATTTGCCTCTACTTAATAAAGCAGTCTAGTTCATGTATTCTATAAATTCTTCTGTTTAAATAATCATTGCTTTTTGCTCAGGGCAAGTGTCTGAAGGGTGGAGTTCCTGTAGGGCCTTTAGTTTAGAAGGAGAAAAGAGTTACTGAATCCTCTATCCATGAAATCTGTCTTTTTTGCAAGAAATGCAGAACAATGTAGCCTGACATGATTCCATGGCAAGGCTGAAAGTTCTCTGTCTTGTTTCAGGACCATTTTAGCCCTTTCCTGTTTGTTTTTGGTCTTTTAATTTTTTTTTTTTTTATCAGGGACAACTTTGTGGTCCTGGTTCCATTTGGCTTGTCTACTTCATTGCTGCTTTTCTCTGCCTGTTTTATTTCACAGAAACTCTGCTAAGGGAACAAGTGCTCTGTGAGCTTGTGCATGCTCTGCTTGCTTGGGCAGAGATCCCTCCTTAATTACCTGCTTCTACTAAGAAGCTTAACTAGGTTGAATGAGGAGCAGCCAGGTTGCTCTCCTCTTTCAGTTTCAAGCTGCAGTTACTTAAATCTGAATTCAAATATGTCTTGGCCACACTGACACTGGTAATGTTGTCACTTCCACTTACTCAGCTGGTGTTTTATGTTTGTAATGGGTTTTTGTTGACTTGTTTGTTGGTTTGTTTTTTTGTTTTTGGTTTTTTTTTTCCCCACTAGCATTAGGGCAAAATAAGTAATTTGCTGAAGGAACTGAGAAGAATTTACTGGACCTACTGATTGTACAAAACTGTGTTATATTCCTGATTTCTACAAGAGGGAGCTGCCTAAATGTTATGTCTGAAAATACCATTTGGGTTATTCTTACATATTTAAGCAACACTTGAAAATACAATGCTTTCTCCATCTTATGTTTGTGGTATATTTACTCTTAGTTACCACTGTCACAATTAAAGGAAGAAGCTAAAATTCTAATTGACTTTGGAATATATCCTCAGTCAGTTCTTGTCAACTTAATTTATCAACAGCTACATGTGCTATAAAACCACTGTTAAGTACTGGATATCCAGCCGAGTATGGGTTTTATTTTAATGAACTATAGTGAGTGTAAGATGAACAAACAATTATTATATATTCAGCTATTTCCTATTTAAATGGAAGCTCTTAAGCCACTGGGAAAAAACCCTGGATATTTACATAGGCAATTATAAGATTGACAAGGTTTTGACACTTGCAGGGACTTTATGGAATTTGTTATGGTTTGTTTCTTTAATCGGCTTTCTATATCTTTTTTCCTTCTCCCCTCCTAGTAGCAATGGTGACTAATTAGTTGCACAAAATGATCAGCAAGCAAATTAATCTTCTCCAAACAGTCTTGAAAGTAATTTTATCGTCATTGTGTTGAAGCTGTTAGAGCAAAAGCTTGTGGAGGGAAAAAAATGGGATGAGCAGATGTAGCTGTTCTTTGCCTTTGCTTTGGGCCATTTAGTGGTTGAAAGGGAGAGGGGCATCCTTGGGACTCCAGTGGCAGCGGTGCCGGGGTACCACAGCTGCCTTGAGATCCCTCTGCAGGGGTGGGGAGGTGCAGCAGAGGGGGCTGGGAGCCGGTTCTGGGGTTTTCTGGCTGTTCATTCCCCAACAGATTTCTTTTCAGAAATGACATTAGTGCCTGAGAACAAGAGAAACCCCTGTCTGTGCTGCTGTGTCTGACACTGAGCAGAGAGAACATGGGATGTTTTGGAATCTGCTCTCTTCACATTTTCTTAATTCATGTGCAAGTGTTACAAGATGAAACATCTGCCTTTTACCCGTTTCCATTTTCAGCCTCAGATTAGTCATTGCTGTCTTGCATTGCTCCAGTCAGCAACTAAAGAGCAACTGGAGCCTCCATTCTGAGCAAAGTGCTTCAGTCCTTTGCTTTGGAGTGTTGAGCATCATTTGAAAAATTACTTAAATAAATTGTTCAACTGTTGGGGAAAAAGTTATGCCAAGCTTCAGCTCTGCTGATGCTCTCAGCGCAAGCCCATAGTGATGTGCCACATTTCCCAGTTTGGTTTTAAATTCCTTTATTTTGTCTTGACTTCTTTGAATGTATTGAGTGTCACAAAATGTGGTTTGCATTTATGAGCATTTTGGCAGCATTTATTCCTTTATTCCTTTCCAACATGTACACTGATGTGATGCATTGAGTCAATAGGAATAAAAATAACTGTGGAAAGTTCTTTGTTCCTTACCCTTTGAAAAATACATGGATATTTCAGTAGAGAATAGACACAACTGCATCTTACCTTTCTTTTCTTTTTCCTTCTTTTTTTCTTTTTTCTTTTTTTTTTCTTTTTTTTTTCTTTTTTTTCTTTTTTTTTTTTTTGGAAAGAAGAGGTTTGGTCATATTGTTACCCAATAAGCAGTAGATGCTTTTATGCTCTTTTTTATTTTTTATTCTGTCTGTGTCTAACTTTTCAAAGAAGAGTTACCAAAGAAAAATCTATTAGTCTTGTAAATAAAAAGATGAGATGGACTCAAGTCAAACTTCTTTGAGCAAATTAGAATAGATGACATTGTCTCACTTCAGTCATCAGTCAGTGTTGGTGTGATTTCTTGCTAAACAAGTCAGACATCTCACAGAATATTCTGAGTCGAAGGGACACACAGGGATCATCAAGCCCAACTCTTAAGTGAGTGGCCCATATGGAGATCAAACCACCATCCATGATCTTGTTCTCAGGGTCACTCATGATCTGACCTCCATTAACCAGGAAGAAACCTCATTTTGGGTAACACATCCTGGTGCATAAGATGAAGGAAGGAAGCAGCTCATCAGAGGCAGAAAAGATTTGATGTCTTTAGGAGGTGTCATTAAATTATTTTGTTTCCAACTCAGATTGTAATCAGGTATTGACCTTTATGATCAGAGAAACAGCCTCAGTGACTTTCTCTGGTATGAATAAGATGAAATCTTGTCTTACACTGCAACAGTTGCACAGTTTATCTGTGTAATTGATATTGTGTAAATCAATAAATTAATTCTGCTTTAACCCCCCCCCCCCCCCCCCCCCCCCAAATAAGAGAATTTATCAAATAAAAAACAGATCTTAATAGATGGCATTGCTCTTTAGTAATTAATAAATGTTTCATTAATTGCCCCTCTTGAGCAGAGGATTTTTAGGATGTTTTATGACTTGCTCCTGTTGCTATCAGTCAATGAAAATTTTGCACTAAGGCTCCAGGGAAGACTCTTGGCCATGCATTTCTGTAGAAGCCTGATTTCAGGCACAGAAAGCCTTTCACTTGTTGTTTTTTCCCTTATCTGTTTGTTTGTTTGTTTATTTATTTAATTATTTATTATTTTGGTGTAATCTCAAAGCTGTTTTTACGTAGTTTTTTTGTAGTAAATCTGCTATGCTAAAATGTTGCTCTGAGCTGTATCCTTAAATGGAAGGTGTGACTCTTGGAATCTAATCCATTGATTTGCATTTGACTTGAGTTAATGCTCATTAGCTTATCCAGCAGTAATATATTATTCCTAGTTCTTTTGATTCATGGAATGTCAAGTCACTAATAAATATACTTAATAGCACAGGTTTCAAAATGAAGTTAATCAGTGGCTACTGTATCCAACAGTCCTTTCCAGATAAGTTATTCTGTATTGCAACACGGCTCCTTTAATCTTTAAATAACCACCTGGAACAGCTGGTGTGAATTTTGGGACAGATTCAAGGGAGGCTTTGTTACCTGCTGTTTAAATAAATATTGAAGACTTTCCTTGCTAGTGCTGCTGCTTTTCATCAGGTGAAAATGCCCTTTTAAGTAACAGAGTATAATTCCTGGGAATATTTATACTAAAACAAGATATAAAGGAGAAATCCAAATATCCCACACTTCTTTTACTTGTGTATTCACTGAAGGTTTCTACAAGCAAGTTTAGGGTTTGTATTGCTGCCTTTTATCTGGGTGCAAGGTCTCTGTTTTATCTGTCACATCTGTAACCATTTAGGTACTTTTCTAGCTGGCTCAGAGTGCAAATAATTCTAACCCAGTCAAACATCACTATTATTTAGAGAAACATCTGTATCTTGCACACAATTATGTGCTCCTAAGTGTGATTTTTATTTTGTTTAAAAAACCTAGCTCTTTAGGATTTGATTTTTCTGTGTTCTGCATTCTGATTTATGAGACCATTTCACATAATTCTGGAATTATAAAGAAATCATAAAATGGATTGTTGTGTTATGCCAGTTTTTAACAATTTTTCACAGTGACAGATGTTTAAAAAAACCCAACCAACTTTCAGCACAAATTAGCATAAGTTTATGTATCAGAGGGGACACTTTTGGGATCAAAGTTTTAGAAAGGTTTTTGTGATTGTACAGCCCACGTGTAACTTTTTCCTCATGCACGCACTTGTAACAAAATTGTTCCTTTTGCTTTTCCTAGATTTATATTAAATATTAATATCCATATTAAGTAATTTCCAAAGCCAGATAGATAAATGGGACTGCTTGTAAACAGGCACTAGTTTAGAACCAATTCAAAATCAAAGTCTTGTTTCTGAGGAAAGTGTTTCAGAAACGTTTTCTCATTTCCCTCCCCCTTCATCTTAACATTGGATAACTGTAGTTGATTTAATGATAAACACTAATATTGATGCGAGAAACCACCTACAGTTTCCTCTTCTCTGTTCTGTAGTAGCAATTACTGGCTTTGGGATTAAGACAAGTTATCAGAAAAGCTCTTCTGTCTTGAGCAGCTACAGCAGGATTGTATTTCAGAGAGACAGCAACAGGAAGGGACAGAGTGTAATTCCTTTTGCCCTTGGGCCATCAATCAGTTCTCATGGGACTTTTTTTCTTCATAATTTTTTTATTCTGACCATTCAAAATTCCTGATGGTATTTTCCTATGTCTGAGAGGAAAAGTGACATCCTCTTTTTTTCATACATGGAGATCAATGTTAAAAGTGGTTGAATAATCTGTTCTTAAAACGTCAGCTCTTACTGTCTGTAGGCAAAGGAATATTTGCTTTCAGTCACATATTCTTGCTCTCACTTATCACCCCAGCACTGGAGCAGTTTTGCTTTTGTCTGAGTGATCTGATGTGATCTAATCTGTTCTGTCTTCTTATATTGAGATTAACAAGCCATATACCTTCAGGCACAGGCCAGATCTACAGCAGCAGAGCCCAAATGAACCTGAACACGGGGTCAATCAACTGCACAAAATACATCACACAGTTATTCCAAGGCTCGTGCTGTGTCTGTAATTGCCCCTTGTTCTGTCATTAGAGCTCTCCTACAAGTCATTATTTTGAGTCAGCAGAGCTGCAGGGAACAGTCAGCCTGATGGTCGGTATAGAGCTGAATAGATAATAAAAATATCTCCCAGCACAGAAATAAAAGGAGCAGGTATTCAGATTAAACCTTATAAAATGTGAGATTGATAGCCCTTTTTTTGACTGAATGAAAACTGTACCCACAGAACTTTCAGTAAGGCTGTGTATTCACTTCACCTCTTGAAAGAGGGATTTCCTCCCCCTTCCCCCCCAACTGTTTCCCAAAAAATAAATGGAAACTGGGCAGCAATGGTGCTGTGAGGTTATGAAACCTTATTGAAAGCAGAGCTGTTGGCATAAGTGGTTTTCAGAGTCCACAAAGTTAACAGGATGCCTGGACCAGAATTGTGTGAGCAGGTCCTGGACAAGAGATTAGTGACATTTTATATAGGCGTGAATTTTGCTTGTAAGTACAAATGCAAAGCAGAATGAGAGAAAGAGGACAGAGGGACAAAAGTATCCAAAACATCTGAGGGATTTAAGATCTTGAGAGAATGATATGTGAGGTGGACATTTTCTTAGACAATTCCCTGTTCCAGTTACAGGCAGCAGAGTTTCCTTCATGGAGGTGTTCAGAGAACATCAATCATAGAATTACAGAATCTTTTGGCTTCTTTTAAAGATCATCAAGTCTGACTGTTAACCCAGCACTGCTGAGTCCACCACTACACCATGTTCCTAAGTTCCCCTACGTGTCTTTTAAACACTTTCAGGGATGGTGACTCCCCCACTTCGCCTTGTTCCAATGCCTGACAACCCTTGCAGTGAATAAATTTTTCCCAACATCCAATCTAAACCTCTCCTGGTGCAACTTAAGGCCAGTTTCTCATCATCTTCTTCCATTGGCTATGGAAGAGAATCAGGGAATATGAAGTTCTCAAAGTTAAAGCCAGGCTGGCAAAGTCTGTTTCATTTTCCAAAGGAAGGTGTAGACTCAAACCAGAGACTATTCATTTCAGGAATGGTGGCACTGTAGAAATTTAGAGAAGTTACAGATAAGAACTGAAGTTTTCTAGGTATATAAAGAAGAGATGGACATGATTAACAGGTCCATGTATGTCTCTGATCATACAAGGTAGATTCACAAAGTCACAGTGAACATCAGTTATCCAGAAGAATTTCAGTATCAGCTACAGACTTTTTAGCAAAATGTTGGTCCCTAAAGTTCACTTGGATCAAAGTGTCAACCAGTGATGACTTCTTACTGTTATAATGGTAAAAGTGGACATTATTAGACAGGTACCAAAGCAGGGCACAAGTTTTGAGACTGAAAACAATAACCTGAATTTGCTGGCGGTGCTGAACTTGATGGTCTCTTTGCAATCTGACCATAACAAATGAGTACATAACAGTGAGAAAGCAAACTTTATGAAGAAAAAGAATTTTCTACTTCATGAAATAAATACCATTTTTCACTGTTCTGCAGTAAATGATAAGCCAACCAAATCCCAAGTGAAGCACAGAATGGCACTTAAGCCATTCATCTCCCACAATTTCTTTGAGCACAGGATTTTGTCTGTAAGACTTGGCTGGTCTTGTGTATTTGCAACAAAAGGTGCAGCTGATGTGCAGCCAGTTAAAACCAGGATTAGGTTTATTGAGATTACCATCTGCAAAGGGGATGGTCCTTTCTACACAGATCCTGATTCCAGGAGGACCTACAGAAGGCATGTAGGAAAACCAACACTCAGATTTTAAACAGCCTGAAAAGGAA
This sequence comes from Hafferia zeledoni, assembly GCA_035583235.1. Classification (NCBI taxonomy): domain Eukaryota; kingdom Metazoa; phylum Chordata; class Aves; order Passeriformes; family Thamnophilidae; genus Hafferia; species Hafferia zeledoni. The sequence continues at coordinate 6,255,229 of JAWWEV010000029.1, read as the reverse complement.
ATAAGATGTGATTTGGATGCCAATTTGTTACTTTCTCAGGTTGACTTTTGGAACAGTGTTATTGCATGTAAGCAAAAGCTCACTGAGAAGGAAAAGGTACAACTGGTTGTCTCCTGAGGACACCCTTTAGAGTAGACCAAGAGTTTGTCATCACAAGGTCATCTGCCCTGTGATCAAACTCAGAAGTTCAAAAGTGGCAACTCAATCTGCATAAAACATGAAATTATCTTTAAACCTTTATATTTCATAATTAAATACAATAATTTATCTTGATTTGTTTCCCAGCTTCTCTCTTGCTGAAGCCATAGGAATCCCACTTTTTCAGTGAAAACACAAAATCACCAATATAGGAAGAGGAGCTATTAAAAGAGAGGCTAAGTATGTTACATATATAGGAGGGAGTTGTGATCATCATGGTATTTATATGAAGTTTGTATATGTAAAAAGTTGACTTCTCTCAGCACACTTTGAACAAATGTTATTGCATTTCCAGGCTTAGGAAAAAAAAAGGCAAAAGAAAAAAATATTTGTACCCTGTTAGCTCCCTGAATCGAGACTCAAAGCTTATTTCAGACCAGTAACTGAATAGCAATGCTAATTTTGCACATTTTATAGGGTTCTGTAATTACTATAACTTACCCATAAAAATCTCATGAGGTGAAATGGAAATTATCTGTAATGTATTAACTACTTTTGCGATCATAGTGTGTAAGAGAATCATGCTTGACTGGGATAGGAAAAAGAAATAAAGAACCCAGGCATATAATATTTCTCCTGGTTGCTAGGAAGGATTCTTATTCATAAATATATCAACTTTCCTTGAAGAGTTTGGGAAACCAGCATTATGATTACATTTTTCATTAAAATTTTTGAATTGTGATGAGAACTTAATTAAATGTCTTACAGAAACCCATAAATATATAGATCTATTTTAGGGCTGAGTCCATTTTTAATGACTCTCTGTTGCAAATGCTCTGTCTGACTTCTTGCACCCACTGGGTCACTGACCTTGTCCTTGTATATCAATTCATATTTCAGAAATAAAGCATATTAACATTATGAAGTGTAATGAATGACACAAATCTAAAATATTTCTTGTTTGTGAACTCTTACTTTAGCCATGCTGTGCATGGGGACAGTGAAGGTTTCCTCTCTGAAACTTGGCTCTTCCAAAGATTCTATTGAAAGCATCCTGTAGAAAATAGAATGGCAGAATTTAGGACTCATAGTCAGCTAAGTTTCACTATTGTTTTTCGTATTATACATCACAGCAATAAGTCATATGAACTTATTATGCTCTGTTGTAATCTTTATTAATTATTTTATTGTCATCTTAAATATTCCAGACTTGTCAGAATGCATTTCATATTGTAGCATTATTCAGAGAATGCTGATATGGACCAGGTGTTCAGTCAATATGGACTCTTAGAAAGGGTCAAACTTGTACTTCATATCACTGTAAACTACAAAGTGGCTGCATAGAAGTTGATTCCAAGACAGGAGATTCTGTATTTATATGTAGTCTTATTTCAGAGATAATTAGAAGACTGAAAACTTGTATTAAATTAACATACACTTGAGCAGCTCAAGCTGTGGCTATTAAAGGTGGAAGAGGCTTTCAAACGGAAAAATACAGATTTATGTCTAATTTTCTGACACTGGTCCCCTTGGAGTTTGTGAAGTGGTCAGCTTCAGGAGGGACTGTGTGGATGCAGTTTGTAAAGTCATGGCATTGCAGAAGCATCAAAATGGTTGAGATAAGAGCACAACTGTCGTGTTCCAGCTGAGTTTCACCTCTGCCACTAAAGGCAACAGATGAGACAAAGGGAGGACAAGACAAGAAAAAGACAAAGAGAGGGAAGGGTTAAAAACAATTAAAAAAAAAGAAGATGGGGATAAATGTAAAGCACAGCATAGTCTGTAGAAAAACTAACACAGTGACATTTTGTGACTTGCTTATAATATTCTGAGATGCAATGATTTAATGGGTGACAGGCTCTGGTACTGGAAGAGAAGAAAAAGGAGGCTCTTACAGACTTGAGTTTTCCATGATCAATTGAGTCTAAAAGACAGTGTGCTTATGGGAAGACCATAAAAGGGGGTTTTATGTGTGCGTTTTGGATACCTGTTTTGCTTGCCTGGCTCTGCAGACACAAAGCTGCATATTTCAATATGTAAGTGAAGTCTTCTCCATGTCACGTTATTTTTTTTAAAGAGAGATTGAATAGTGCACATGTCAAGAACTGAGAATCCTCTGCATTTTCTTTCAAGCCTTTGTGTACATGATGAGCTAGAATAACCTCCCTGAACTGAATTATCCTTCCATACTATGGTTCAGTGAATATCATTATATTTCAGCACAGCTTGAGTGATTTTTAATGCCAAAAACATCAGCAAGAAATACAAATGTTACAAAAATATTGAAACAATACCATAAAAAAAACCTCTGGGATCATAAATACTTTACTTTGCAAGGTCTGGAAGGTCAACATAGCTATAGTGTGGAAAATTAAAATGCTCTCTGTGTGAATGCATTCAGAAAAAAAATAAAAAAGGCAATGTTTTACCCTAGAAATATAGAATTCCTATCTGAAGCTGGTTAAAAATAAAAGCTATTTTCCTGCTAGTTGAATCTGAGGAAATTAATTCATCCATGATTGTTTTGAGTTTGCTAGCTGCATCTTCTTAAATGTAATATAATTAAAGCAGCATCAGGGAAAGCAGCAAATCAGTGACAGCTTTCACATAAGTGCTGAACTGCACCACGTAACACACATCAGCCCAAGGTTTTGACAGAAGGAAATCAAATGTGCACGGGCAGCAACTGATGTTTGTGACAAGCTTTGAATTTGGAAGCCATTCCCTTTGCAGCCAGGTGTTCTGTCAGTGCACAGCCAGCCTGCCACAATACACAGAGCACAGGGAGGGGCAGAGAAAAAGCAAAAGAGTTGTGCTGCACATTGCAGATTGCTGTGGTGGAGGTGAACAATTAATATTTTGCACGATCCTTCTTTGTTCTCAGATACTACTTTGCAACTGGAAACTTGTCCGTTAATCTCAGATTGATGTTCTCTCCCTTGAGGGCTGGCTCGGTTTCAGTGTTCCAGTGCTGACAGTGGCACTCCCGTCCATGGAATGGCTTGGCCCCCTTAAAGAATGACTGTCACAGGTGGTGGAAAAAAGCAAGATTCAAAATAAGTTTGTGAAGGTGTAATTAGCAAGAGTTCAATGGCAAGATTCACTCTATTACTTAGTACAGAGATGAACCATTCATAGGAAAATTGGATTAGAATCAATTTAGAATGATTTGCATGGAGACTGGGGAAGCAAAGGGTAAGGTGTAAAGGATATGGATAGAAAAGGAAAAAGGTGCAGGAGGATTTAGCAGCACTTAATCATTGACTAATTTAACATTTAAAAAGTGATTCAATGGGATTTACTACAATTATAACTGTGATTTAATTGTAGATTCGTGAGACTAACATTCACACCAGAATCAATCCTCACAGAGAGAGAGAGAGATGTGTACATCTATATCTGTATGTAAAGGTGCCTCTCAGAAAGTCCCCTTGGCTCCAGTGACGCACTCATGGCACTTCCCTGAGTGTTTCTCAGCAGGCACGGGCTTTACCTCGAGGGGTGTGTGTGTGTGTCTGTGTGTGGGTATCAGCCTGCGCTGAAATCCATTTTTTCAAAAGATAACAGTGGTACCATTTCACTTGGCCTATAATTCAGGTAAAATAATTACCAAAGTTAACAATATTTTCAATATTTTCCAGCTCCTGGCAATATAGTGTGTTCTGTTTTTCAAGACTATCATCTTACACTGTCTTAAAATATCCCTCCTGGGTTTTTTCTGCCTAGACATCCAAAGGGAGAGTTATGAGAAGGATTCAGGAACAAGCCTTTCAATATTACATATTGAGGGCAATATATAGGTTATATCTTGGAGCAGCAGTTTAGTAAACTGTTGTATTTTTTCAGAAAATAGGAATCTTTAATTACAGAACAATAAAATGGATTGATTTAAGTTTTTATTCTAAATGGACTCAAAGGCTGCCTTTGTTCAACCTTTGACTCAGTTCTTCACGTGCAAGCTCTGATGTCCCTGCAGCAGCATCCCAGCAGCTTCATGCAGGAATACTCACAGTGCTGTGGGTGACAAGGCAGGGTTTGATCTGTCCTGAGGCCAGAGGAGATGAGAAGATGCAGCCCCAGTCCTGCTCTCCACGCTGACTGTGTTAGAGCTGACAGCAGGGTGTGGGAACAGGAGCAGTGGTGGCAGCAGGACAGAGCTGTGCTGCTGGTGTAGGAGAGGCACATACAGGGGAAGCAGCAATAAGAGGCCTCAGTAATGTGCTTTTCCATCATTCTTGGTTTAAACATCATTGATTTTTTTTTTTCCTAATCCTACATTATAGCAACAAACAAAAAGCCCCCACAGTTTTGGGTAAAAATTACCATTAATCATAATTCCTGAATTTGGCTGAAGCCTGAACCTTCTATAAGGCTGTCCTACCTTGTACACAAGCACATAAGATTTAAAAATAATGTGCAAGGGTAGGACCATTTGCCAAAAAGTTTTTTTCCCCTCTTTGTATTGCCTTGAAAATTTAAGGCAATTTCTTCATAAATAGAAGCTACATTAAAAGGAATTCAAAAGGAAAGATGTCTTTATTGCCTCAGAATTATCTTTTTTTCCCCCTTAACCTCCCCATGGTAGCACATTTTGCAAACATTGGAAACCTTCCTGCCCTTTTAAACTGAGAAGTGCAGACAAACAGCTGATATCGTGCAATGAATCGGAGTCTAACTTTTTCCATGGCTGCTTCTGTTTGGGGTAATTATGCCATCAGCAGGAATAACTTTTACTGCCACTGAAAGTGGAAGAAGCCAGAGATGCTTTCTTGGTCTGGAAGCTGACCAAGCTGCACATGCTGCAGAAGGCACTGCTCCCCTGGGCCCTGTGGCAGGACAGGCGAGCATGTTACACCAAGTCAGCTGGCTCATAAATTATTGCAATTTATGGACTTATTCTGCCAGGAGAACTTAAGTACAGCTTTTCCTCTTTTCTGCTCAGACAAAAATGATATCTCTGATTTGCAAAATAGAGCTGTTGGTCATTCCTAAGAATGCCATGACACCTGTTCAGGTTGCAATAAGTGCCTTTCAACAGAACTCGCTTTCTCTCCTCTTGGGCTCATATTCCAGAATTTTCTGCTTACCAACTGTATGGTAGAATTATTACACCAGCTGGTACATGTTTCTGTGTACCATATAAAATTAATTATCAGTTTTTTAGATCTTGGAAGGACGTAAGTAATTATTTTGAATTTCAACCTTGTGAAACCTGGTAAGTTTCATTAGGGAAATCCTGCATTTTTCCAAAATCCCATTTGAAGTCATTATGCATAATTATTTTAAAATTCCATGATGCTTATGCAAATAAAGGCTCTACATAGACAACAGTGATTTCCTTTTTCTTGGCTTAAGAGACAACACACACTCAGAGGGGTTGAAAGCCATTGACTGCTGGTCATTACTAATTTAATAAGCTGCCCTCACAGTTCTTGCAGATACAAAGGAATCTGGCTTTACATGTGTAATATGCAGTGTAGAGAAAATACTTAGTGCTGTTCTCTTTGAAACTTAGAGGACTGCTATTAAAGTTTTATGGTTCAAATTAAAATTTAAGATTAAAATACCAGATCAAAAGAATCAATTTTCCCTCTCAATGCTATTAGGAATAAGCCTTCTGGAATAGAGGATCTCAATGGCTTAAATGCCATGTCCTCCTCCTCCTCAGAGAGCCAGATTAGAACTAATCACAGCTCACTATAGGAACGTAACTTTCTGTAGTTCTTTTTCAAGAGAGGAACAAGCTTTTATTACTTTTTAATGTATTATGCTATTGTAGAGTCATGAAGTAGTAAGAACTGCTTGGAAACCAGTGTGTCAGTTCTTGAAGAAGGAATTTGTTTCATGAGCAAAAGGGAAATCTGCAGTTGTGGAACTGTTGAAATGAGTTGGAGGATGCCAGAGGATTTGCTTCTTTGTCAAAGCAAAGGGGAGCAAGGGGAGGCTCATGCAGTGGCTGGCTCTGATTAATAACTATCAGAGTGCCCATTTTTCTGAGGTTTCATGCCATTAATATGTCTCCCAGTGTCAAATCTGGTTGCCATTTCTCTTGTAAGACACTTTAATAATAAACTACAAAATCAATGGCACACAGAAGCAACCTTATAAGGAGAAAGTGCCCTACTATATCTTAACTTGAAACACAAAGTCACAAATCTCCTTTCTGGCTTATGTATTACTTTGCTGAAACTTTACCAAGGTGCTGGACTCTGTGTAGCTCAGTTGTGAGAAGCTGTTTTTGCTGTTCCTGGACAACTATTTGTCACTGAGAGGCACAGTGAAGTCATAACCAGTTCCATGATATAGATCACCAAAGAGGTGGCAGAGTGTTGCCTAATTTCATCATGGAACTGGCCCAGCACTTGTCATGATCCCTGGAAGTGCTGCTTCTGCTTTCAGTAGAATTTGGGTAAGTCCTCATAGGCACAGCTCTTGTGGGAGCCTGTTGGAACAGCACAGGGCTGATACAGAACAAGGGGTTGGTTGCAGGTAACTTCAACAGCTGGGGAAGACTCAAGCCAAAATGTGCTTAGAGGTTCTCAACCTCGAATAAATAAATAAATAATAATAATGTTAAAAAAAAAAAAGGGGCAAAATTTACCTTGTTCCTGCAAGTTCACAAACACTAACTCATTAGTCAAGTAAAACTTCATCAAGGTCTACCACTCAGTAAATAGTTATCTGTTTCAATAAATGGATGAAATCTGTTTTATTTTTATACAAAATGTGGATGTACCTTTTGTTTTCTGCCCTGGCTGCAGGCTGAACCATGACAGCCATAGTTCTGGGATATTTTTTAAAACTGCAGAAATTATGGGATTGATTTCATGTAAAGAAAACAAACTGATAAAGCAGAATTAAGTCTTTATCTTGCATTTATAAATACTCAAATTCTAAAGCAATAGGAAATTATTTAAGCTCCTGTTATTTCATTGAAGAGCTTAAGATGACTGGATGACCATCACGAAATGCATCATAGCATTAATTGAACAAATACAGAACTGGATTACTCTAAATCTGTAGAGAACTGCAGAATAAAGGACATTATCAAGGATTCAGTGGCAAATTCCCCTCACTGACAAGCATTTGTTATAAGAGTGAAAGAAAAGCACTACATGAAAACCATAAGCTACAAAATTCGTTAAGAAAGATCCTTTTAAAATGAGGCCTGGGAGACCCTCTCTTATTGTGGAAGCCAAAGCTCAGCCATCTGTAGTTACCAGTTTTTCAGACTTGTGTGTCACTGAATCTAAATTGATGAAGAGTCTGACTATGCCAAAGTGGAGGGAGAGGAAAAAAAAAAAAGGGAGGGTTTATACAAGGAAAGAAAAAATGGACTGGGATCAGTGAAAGAAAAGGAGTCGAGAGAACAAATACTTCTCCCTCTATAGATGGGGAAAAGATCAATATATTTACACCTCATATCTCATATAGGTTCTTTTATTGTGTACATAAGAGTAGGGATTCCTTTCCATAGAAGGACAAATACCCAGCATGTCTTTCACAATATCTGGAAGATAAGAAGCCTCTCACCAGAACAGGAAGGCAAATACAGCAGCTGTGGTAAAATGATTTCTCTCTTATTGTTGGTCATGTGGTTCAAGAGCCATATAGAAAGTAAGCCCCAGTATCTGGTTTGCCATCCTTTCCCATCCAAGGAAATGCAGAGGAGCAGCAAACTGGATTGTTTTTTAAGTGAAACTGATGACCACAGATTTAATCATGGGCAAGTAGACAATTACAGAAACTGCTTGGCCTTCAGTTCCTTATAGCTGATGGGAACTATTTAGAATTCAGGCAAGCTCTGGTGTACTTCACCTTTTGAATTAACATGTTTGTTAGTTTATAACCCAAATGTCAGCAATTTTTCATCAGATCATTGCTACATGACCCACTTGACTGAGGGGATGTTTTGGAATGATGACCCAACCTGGGTGCTGCTTTTCTGAGTTGAGTGGAACTGCAATCAGCTGGTTCAGCAGAGGGAAAAGAACATTTACATTTCTTTTCAATATATTAAGCTGGGATGCCTTTTTCCAATATACTGTACTCCAGCATTTATCTTTGTCTGTGGCCTGGCAATAAGAGATGTCAAAAATCATCTGGGTAGGCTTTGGTTGCATGGTTGCTTTGATGAGAGTTAGATAATCCAACCTAAGGAGCCCAGAAATATTCAGAAAGGGTGAGATAGGGACTGTCAGTTCCCAGGCAGTCTCAGTAGCTTTTTCTGAAGCTGTAGTGAAAGATGGTTTACTTTATTATAGTGTAGGACTTAATGTGTTTGATGAGGGCTGAAATTTCATATCAGTACAGCTTTGGATATAGGACAGGGAAGTGTCTATTTTTCTTGCCAGGGAAAATTTCCATTAAAGTGATTTTTGGTCCATGAAAGACTATTTTACAGAGTACTTAAAGAACTGTTACATTCATTGTTAGACTGAATGAGTTTTGTTTACCCAGTAGGTATTGGGATTTAAATTTGGGTAGTGTTTCTCTAGTTCCTGCAGCAGCCAGGAGGACTTGAACAGCTGCAGTACGGTGAGTTTAAAGGGTGGACTAGAATAACGTGTGGTAGATGATTTCTGTGACAGGATGAAGTGGAACCTGGAACTCAGAGAGAGAAGGGCAGAAGGCAGTATTTGTGTTATCTGCATTTGTTTAATAGAACACAAGAGAATGGAAAATAAAAATGACTGAGTAGTAACAGGGAGCATCTTCCTCCTCATTCAGGGGCTCCTGCTGCTTGAGTGGAGCTGTTACAGGTGAGGTGAAATGTGCAAATGAGACATTTGTGGCTTTATTGGGGGCACCAGGAACCATTGCAAGCACCATATAAAATCAATATGCAGATGGACTAAACAGCCTACCTGCAAGCTGAACAGTCTGAGAACTGAATTGTCATTAACACAGTCAGACTTCACAATGCTCTTGAAATCACTAACTTTATTTTAGTGGAAAATTAACCTACTTGATGTGGATGCAGTAGCTCATTCTTTTGATTTACACCTAGCTATTCCCACAATAATAAAACATTAATACTCTGAATCTTTCATTTGGAAAATATTCAGTATAATAAACTATGCATTAAAGTATCTGCTTATTTTTTTTTATTCTCTAGTTCTTTAGAGTTTTCATTTCATGTATGCCAGTTTTACATTTTGTTTCTGAAATTAACCTTCCAGCAGTCCATTTCTCTTATATTCTTTCTTAGACAACAGGATCTTAAGTTGCTGGCAAAGTATGTCCATTAAAGTAGCCAGTAGTTGATATTTTTAAATTCCAGCTCCCTGGAAAAGTTTTTACTGAGAAGGAGAAGCCCTAAAATGTGGTTTGTTTTTTGGGGTTTGTGTTGTGTTGAGGTTTTTTTGTTTGCTTTTGTTGTGGGGTTTTCTGAGATTTGTACAATATGCCTTTACTTTTACTGAATGCACTACTGAAAGGTACCAACGTAATTTAAAAACAGCTTTTACAGGTGTTTACTAGAACTTTGGTAACAGTTGAATGTTGATGACCTTTTGAACTACAACTGAAAGTTCTCATTTTGTGTTTACAAATTAAGAGGACTCTCATAATATAAAGTATATCCTTGCAGAGGCTTTGTAGATAGAAAAATGAACATAAGATCAGTAATAGCTAAGTGGGCTGGGCTCAGCTGAAGTCCAAGACAGAGGAGGGAAAATGTGAGTGAAAGGAATAAATTAACAGATGGTTGTGGCAAAGGGAGTGTTAAACCACGCTAAGACTGGCAGGAGCAGCCCAAGGAGCAGCCCATGTACCCATAACTGCACATGGCACGACCCCAATTCCCTGCATCACCTTGGAACAGCTCCTTAGAGTGTTAGGCCTGGAGGAGCAGGGTCTGCCCGAGCTGAGCTGCTGCCTGGAAGGCCACAATGATGTGGCTGTGCTGCTCCTGCTGCTCCTGACAGGCTCCTTGGATCTGACTGAGGTGCTCATGCAAAGCGTGTCCGTCATGAAAAAGGGTCTTGGTGAAAAAAATGGAGGAATCAAATAACTGTCAGAATAAAAGTTTGAATAGGCATGAAATCGACCAATAGTCAACAAACTTTCTCTCATTCTGTGGTATCAGTGCTGTTGGAAAATGACTCTAGAGATGAAAATAATTATCTGAGTATTGCATTTATTCTCAGAGATTCTTCAAATTGATGCCAGAGATTTGTAAATATAGAGGTTTATCAACTACTTTTACTATTGCATGTGCATAGCTCTTTATTAGAAAATACAGGCTTGTGAAATATATATAAAAAAGTTTGAGTAGGTTCTTAAAACAACTGAACTACATGGGAAACTTCAGATCTAGAATCAGTGGTGTCAGAATGAACCTTTTAATCAGTGCTCCTCTCCCTGCTTGCTGTTTGGAGAGGGGTCCAGAGCTCAGAGAAACCAGTGCAGGTCTTTCTGCTCAGCGCTGTGGGTTCTGAGTCAGACCCATTGCAGAGCTGGGTGGGGGCTGGAGCAGCAGAGGGGACCCTTCCCAGGGGCGGCAGGGCTCACCCAGGGCACGGGCACAGCCCACACCTGCCACAGATCCTGTGCAGAGAGAAAGGGAATTGTCTTTACATTGTCAGCCAAGGAACTTTCTTTGAGTGCATTTGATTAAACAGAATATTTCATTTTACTGTTTTAATAATAAATCATACACACTGAATAAATGTAATATTTGTAATACCATTAAAATGTAATTTCTTTTGTACTGTGAGTGAATTACATGATAGGTGTAACACACTTTTTCTTTGTTCTTGGTAGAGTTTTAGCTTGTAATTATTTTCCAATTATCTGACTGTTTCTTGAGCATTTTAATCCTTTTTGGAGGAGTTTCATTTCAATGCAAGCAAGGGCTTTATATGCCACCAAGGGTGTGGGCCTAGTCCTAAAATTCTAATCCGTCACTGTTTTTCAGTGTTAAGTAATTCCAAGATAATGTTTGGCTCCTAAAAACACCAACTGACTGTTTTCAGTTGTTGTAAATTCAAGATATGTGTTTATTAAACATGACCATTAAATTAGCAGATTACATTTTTTACTAAAGTAAAATAGGCCCTTGCCTATTTTATATATAATATAAACATGTTGAAATATATTTTCATATAGAAATTTTAATACATAAATTTATTAAAATGTAAAACTATTAATATAAATTTTATATTAAATATAAATATACACGTATATATAAATCTAAAATATAAAGTCTTTATATAAGTGAAACAGAATTCTATGGAGCCTCTATTTGTAATGTTATGAAAATTACACCTTTATAAATTAATGAAAGGCACATATTCACAGTAGGAATGGTAAGTTACAGAGCAAGGACAGTGCAGACAAAAGAACTGTATCGAAATATTAACTGTATTTGTACAGATATCAAAGCAACTTAGGACAGATTGAAGCTTCTTCATCTCTAGATAAACTTTAAAATAAAATTGTCATGGTTTTCAACTTTTTCAGCATCTATTCTTTTGTTTAGATCTGTAATTGTAAAATCTCTGTTTCTGTTATGTTGTCATGGTAATTTATATTTTCATTCTTATACAAGAAAAAAGATCTGTCTAGTAGCAAGTCAATGTTTTCCAATAAGTATTTAAAAAGCAGTTAAATATTATTTTATAAAATTTTCAGTGGGCATGAAGTGCAACTATTAAAAAAATAAGGAAATAATACCTATTATTTTTTGTTCTTTTAGAAATACTTCAGAGAACATTTTTCCAGTGTTCAAGGGCAGTCATTGCTAGAATAAACAGGGATCCTTTATTCTGTCAAATGAAAAATGGAAACATTTTATGGAATTGACACTGTCACCACAACAACATTCCTTAAATAATTAGCTGTCCTCACTCAGATATGGGATCATTGCCTTGGTGGATATCAAACTGACAAGTCATCCTGTTAAATTTCAGTTTGTTAGTTCCTATTAAAAATTGCTTTTATCATTTTCTCACAGTACTTTGATATATGCATTTGGTGTTTCTTGTATCAATTATAAAATTGGAATATTTTTTGTTATTTCTGATTTCTTTAATTCACATATTAAAGTTGAGCTCAGTACTTACCACATGTTTATAAATAACAGCATTTCTGGCTTTTATTTCATTTTTAAGAGGATCTCATTGCATTATACAAGCAATAGAAGGCAGACTCTGTTGAGTGCAGTTTAAACCCAGGATGGACTCTGTGCCAAGTGGGTTTGGAGACTGTGTGACCTGATGAGTGTCAGAGCCAGCGAGGGCTCCTTAGCAAGGACTGGTGTGTTCCTCAGGAAGCACAGGTAGGATGGCCTGGGGGTGGGGAAAGAGACAAACCATGTTTGATGCATCCAGAGACCTTAAAGCACCTTTGTATGAGGCATTTGTGTATAGAGGGATCAACTTTGCTGGTCTTAGGCCTGAAACAGGCTGAGACTAAAGAGGAGGCAGAACCAAATGGCTTCTCATTCAATTTTTTTTTTTTTTTCCAAATGAGTTAATATCTAAAAATGAAAAATAGAAAAGTAATTTTTCCTTGCTCTTCTGCCTATTGTGTCTTCACAAAGGTGGGTGATGAGCTGTGAGCTACAGGTGCACGAGGACAAATTTCCCAAGAGGTCTTTTGAACATTCAGTTTACTCCTGTTGCATTTGTCTCTGTGCTCCTCTGCCAGTAGTTCAGTCTTGGGACTGACAATTTTTCTGGATGTTCCTGGTATTCAGCTGCCAATCAGATGCAAATTGGACTCTTAGATCCACAAGCACTTTGATTCGTCTGTAGATCCACCTTAAGCCTGTAAAGTCTCAGTAAGGATTTTTTTTAGGTGGAATTTTTGCTTTCTTGAAAGGCTCCTGAACCTCCACTTAATAGTTGGTTGGTCAGTTTGTTCATGCTTACTTTGTAGATGATGAAAATCTTACGAGCCCAAAGCTCAGTCTGAAAACATATTGCTGAGGCTAAAAATATTTGCAAAATAATGTAGCAGATAAAGCTCTGAAGAAACAGATTTTATTTGACAGTCTTGAAATTTTTTTCGATGACCTTACCAAAGTGTTAAATGGGAATGGCCTGAGGAACAGGCACTAAATCAATAGGCATCAGTAAGTTTGTGAAATTGAGTCTTTGCTTTTCACATACACAAGGATTGGAGCAGTCAATGCTGTGTAACTCCCATTAATTGCCCAGGGTGACAGAAGATTTATCAATTGCTTATTGACTTCTTTGAAGCCATAGGGGGAAAATGGAAATAGTTGCAAAGGTAACTGTGTAATGCAGAAGATCCCCTTCCCCAGCTGATGTGTAAAGATGAGCACAGTAGATGCTCCAGAGCTTCACAGCTTTTCTGCCACAATATGTTTGCTATCGACCTTTCTGCAATCAAAAGCAGGAAGAGTGTTATTGCAGGGACAAGACTGCTGAAGTGTATATAGATAATATATGTCCTACATGGAACATACAGTTAACACAGTGAACGTTGCAAAAGTATATCAGGCAGGATGGGAGGCCCTGGCACAGGTTGACCAGAGGAGCTCCATCCCTGGCAGTGTTCAAGGTCAGGTTGGATGGGACTTGGAGTAACCTGGGATAGTGGAAGGTTGGGATGGGGCTTGGAGTAACCTGGGATAGTGGAAGGTGTCCCTGCCCATGGCAGGGGGGTCTCTTCCCACCCAAACCATTCTGGGATTCTTGGATATGTTACTCTGTGGTAGTCACTCAGTTTTTGCACTCAGTGGTTCCAAAGGGATTCCTGTTCAGTTTGGTAGGATGACTGGTGAAGAAGTTACTTCCCCACAACTAAAGGCATCTTCTCATCCCTTTGAGCATTCTTATAGTGACCACAGTCTCCAATTTCTCTGCTATAAATAGCATATTTTACATTTAACAGCTATAAAATCAGCTACTACTTCCTATGTGCCCTACTCAGTCTACTTACTTCTCCTGGGTATGAGGTGTGGGAAAGCTCATTAAATTTCTGAGTCAGAAAAGAGAAAACAGTAAATAAAAATAAATTTATAAATTAAAAATACACCATCTGTGGTGCAATGTTAGTTAAAATTTCCATAAATGTGACACATGATAAAAAGAGCAGTAGCACAAAGCAAAAGAAGAAAAAGACTTTTAAGGCTAATAAACTTTGCACTGCAAAGTGACAGCTGACACTTCAAAGTGAAAGAACGGAGAGTTATTTATGTTTTTTATCTCTTTAACAGAAAACAAATTAATAGTGTTTTCTTTTCAGTAATAAATTACTTGAAAATCTAACATACCTATATAACCTACAGTGCAGCCGAGAGTGGGAGGAAGGTTTGGCATAAGCTAGGTTTTGTGTTTTTCTCTTTTTCTTAAATACTGTTTAAAAAAGCTTCTCAGTCCTTCAGTGTCAAACTAATCTTCTTCCTTTTATCTTTAACTCCCTTCTAACTCCTCTTTGAGGAAGTAAATCCATTTAATACCCTCAGCATGAATGCAGACAAGCATTCTGGAAAATAAGTCCATGATGCTCTCGCTTTCCATCTTTCTTCCCTGTTTTCTAGCACAGAAGCTAAATTTCAACAAATTGAAAATAATCCTCTCTAATAAGATTTTAATGGTAATAAATTGTGACTTTTGCATAAGAATAAGATCACAAATGCACAATACAGTTGGATAATATGTTCAGGGAAGTTAAATAGATGATTGTGGGTGATGTTTATGAGAAGAGACTGAGTGGTTTGCAGCAGCTGGAGGCATCAGGTAGCAGTCACAGCACTAAGTAAAATTTATATTTTACAAAACAAATAGCTAGTAGAGATACATCTATTTAAAAGTGAGAACATACTGATTTGGAATTAAAAATGAGGAATGTGATGTGGTATCACATATGAGTGTCTTGCCTATAAACCTTATAAGCAGAAACCCTTTAAAACCCTGGATGCTGAAAAGGACGAGGGAAATGATGGGGGAGGAGGAAAAGAAGCAGTTTTGGCAAAGCTGCATCTTGATGAACCATTAGGCTTAAGAGCAAGGAAGCAAGAGAGTTGCAGCTGAAAGCTCCATCAACCTGCTGACTACTTTATCTCTTCAAAAGAAGCAGATTAAAAAAAAGCAAACCAGTTATCTTTGGAGATCCACAGCTGTGTAAATAGAAAGCCCTTCCCTGCTGGTGAGCAGAGCCTCAATGTGCTCCTCAAAGGGCTGTCAGGAGGCTGATGATGGGATTGGGGGGTTAGGACATGATTTCCTGACTGCCCATACTGGGCTCATTATTGGTTTGGCTCCACAAGTAAGGCAGGTACAAGGGAGTGCCATGGCAGGTGCAAGGGAGTGTCACATTCCTGTTCCCATCAGTTTGGCTCTGTGGCTACCTGTGGGTGAGCTGGGGTGAGTCTCACCTACCCCACAGCTCTGCTGCCAGGGCAGGGCTGCCAGAGGGAAGGTGTTGAAGCCCCTGTCCCTGTGCACAGGCAGGTGTTCCTGTGTTCCCCCTTCCCTCTTGCCAGTGGCCTCCTCTCTCTCCCTTCTTTCTGGGGCTGTTCTTTGACCTCTGAGGTGGTCTAGATTAAAAAGAAAAGAGGGAAAGCTCAATGAGCTCAGTCACTGCCTTGTAGCCTGCCAGCACACCCTGGGGGGAAAGGGAACAAGTATCACAGCTCTGAGCTGCTCTTTGGGTTGTAGCTGCTGTGCAGGTACTCATGTGTAGAAGTTTTAGGAGAATGATGCACAGCAGTATGTGAAATTTCCCCTGGAAAAATAGAAAGACACATGTTCAGCTTTTGGAGGATGAGGTGTCTTCCAGCACTGCAGCTGGTAATTGAGGTGCTGGGGCAAGGCACCAGGGGTAGGAGGGCAAAAAAAGCTGGTAAAGGGTCTGGAACATAAGTCCCAGGAGGAGTGGTTGAGAATACCAGAGGTGTTTAGCCTTGAAAAAAGGAGATTCCAGGGAGACCTCATTATTCTCTGCAACTACCTGAAAGGAGGTTGTAGCAAGGTGGAGATTGGCCTCCTCTCCCAGGCAGCCAGTGGCAGGGCAAAGGGAAAGGGGCTCAAGCTGCTCTGGGGCATGTTTGGTTGGAATCAGGAAAACTTTCTTTGCTGAAAGAGTAGTCAAGCCTTAGAACAGGCTACCCAAGGGCACTGGTGAAGTCACCATTCCTGGAGGCATTTTAAACATGAGTAGATGTGTTAATTCCTGATATGGCTTAGTGGGCATGATGGTATTTGTTAAGGGTTGACCTTGATAATCTTGGAGATCTTTCCCACCTTAATGATTCTACAATTCTGTGATAAGCAGAGAGCTGGTGTGGGTCACTGGGGTCTGAGGGGAGCAGTTAGTGCTGGTACTTGGAGACAAGACTTTACTTTGGGGTGTATCTGTGCATTTCTCCATGTAAAGAAGCCTCAAGATAAGCCTTGAGCCCCTGACCCGACCAAAGGGCAAGAGGGTGAACAGGGGACATGAGGCACACTGTCCCACAGCAGCTGACCCTCAGAGCTGTCTTCCTGAGCCTGAACATACTGAGCAGTTCACTGTGCAGGAGCTGTACTTGTACTTTCTTTTACAGTAACTCTTATGGACTATTTTGAGTCTGTGGAATCCCTACTCTTGGATGCCAAAAGGCAGCCTTGGCTTTGAGGCATAAATATGTGCTTGGCAAAAGTGATGTGCAAAGCTGTGACAATGTACTGAGAGTACACAGAAAACAGGGCAGTTGATGTTCTAGAACTGAGGCAGTACATTTTAATAGTGAGACTGCTTTAACTGATCAAAAATTTACTGAGAAATGGGACAGAATATCCAGTCCTTAATGTCCCCAAATCAAAATGGGCATATTTCGAAAGATATCAGGTAGCTGGAATGGGTACTCTGGGCTCATTTCAAGAATAAATTGGTAAAAATCTATGGTTGTCAATATGCAGGAGGTCAAACTGGATGATGATAATGGTCCTTTTCAGTTCTTACAAATTGGTGAATCTAATAATTTCAGTAGAAATGCTGTCTCTGACTGTCATTTGCACTGTGACCTCTTCACATCCATCTGGAAATGTTAAACAGACTTAAAGGAGATGCAAGATCTACTGACTTTGCTTTCTTCACTGGTAGGACAGTAAAAAGAGGTTCTCTGTAATAAGGATTGAAAGCTTTATTCCAAAACTTGTCTGCAAGTTTTTGGGGATGGGAGGAGGGAGTCCATCCCCAGCCCAGATCCTTTTTTATTAGATTTTATATTCTCAGGTCCCACATTGAAAATAATATATTCTCTGCTGAATGTAAAATAAAAGTCATCTTTTTTTCCCCATTGTTTTTATTCAGAGAAAATGTTTTTGACCTAAAGATGAAGTAGATTTTCATCTTTTGTGGCCTTTTTTCACCTTGAATCTTTTCCTGTATTCTTTGAAATATTCATACTTGCATTGAGAAGCCAAATTTTTCAAGGTGATCTTAGGTGAATAGGATTAAACAACTCAGGTCAAACTACTTACTTAATCACTGTATATTCTTCATGCAATTGGCAAGAAATTATATTTCATACAGCATTCTTGGTAGTCTCAAGTTTTAGTATTCTGAGAGAAGAAAAATGAAAGGCAAATATCATGACCTTTTGTATCTCAATGACCTGAAACTGGAGATGGGTTGCAATTTAAATACGGAATTCAATCCTAACTTAAAAGTATCTGTAGGCACTTGTAAAATATGTCTGGGACATTCAGAATGGAAAAGATATAATGTAATATCCTTCCAGGGAGAAGAGCTCTGAAAATTGCCATTTTCCCTTCACACATTAAGGCACTTACTGATTAAAATTCATGAATTTGATTAAGAAAAAGTCATAATTTCCCCCAGAAGCAAAGCTGTTTTCCCTTTTAATAGTTTTATTTGTTTCTAGTGCAGGAGAGATGACTCATGTTTTAGTTTTAAATCAGAAAAAAATACAGACTTTTTTATGCAAAAAAGTTTCAGTTTTTAAAATCATCATTAATGTCACCACTATGTAATTTCTGCTCAGTGTTCTTTACTCGATTGAATTCTGACAGTCAAACATTGCAGTTTAATCTAAGCACATGAATGTCACCAGGTAAAAGAATCAGACTTAGCAGAGCTGTGTTCCTGCCCAGTCTGAGCAGGAGTTCAGCCCTGGGGAAATCAGCAAAGGAGAGTTATACCTATGGCACAGAGTAAATTTTAGGAACAGAGAGACTTGAAAGAACAGTCTGTTTCCACCTGAAAATAAACTAGCAAAGACTTTCCTTGACCGTGCTATGCATGGGCTGAGAGGTTGGCGGATGGAGTGGGACACAGGATGCTGGTCCCTGCAGGGCCCCAGTGCTGCTGGCCTTGCTTTGGCCTCCTGCCTGTCGAGGATCCCCCACAGCTCCAGCAGGAGGATATGAGGATTCCTCATGGCACTACTTTTCCAAATGGGGGATAAGATGTTAAAATCTGACCATTGACTTGAACTGCCTCATGCTCAGAAGTACCTGCCTTGAGTGCTCTTCAATATTCTTAGAAATTGCTGAGCATCCAGATTTTGAAAATCAGGCTTCATTGGAAGTCCTTAGCATAGGGGTTCAAGTTCATTATTCATATCAGTATTGTTTTATGGGATAGAAAGATGATGGTGCTGCTGCCCACAGGGGTGCAGTGTAGTTGTGATGGCACAGGCCTGCATTATGTGACCTGGAGTGTTGGAGGTGATCCAGGCAGGGTCAGAGGTGTGTTCTGACAGCCACTGAGATGCAGCTCTGCAGTTATTGCTCCTTCCCAGGTGGTGCCAGACAGACTCTGAGTCAGTGGTCTGGACCAGCTGTGCTTGTACAGCTCTGGCCACGAGGAAATCAGAAAACATTTCATGATTTTTCTGACTGGGGTGGAACAAAGGCAGGGACACGATGGCAAAGGGAAACCTGCTGGCAGCGTTTCTAACACGTGGGCCTTATAAAAAGGATCATCCTGTTGAAGGTGTTATAAGGAGTTCTTGCTATTTGTCTCCCTAATCTTCCATTTTCTTCCTAAGACTGGCCAGGGCACTGTACCAACAGAGAGCATAAGCAGAGTGTATTTATGCATAAGCCTTCAAAGAGCTTTTTTCCAAGTATGAGATGCCTGTATATCCAGTGCCAGGGAGGTAAAAGTTCTCCAAGTGAATATAGGTATTTTTTGGTAAGAGTTTTAGACCTCAGCAATGTCTAACCTGTATATTGGCATTTTTTGAAGACAGAAAATGCCACAGTTAAGAATAGGATCTTGAACAATGTTCTGTAATTTTTGTTGTATATTTACTGGTGATTCTGCCCAGCATGCAAATCCCAGGAATAACCATGAAGATACAAGTGCAGGATGTGAGAAAAGAGAAAGAGGCTGGTTGGTCATCTTTGACTTCTGGGTTTTGCTGACAAAATTTATCTCCTCTAATGCAGTAATAATGTAATGTTCTCTCACAATTATTTCCCTAGTTTCTAGTTCCTTGCAATATTTGATATTATTTAGAAAGCTCCAGCTGCCAGGCTGATACAATTTGCAAGAGTGAGTTTTCATTTTTAAAGTGTTTTGGTTTTTTTTTTAATTCTCATAGTTCCAGAGAAGTTGAAAACATGAACCATAATGCCAAAAAAGAAAATTAAAATAGGAGGCAAAAGAAAAGAATGAATACCAAAGCCATTATTTTCGACCTTTAAACTTGCTTATGATTTGGAGGGAGAGGGAATTTTTTAAATCATTTGTAGTTATTGTGTTTCTTTAAAAAGAACTCTGTCTTTCAGCAGGAGTGTCTAAGGCCAGTGAGAGACATATCTCTGTTACAGCACTGAGTATAAGGAACAATAAACTGACAGTGGCAAGTTAAGGAAAACAAAAGGAAGCAAAAGCAGAATCAGATCAAACACTCTAGCATCCTACAGTATGGAGCATGAATTTTAGCTGGTTTATTAAGAAAAATAAAAACCAGAGTGAGAAGCAATCATGAATTGTGTAAGGAAACATTTGCCTCAGTTTACCTTTCTAACAGCACCCAAGCCCTGAGCAGGAAAGGGTCAAGAAAAATTATGCCATTGAGTAGAAGACTTTTCTTAGAAGTTCTGAGGTTTTTTAGATGTTGGGATATTCCCCCCATGTTCTTCAGATTCTTCAGCAAACTAGCATTTTTCTTCCTGTAAATAGAAAAGCTCATAGGAAGAAAAATGCTAATAGTCTGTAACATTTTGGCAAAATTGCTGTTGAATGTTATTAAAATGTTATTTTTTTTTTTGGTGTGTTTTCCTATTTTTTCATCAAGCTCATTTCACAAAATGAGACTCAGTCCTTGGAAAATGTTCTGAGATTTTGTAATTAAAAGCAATTGTTCTAGAAGTATTAGTTCTTTAAAGAAAGATAAGTTTATCTCTTATGGAAAGAAAGGCCAGCATAAATAATACAGTGAAAAAAGGAAAGATTGAGCCTATTGTTCTATGCTTCTTTTCTTGAAATTGAATTATTCATTATTTCCTTTAAAAATGCACAGAAAATAACTTTTTTTTTTTTTTTTTTTTTTTTACCTTAAGACTACTACTGAAGTTGCACATTAAACAAAAATAAATCCATGCCTAGGAAGCATCCCTGGATTCTGACTAATTATCATACTTTGAGAGTTACTTGTTTTATGACTTCTCTGGGTTTATATTTGAAAGCAAAATCAGATGCCATTCCCAGCTATAGTGCAATCTTATTGTAATTCCTTACATGTTTTCAGATGATCTCTTTTTATCATGTTATTTTTTGGATATGGAGATACCACAGCTTGGTCATATTTCAGGTTCACTCCTGTCTGCATCAACTGGCACTAACCTAAATTGGTAGGGCATGAAATCAGTGAATTTAAAATATTGCCCTCACAAAGCACAGATCGGGGGGGCTGCTGAAGGAGTAACAACACTACAGAGGGGCTGCTGCTGGAGGGAGGTGGGAAGGGGCATTTGCCTGTCTGGGAGTAGAACCCCTATTTTTGACACCTTAGTTATTCCAGCAGTAATACGTACAGAATGCAAGTCAGGACATAGTAAACTTCTTTCCTGAATAAAATATTTATTTATGAAAGAATGAGACTGTGATAATGTTAAAGAACTTGTGCAGACTGTCTAAATGGGCCACTTGACTCAAGGTCAGACACAGGTGTGTTAACTCAGAAGCTTTTGCAGTTAGTTTTTTATTTTTTATGACCTTTCTTTTGACTGTGATTTTACCAAATCCTGTCATTTGGAAAATGCTCTCCACAGCTTCCACTCTGCCCCTCTCTCTGTCCTGCTGTTCCCTGCAGGATGGTATTTTCCAGCAGGTTCTGGGCAGTATTTGGGGGCCCCGAGGCTGAGCTCCATGGAGAGCTTCACAAAGTGGCATTTGCCACCAGTGCATTTTCCTGGGAAACCTGAGAAAGAGGATGGATTGCAGTGATTTGTATTTCTGATAAAACATTTTGCATGTGATTTACCTGTTTTCAAGGTAGATAATCTGGGATCTTCCAAAGCTTGAAGGGGATGTGAGCAAGGCACTGGAACATCCTTTCTTGATGGCATCATTTCCTAGGCCTGGGTGCTGTGAGACTCTAAAGATTTTATAGCAGAGAAACCTGGAGCTCTTTTAAGAATCATACCAGAGCTTGTAGAAAAGAGGTGACATTTCACATTAGAGGCAGATGGAAGAAATATTTATTTGGCATGTTGATTTCAAGCAAATGATGGATGCTGTAATCTGCTCACTTGATTGGAATGTTGAAGCTCCAGGGAACACAGAATTATCTGGCCAGTGAGGCAATAAAAAGGACATAAATAATTGATTTATCATATGTTTCTGCAACTTTGCCCAAGGTTTTCACCTCCACATACCAAGATATGTGTTTATTATCATATATGTATTTCACATAGGTGGAGTTAATGCATACAAATGTATACCCAAAAGCTCATACATTAAAACACCAGAAATGTGTTATAGAAAGCAAGCAAACACACTATTAAAATTCTAGTGATAAATATATCATTTTACATGGAAGTTTCTTAGGGGAAAGAGTGTAAAGGAGGAAGAATAGGGCAGGGGAAGTACTGCCAGGTCAGAGTTCTTGAACTGGGAAATTAAAAGCTTTCTCTGCTCTGCACTGAGCTGTGACTCTTTCCATCTGAAGGAAAATTATTTTTGTGTCATTGATATTTGACCTTCACAGTGTTAGTGAGAGAAACTTCATTTGCATCTTTAGATAATCATCCCACTATTTTTTTCACCAAAGGAGCAGCTGCTGCCTTGTCCATTGTGCAAAGGAAAACATATTTCATCTCTATTTATGTTCAGAGAAGGTCTCATCTTAATTTATGACCTATAGTAATAATAGCCATCATCATTTTAATGAACTAATTAGATTAATTACTGTTATAGCTCAGTATTATTATTATTCTTACTATAATCACCATGGGGAAAATTTTAAGTATTAGGAATCAAGAATTGTATTATTACAACTTTAATTCGTAGTGTGCCAATAATCCCCCTGTAGGCCCCAATTGTGTGGTGTAATAATGGAATGACTGAAATTCATAATTTAGCTGCAACATTATGGACAGAGTTTCTGAGTTTTCAATACTTTTGAAGTTTCTTTCTTTGAAATTCTTCACTCTTTTTGAAGAATATTATGACAGGTTGAACGTTGAGGTAAAAATCACTTAGTCCCCAGTGTTGTGTTATTATGATGGAATTTGGGTGTTTTCTGAGGATGTTTAGGTCCAGCATTTCCTTTGACCAGGAGGGGCTGCATGGCTGTGTTTTGTGGGCACTGGGTATTCACAGATGCTTGTGGCCTGTATCTGACATACCTGGGGTGGGTTTATTATTGTCATAATCTTAGAATGGATTGTGTTGGACAAGAAGTGTTTTCCACTTGTACTCACTCATATTAAGGAAATTGAGTAAAGTAAATATAGGCAAGACAAAATGTAAAGATCAGGACAGTTAAAGCCTCAAATTATGCAACAAAAACCACAGTACAAAAAATTTAGCTGAAGTGGGATCATATATGAGAAAGGGTTGCCTGTGAAGAGTAATGTGAGTCATATGTGAGAATATAAAATTATTTTAATGGAGGATACATGAAAATTAATAATCAGTTCAGCTGAACAACTCAAAAGTTACCAAGTGAAGGCAGAACCTGCTCTGCTCCAGGAAAGCAGAATAATCCTGCTGTAAGGGGATTCTTGACTTCATGATGATGTGTGAGGACAAGCAATCCCACCACAGGCACGTGAACATCCCGGAGAGGTGCCCATGACCAGATTCAGGGCTCCACAGTGCTTAGTGCTCCCCTTGCTGTTATCATAGTGGCCTTAGTATTAATTACTAAATACTGTAAGGAATCCCTAAAATATTTTTAATTAATTCTCTTCTAATCTCTTTCAAGTACTAGCTCCTGTTACAAACACAGGAAAAAAATTCTATAATTATCTCACAGATAGTTCTAAAGTCTTTGATGCTTACCTAGGCAGAACATTTACTCGATATTTATTTCTTCTGTTTTTACAGTTGAAAATTTGCAAAATTTTCACCATAATATTTTCCTTTTTCTTTTTCTTTTAGACAGAATGGTGTACACCAGAATGCCCTACATAATAAGCCAAATGTTTTTAAGAGGCATCATATTTAGGGCTTTTTGAACACTCAGATTTACTCTACAAGTGGCTGGCACCTGACCTGCTTCATTCAGTAGAAATATCCAGGATGTGCAGACATACAGCAGTTCATAGCTCAAATGAGCTTGCCAAATGTCTCC
Source organism: Hafferia zeledoni (assembly GCA_035583235.1). Classification (NCBI taxonomy): domain Eukaryota; kingdom Metazoa; phylum Chordata; class Aves; order Passeriformes; family Thamnophilidae; genus Hafferia; species Hafferia zeledoni. The sequence continues at coordinate 6,231,357 of JAWWEV010000029.1, read as the reverse complement.
AAATCCCAGATAAATGTTAAGCATTCTTGAATTGTGCCACCCATGTTACATTCTAAGCAGAAGATAGAGACATGCCAAGGAAAAGTCACAAAACCTCTTAAAAAAAAAAATCTACAAATGTTGGGGTTTTTTCTTTATAGTAATTAAACTCAGAAAAGGACAAGCTATGGATGATGTAGATACTGTGGACTATTTTTTTTTATATGCACCAGAAGAGTCTGGATTGCTGGCATTGCTTTTGTGTGTGTGTGTTTGTAACTACCAGAGCGCAGGAGCCCCCAGCCAGGGCAGCAGGAGCGTCTTCAGATCCTTACTCAGGTTTTGTTGGTTGTGGTCTGTGGCTCTACCACCCTTGGGAAACAGTGGAGTGCCAGATGCTACATTATTGCTTCTCTTTTTAAGACAATCTACTTTTTAAGAAGATCTTTGTGCCTATCTATATATGAGGTCTTCAAAAGTCAAATTTTTGGCTGGCATGTGCAGTGGACAGATCCTTCCCAGCAAGATTCAGGGTTACTAGAGCCCTTAAGGAGGGATTTTGTTGGGTATAACCCAGATCTCAGTTCTAGGAGATGTCAAATTCTGCACATTGAGGAAGGGTTTGCCTGGTCCTCAAATTGGGCATGAGCTTTCAATGAAGTCCAGCATTGGGTTCAGTGCAATAATCCAGTAGCCAAGTGGAACACAAGTGTACATGCAATGGTGTCCAGCCTGCTGTGGTTGCGAGATAAATTCATTGTTAGGAAAACTCTGTTATCCAGCCATGTCAGATTATCCATAAATCTGAAGTTGTGCCATAACTGTGATTGTCTGCCCCATCTTTCATGAATCTTCATGTGGACAGTATTGGGATTTGGAAGCAAATATTAGCTTTTATGTGAATAACTTTTAAATGTGTCTATACACTCAGTTTCCTCCATTTTCTTCTATGTATCTTTGCAGCTTATGTTGTTTTATGCATGCAATTGGATTACTCTTTGTCCTGTTTTTCATTAAATGGATATAAATTTGCTTTTAGTTTAAAAAATTAAGGCAGGGAAAAACCTGAATACAGATGCTTTGGTATATGAGACATCTTCCTGTAAGTCAAGAAGAACCTGAAGTTATTTTTCAGAACCCATTTTTTAGTCTCTTTTACAGAGATAGTCTTTTAGTTGGATGTTTTGTGTATGTGTCAAATAGAATGGGATTGTCACCCCAGGATCAGTTTTGCAAGTAACAGGAATGGAAATGATGATGATGATAATCAGGCAATTTCCTTGTGTTAACACAGTTTTTCAAATCCTGTTGAGACGCTCCAGTCAGACGTCAGAATATGTAAAAAGAGGCACTGTGAGAACACTGTCAGACTGACATTAAAGGAGGTGGGAGCCAGAGAACAAGGGAATGATCAAAACCGAACCTTGCAGCGAGGGAGCAAAGGAAGGAGTAGAAAATTCAGACCACCACAGAAAGCAGGTGTAGAACTTGATTCCTGAAGGAGGGTTAAAAATACAGCTGATGAACAAGCACAAGGTAGGGAGGGCAAATCCATATGGGAGAATGGCAGGGGAGGGGCCGTTCCAGAGGAAATGGCTCCAGCTTAAGGGTGAGGCAGCAGCAGATGTGCTCCTGCCCTGGACTAAGAGAAACAGTCCATGGCAGAGGAGTCTGAGTGGAAAGCAGAAGTCAGACCTATTTGAGACTGCAAGAATCCATATTAGGGATTAGACTGATTGAAGTGACACTTATGTGATGTTGAAGAAAAGTTATTTGAAAGATTAATTACTTTAATTTTGCCCCAGCTCTACCTCTCTGGTTTATGAAAAAAAAACCAATTTCTTATATTTCTCACAGTTTCTTACCTCTGATTTTAGTTTAACAGGACCAGTTGTTTTTTATTTAGTCTAAGATGTGTGATATAAGCCACATTCTTTTGTCCCTTAAGTCAGTCAAGCTGATGTAGAAGCCTCTTGTGGTTTAAGTCAGCATGTAGCTCAACATCAGAGTTTCTGGCTTGCTCCCCACCCCCACCCATGGGACAGGTGAGAGAAATGGAAAAAAATTGTAAAATTTGTGGCTTGAGATAAAGACAGTTCAATGGAACAGAAATGGAAGTTATAATTATTATTATTATTAATAAGAAAAATTAACAGAAGATACAAAACAAGTGAAGCACGATGCAATTGCTCACCACCTGCTGACTGATGCCCAGCCAGTTTCTGAGCTTTCTCCCCAGATTATATGCTGAGAATGATGCCATTGACCTGGACCATCCCTGGGGTCAGCTGTCCAGGCTGTGTCCCCCCAGCCTGCTCACTGCTGGGCTAACACAGCACTGTGCCAGCTATTGGGAAGAAAATTGACTCTATCCCAGCCCAAACCAGAACAAACCCAAGCAAACTGACCTTCAGATTCCTTCTCTACTTTTCTATTTTGATCATATGGTTTGTAAAGACTTGCCTTTGCCTAAATTATGAATCACAGGACAGTGGAAGAAGGTGGCCACACCTGGGCAGTGGGTGTGAGATGAGCATAAACATTAATAAGATTGATTATTCATATAGCAACTTTGTGTTCAGATATGAAGACATTCTTGTGTTAGAGAAATCTCTAAAGTCAGCTGGTAAACTGATGATAAAATCCTAAAATAAAATAAAACTCATCACAAAGTAGCAGCATCTTAAAATTGACTGTAAAGAAGGCTTTTTATGTGCAATTTCACTATCACTCAATAGGTAAGTAGAACATATTTGATTCAGTTGTGCCATTTTCAAATTGTGTTATCTGACAAACTTAGTACAGAATACATAATTAGATCATACTACTGTATTTATGATAATGAATGCTACATTTGCAATACTTGAAGCCCCACATTAAGCAGATATTTAATTTTTTATAGCTGTTTTTGACAGGTAACATTTTTTATCCTGAACATAAATCTGTCAGAAATTCTATTTGTACTAAAGGCTTACATGTAGTATATAACAATTTTGATTTTTAACGGGCAAATTTGTGCAGGCATTTTATTTTCCAGGCAAGGAAGCTTTAAAGAAACTCATTGTAATTGCCATTTCTTTATTGTATGACCTCATTAACAGTATAAAGCAGGCTTTAAAGCACTTAAAATTATAGTATTTATCAAAATGTTACATATTCCACAAGTAAAAGCCTTATAATGTACAAAACCCCCTCCACTATTAGTTGTTGGCAAATGATAGAATGTGAATGAGCAAAAGCACGGAAATTAAAAGGTGAGATCTGACAACTTTGAACAGGACCTGGTAGATGGAAGTGCCTGTGTGTATTTGTGTCCATGTTAATTTTATTGGGTAGTAAAGTAGTGGAAAATATGTCACAGAGAAGAGGACTAGAAAGCTTGAACATGGAACTGAGTTTCTTATCTAAATGTAGAATCGAGGTTTCAAAACCTTGGCAGGAATTGCCTTGTATGTTCTGAATGCAGAGACTGTGCTGAAATGCTGAACAGTAATTGTTCATTGCTAATTAATTAATCATAATATGAGGTTTTGATGACCCCTCACACCTGTCTTCCTGAAGGAGGAGAATATTGTGGGGACATATGTGTCTGATACTAAATAGCTGGATTCACAAAGGCAAATTTCTCTCCTACAGAAACAAGATAATCTACCTTGGCACCAGACCTTATCTTCTGTTTATCATTACCAATATGAATGTAATGAAAAGAAATTACTTTTGGACATGATGCAGAAAGCGGTTTTATAATACGTAGCTACTCTAACTGCAGGATCAGCACTCATGATCTCTCTGGTTATTTTTGGTGCCAGAAAAAAGTGAAACAGCATGGAAATCTCTGGATGGTCCTTTTGGCTTTTATGCTCCCAGGCTGCATTTACTACAGGAAGATAATTTAAAATGGGGGGAAAATAATTCATCCTTATTGCAGTTGTGTGTTTTGCCTTCACAGTGCTTGTATCCTCTGCAGGCTGAGGAATCGGGGACTGGGGTGAATAATCAGGGACGTGACTGAATTCTGATTACATTTACTGGGAAAACTCTTGTTGATTTAATGTGGACATTGAATCAGGCCCTGAGAGCACAGGGGAAAGCCCAGCCCAGCAGACGAGGGTTTAATAGACCTTCCTTTCTTTAAGATGCTGTAGAATGCACAGAAATACACACTGGGGAGCCTGGAGAGTACACAGATAGGTATGTGGAATAGAGGCTTATCTACAAATAAGTCCAAGAAGAGGAAGATTATATTTATCATAAAGCAATTGGGAAAAGCAGTGTGCCTGTGAATCAGACACTGCATCTTCTCCTTTATCTGGAGAACTGATAGCGGGAGGAACGCGAATGTGCCCTTGTCTGTGAAGTTTTGCGTTCCTGCCTCAGAACATAAAGTCTCCAAATCCTGTGAAACAGTGACACCAAAGTGATGATTAACTTCATAGACTAAATCACCTTCATTAAGTTTCATTTGATCAAATTAAAGCTCTTCTTTTTAAGCACTACTTTAAGAAAAGAAACAATTAACACTACTACTCTGGGGCCTTGAGTAGAGATACTGCAGTCCCAGAGATTGGATGCTGTCAAAATTTACTGCCTATATCATCTGAAATATGAATATTTTATTCTAAATACTTTGGTTAAGGCTTGCTTCTCGTGGTATGGTAGAATTTAATGAACATGCTTTCCTAAATAATTTTATGTTCTGTAGTGCTTTAGTGAAAAGGTAGGAGCACATAATTCTCAGCTGCATCCAAAAACTGCGTTGTGCCAATTACTTAAATTGTACTTCGAATCACTCATGCTGTATCCCTGCAGTTAATTAATAACTTCTGCACCTGGCTTTTGTTAGAGATACCCCCCCAAACACCACCCCCTGTTTTGTTTCTCATCTTTACAACTGTGCTTTGAGCATTGTTCCTTCCAAGACTGCTGTAAATTTGACAAAGACGAACAGCCACGATGAGTGCAGATGGACAAAGATGATGCCTGCAGGAGGCAAATGGGGGTCGGGAGCATAATGGGTAGAATTTCAAGGACTATTCAGTCATTATCTGACGGAAATATTTAGATACCAGTGTGGGGTATGACAATTTCTTCCTGCTGGATGAATAATAAGGAATCGTGTTGGTGGCTGATGCGGTCTGTTTAAATGACACCTTGCTTCATGTACACAGTGCCAGAGAAATGGATGACAAGGAAGCAGTTTTGAGACAATGGGGTCAAGTGATGTATAGTCAGGGCAAGCTCAGCAAGAGCCTATGGAGGGTGACCTCACCCTTCTAGGGAGCACTGGCCAGTCCTCCAGTGTGGAGCCAGAAGGGAAGAAAAGTTACAGATTTAGTAGAAATAGAAATAAATCTCTCCGTTTTACTTAACAGGGAAAGCCTTCTTGAAGCTGAGCAAAAATGAGTTTGTTGTTCTTTGAAGTACCCTGGGATGAGTAAGGCTGTCAGTCTGGCTCAGCAGGGGTGGGAAAAGCCTCATCCGTGGGTGCTGGAGGGAATCTGTTATTGGCAGCCCAAGCAGAGAGAGGATCCTCAAGGAGCAAAAGCCCAACCCCAAACCAAACCCAAATAAATATGGGAGCTGGTCCTACTTACATGTGGGAGTGGTCAGACCTTCTGACCCTTAACAAGCTTAATTAGTTCTGCTAAAAGCCATAGGAAAAATGGACCAGCCATACTGGGGCACCATTGAATTGTGGAGCACAAAGGAAAACTGGAAGTGTTCTAGAAGGTAATTGGTAAGAAGAAATAATGACTTATGCTTTTTAAAATCTCACAGTTCTGAGCTGGCCTAGCAGCAAGGGATTGTCATCTGGTTTCAGAAATAGAAATACATGTGGATTAATAAGTTTTCTGACAGTCTTGTAGCTGATCACTTTTATTTGGTGCTTGTTTCTGTTGTTCCTTCTTGAAAAGCTTCCTTGCTGTTCACTGTTAACAAACATTTAAGTAAGCTAGTTATTACACATTATGGGATTAAATACAATAGTCAGGTTTTAATCTCTGTAAAGGAATTCTCTTTCGAAGGAGAAAGGTGATGATGAAAGGAAAACCTCAAAATTAATTGTGTTTTGGGTTTGATTTTGGGCTATGTCTATTTTGAGAAATATGGTCAAGAATTTAGCATTTCAGATACTTGTGGGAGCTTCTTAGGAAATCTTCAGGAAGCAACAATAGGTTGGATGTCTTTGCAAAATATATTTTTTTAGAAATGATTTGACAGTGATTTCAATTTCTGTTTCTTTTTGTACATTTAGGCAAGTAAATGGGATCTCAGTCAGCTTGGTCGTTCTTTTTCTGAAGAACACCTGAATGAAAGTAGAGTTTAATGCTGTTTTTTAAAGTAAGAACTTTTATGTGGGCTGGTAGACTTTTAAATTATTTTTCCATTTTAATTTTTAGCAATTCTCTGAAATGGCTGCAGGCTAAGCAGTGCAGCTGCAAGAGTGCAATTATGTCACAGTGCGCTAAGGACCTCTAGTAGAATTACTTGAAGTGTTATTTACAAGTATTGCATTCCCTAAGCCTTGGACACTTCAAGATATAACAAAAGCAATCCTGTGCCATTTCCCACTTTACTGAGGTGCAGCATTATTATAGTTACAGCTTTCTCCTTGAAACTGCACTAATGGGCAAGGGAGAGAAGAAAAGGGAAGAATGGGATAAATGATAGGAAGGAAACCCTTTCCTAGCAAGGGAGAGGAGCAAATGGTTTGCCTGATCTCCTTCTTGGTGTTGCTCTAGGATCCTGTTCAACTGAGGACAGAGGACACTTGTGTGTATTTACTTGTCAGGAGCTGTTTTGGCCTCAGAAAGGAAAACACTGTCAGTCTTGTGGTTATCTATCAGGGAGGAACTGAGGACATCTCTGAAAAACTTTCTGTACCTGTGACTGTCTCTCCAATGTGCTCCCTGTGTTCCTGCATATTGATGGCACGAAGAGTTGGATAGTTACCTGTGCTAAAGACAGGCCAGCACAAGTTTTGGATGGCACAAGGCATCATTGACACAGAGCTGTGGGTTGGGACTTGCAGCAAGCAGAGAGAAGCAGCATGATCCAGGCAAAAGTGGGAAACTGGTCAGAAATCCCGACTGGCAGCTTTCTGTGCAAGGTCCCTCTTGCACACTTGACCCCTAATTTGGGAAAGAAGTAAACAGTTTGTCAGATCAATCTTCAGAGGTTGTTGACCCCTCTTATAAGGCATTGAAGAATGTGTCAGCTGAAAAGGCCTCTTTCCAAGCCATTTGCAATTTGGCTACTACAGCTACTTCTTTCTCAGTTGGGCTTTTCCATTGCTTTCAGCAGCAATTCAGAAATGGAGCCAGTTCCAGTTCCAGCTGTGATAAGCAAGCTTAATGGCTGCTCTTTTTTTTCCTCTCCATGCTGTTGTGAAGGAACGTTTGCTGGTGGTTTATATTCTCAGAAAACTGTTGATTACTTTCTTGTCATTTTCAGTTCACTGGTTGAGGGAAAATGGCTCCAATAAACACTGACAACTGTTGGACTGGCAACAAATCCCACTCAGCCTGGGGTCTTACACAATACAGTCCCCCCAACAAACCCAGGGGGGCAGCCAGAGGCCAGTCCTTGTTCTCCCCCAGTGAGGTACATCAGCACTGTAATTCCTAAACACTGCTTTGGCACCCTTACTCTCACTGAGGGTTTGTCTTTGTGTTCACATCATGAATTCCTGCTCTCCTGCTCCCAATCCAAGAAGCCTGTTAGGTGCTGTTAGAGTGGAGTGTTCATTCAGACTGTGGAGAACAAAGTAGATGGCAGGTGCACAGAAGAGAAAACGTTAATTTTGGGCAGCTCCACTGATCATGCACACACCTCACACGTAATTTATAAAACAAAGTATCTCTCTGGATGTTATTAAAAGTTGAAAACAAGTTGTACACTTGAAAATCCCTGTTAGCAAAGAAAATCTCTGTTAGCAGAGAGTGCCCTCAGGCAGCTCAATTTTTTAATCTTGATTTTATTTATTGAGCAGAACATAAATAACATAACAGCAAGATTAAAAAGAGTGAAAGGCAGAGAAACTCAGTTACCTGTATGCTTTATGTGAACCCATTTGTTCAGTCAACCGAAATATGTTTCTCAGAGTGGCAGGGAAGTTGGACATTGCTTCACATACTATTTTTGAAAAATATTCTTATTGTTAGACATAGAGACATTTGATTTGGGGGAGGGATGGAAGAATTGTGTTCATAGAAAATAGTAACTTTTCAACAAGTGTTGTCAGCATCCTGTGATTTTTCATTAAGACGTGTCCTTCCTACAGTGACGAAGTATCCAGATAAATCTCCAGACATGAAAGTCTCATTTCTGATTAAAAGCAATAAATTAATGAAAATATGCTGCTCTGATTTGCATCTGCGATCAAAGTGTAAGTCATGCATGAGCCTGTGAAATGTGAGTGAATGGCACCTCCAGTAACCTTCAAACCTAAAGAAAGTGGATTAAATATTCTCAAAAACAGTCAAGAAAAAATGTGAATTGCATGGCAAATGAGAGAGCTTTTAGGAATATCCTGCTGTAAATAGGAGTAATCTTGGATGCAGCACACATATGTAGCCAAGAATAATACAGACAGACTGAGGTTACTGGTGGATGTTGTGCCTCTAGGGTGGCAGCATTGTTCATAGGGCTTTTGCTCCTATCTAAAGATCTGAGTAATAATTAGAGAGAGGGCAGAGGAATGACTAAGCAAACTTAGAGAAGCAAAATTTCTTTCACCGGAATGGACTCAAAATCGTGCTCCAAATGGCTGATACCTGCCTTGGGCCTGTTTGCTGACACTGGTTATGTTGCAAGGGAAGCTGTCATGGAACCAAAACCACTGTGACCCAAACTAGTCTAGACTAGAGTTTGCCTGGTGGCCAATGGGGTCCGGCTCAGAGAAGCACTGCCTGCTTTAAAAACAGCAACAAAGAGTGACAACTCTTTTCAGATGCACTACTAATCCTGTCAGCAGGCAGATGATAACATTTAAAGTGAAATGTCCAGGATCTGAGTCACTTAGATGTTGTGTTATATATATATGTACACACATGAATTTTTGTTTAGCTTAACTTTTTTTTTCTCCAAATGTGTGAATTATATGACATAATTTTGCGCTTCAGAAGATGTTACCCAAGAGCCTATCAGCAAGATCCTTGGTTATTACAAATTCTGAAAATGGGACAATATAAGGGCTTTTCTAAGCAATCATTTTTTTTCCCTTCTTCATAAATATATATGTTTAATGAGACATATATGCATTCCCTTAACCCTCTAGGTGTAGGATATGGGGGAACTGGGCCCTTTGGATCTAGGTGAGGGAATGAAAGCCTGTTACCCTGCTACCTCCGAGCTCACTACCCCACGGCCAACAGGCAGGAAGCCAGAAGAAGGAGTACCAAAACTCCTCCCCTGTTACGTGGAAGAACACGTGTGGAATACTCTGTAATGTCAGCTTCCTTGGATACCCTGGTTACTAAGGAAGCCATGGATTAAACCCATGACATTCTGTTACTGAGCATCTGTATCACCAATATTTACAAGAAAGGATAAAAGTCAATTGAATGTTTATGGCTGTCTTAGCCTCTGAGAGTAAAGAGGATGGAGACTGTGAGTCAAGTAACTTTCTGTCATAGCTAATGAATATTCTCTTTTACTTTGCATTACAGAGCCCTCTTTTGTGGTATGAGAGAGGTAGGTAATGACTGTCATTGTAGATGTCAGAGTGACAAGCAATAGATTGCTGTAGGAAAACAGAAATACCAAAGATTTAGCAACTGGAAATCAATAATAAAATATAAATTTTTATTTTAAAAAAAATAGAAATGTAGAAATGCATTGCTGGAATACCAGCATATTCTAATAGCAGCAGTAGCCCCTTGAACAGAAGCACTGTGGCTTCCATCTTTTCAACTACGAACTAATTAGCTGTTGCTACTTCCAATTTTTAACCTCGGTCTATTGGTTCATTTCATTTTTATTCTGTCTTTAATCGGAGCACGTCCATCTCGGCTTTCTGTGGCATCCAGGCTTAAAATGCTGTGAATGAGTGTGAGAGCAGACAGGAATGCCTCCAAGCTGAGCATACCCTGTGTGAAGGTTGTTTTCTATGGAATCACTGTAGACACCCAGCAGAGACAATTAGAATATATCTACTCCAAAATACCCTCTGGTAGAGCATTGGTGTCTGGCTAATTAGAGGCACTTCTACAGCCCATGGAGATAATGAGACTCCGCTGCCACCTCAATAGAAGGGCACACCATGGGCCAGAAAATACCTTGTTGCTGAGCTTACAGAGGGCTGAAATCTGGCAAAGGACTTGCTTCCTTTTGAGGTTACTTCTCACAGGGATGGCTCATCTGGTTCCTGGGCTCTACTGGCTGTCCTTTAGGGCCTGCACTCATCCTCTGCTGCATTTCTGCTGCAAGGCTGCCTTTAAGAGGGATGTATTTGCCAAACTGCCTGCTGGTGTCTCAGTACACTTCTGTGTGGTCTTCTGTGTGTTTCTATGGTTCTTGTGTTATTTGAGCAACATGCTCCAGATGATTTGTGTGTGAGAGTTGAAGCATTTCTTCTCTTTCATTGTTGTCCTGATCAATGAAATCCAACGTAAAACTTAGGGATGTTTACATATGCTGTGATTAGAAGTACTTGATGTTCAGCAGCCAATTACACAGACTGATGCTCGAGATGTGAAATTTGTGTCAAAGCTTGTTTATGCAGTGGTCAGCTAGAATTTGGTCAGTATGGAGATTGACTGAATCTCTGCAGGAGAGTGTTTCAGCTGTCGTGAGCTCCTGAGGACATTGATAGAAGGTGCAGCATGTGTCTAAAGCTGCAGAGTTGGGGGTATTTTTGTTCTCTAGCTCAGAAATGAGGCCCTGGGCTCTAGTGCATCTCTGTGTGAGCAGAACTCCAGTGGCTTCAGAGGTGACTCCTGGTCTGAGGGCTGCTGCCTGTATCCTGGCTGGGAATATGGAGTTAGAGCCTGAAAATATTAACAGATACATGTTAATAAAAAGGGTGATAGAGGCTGAAAGCCTGCCATTCACAGCAACTTCTTCAAGTATTGCAGAATGTGTGTCTGGAGAGGCAGCACAGGGACTCTTGCAATACGTCTAGATTGGCCCTTGGCCAAGAGAAGTTATGGAGCTCAAGGCTCTGGGCTTCTCCTGAGGAAATAAAAAAGCCTCATACTCTCGTGTTTCCAGTTGCACAGTTTACGTAGAATTAAAATATGTTTTACCCATTTAGCAGTGTGAATAATAAAAGCTGTATACAGCTGCACTAGCACTGTGCTGTGCATTTTAATGACAAGCTTGTGACTACACTAGAATTGCAACTGCAATTCAGATGTTTCTTAATGCAGCCCAAATATTTTATTAGGGCTTCTTTTAAGTATTCATGCCAAAGAGGGAGGGGAAAAAAGAGTAAATAGCATTTAAGATTTTAATAATCCTTTGTTAAAGAGAGTTAATGCAAGGGAAATATGGAAATTGTATGTTTTCAGACTGACAAGCATAATCATTTTGCCAAAACATGATTCAAATAACTGTCTAAATATTTGGAGTGTCTTCTAATAAAAATATACTCAACCTGTTTTCCATGCTCAGATTAATTTGAAAGCAAAAATGGCATATGGTTCAAAAGAAAGTATTAAATCAGAAAGGACCCCATTGTTCTCTCCTGGAAATCATGATTTAATATTCAGACTTTAAGTCTTACATGTTTGTGTATTTTGCCAGCTGTTAGCAGCTTGAGGCACTTTGAATAGTTTCAACAAAATGACAATAAGACTTGGGCAAAGTAAGATTCATTAGTGGAAAAAACCAGAAAAAAGTAGACAAATAACACATAGGGGGAGAAAAAGGAAGGGAAAAGGAAAATAGCAAAATTCTTTCGCTTCTGGTTGAGTTTTTTTAGTTTGAAAGGAGTATGTATATAATTTGGAAAGTATTCTGCACACAAGGGAAAACCCATAGACTAAAAATGGATTGTTGCACAAGGCTTGCAGCCCTCTTAATAGTTTGTGGGAAGAGTGGCAGTTCTTTATGATGACATTTCTGTACAAATACAATAGACACAAGTTATAGAAGAGAAAACAGTTGTAGAAGTCTCAGGTTCTAAAAAAATCAGCTACTTACTGCACTAGATAATAATAAAGCTTTAGGCAATAAACATTATTTATGAAAGAAATGGATGAAAAGGTGCCACTTGTCATGTCAAAGCAGAGCCTTACCAACAAATAATGTAGCTGCACCATGACTCCACCTATGCCAAAATGTATCTGTGACTTTTGGCCTTTTGGTCTTAAGACTATTTTACAGTCTGTGAAGTGCTTCATATGAGTGTGGATGGTTGTCTGCAAATACAGGATACTGGGACAGGATAGTCACTGGTTCTTTTGTCTTACAGCTTTGTGTTGTGGATTCATTCTGATGGTGAGTGGTGTGGTTTGTTTGGGCTGATTCTGTTTTGTTGTTGTGTCAGATTTATCTTGTATTGAGGAAGGCTTTGTTGTTTAAGTTACCAAACAGCTCAGTCCAGACTGAATAATTTATGTCTGTAGGGAGAAAACACAGAGCACTTGTATGTGGTGAGGCCAGTGGAGGTCCATGGCCATCCTGGGGAGCAACAGAATAGGGTGCTCAGTGCTGGGAAAGTCCATGGATAATAAAACTTGTCTACTCCTTGTCACACTGTATTGCAAAGCAGCATTAGATTAACATAATAAAAGTTACATATTAAAATATGTTGCCATCAAACTATAGAAGCTGTTCCTCACTCCCGGTACTAATACAAATTTAGAGTTCAGATTTCAGGCAATGAAAAGCTCAGGTTTAGTTTGCTCCCTTTGCCTTGGAGTTGAATAGTCTCTGATTTGAGGAATGTAGATTTTGGATCCCTTTGAACTAAACAGCAATTCTGTATTTACTAATTTTCATAACCTTTGCTGTCCCTTTGCATACAGAACACTGCTGCACACACAGACATAGACACATCTCCTGGGCTGTAGTTACCTTTTTGATACATGAAGAAATTCAGCAATCTCCTGAGAGCTGTGTTCATCACAAAAACTGCCTCACGTGCCCCTCCTTTGCAGCTCTAAATGAGGAATGACAAGAATACCTGTGTACCTGTCAGGTCCTGAGCCTGCCTTGTTACATTGCACTGCTCAGTCAGTCAGTGTGTCCAAGGCTGTATTTGAAAACAATTCCTGGTGCTGTGGAAAAATGGAGAAAACAACTCGGGTACTTTTAATGTAGATGTAAATGAATAAAATGCACTGAGGGCAGCTAATAGTTGGTCATCATCCCTTGTCTTTACCGAGGTAGAGGAGAGTCAGGAAAGCTGTGGAGGCTGATGCAGCAGCCATGGGATGTCACTGTTGCACTGCTCAAGCCCGGCTGCAGGAGCGGCTTCCAGCAAACACTCTCTCTCTTAAAGAAGATAAATGGATAGGAATTGGGGGAGGGGGATGCGAGTCGGAGCCAGCCCCATGTGTAAACTGAAGCTGGGAACTTACAGAAGATTGAAACAAGATAGGCAGGGCTTTCTCCACTGGTGTCGAAGGCAGGAGGCGAGGAGATGCCTTGACTGTAATGAAGGAAGGGGAAGACAGATCCTGGCTTGATCCTTTCTAATTTGGTGGATGTATGAGGGACCAAAGCACAAAAAGCTTTAAGCAAGGAGGGAAAGAGGGACTAGGCAGTTTAGAATACTTTTCTTCTTATCTTGGGATGAGAGCACTTTCTGTGCTAAATTGGAGTGTCTGCTTGTGCTTCATTTAGTCTCCGTCACTGAAAATTGATCATTGGGGTTTTTGTAGGTGCCACGTGGTTACTGCATTCTTTCTCTGTTTCTCATGGTGGTATACTTTGGATCATCAGCTCCTAATTTGTGTCTTGTAAATATTGTAATATTTGTCTGCTAAGTTTGATTAAAGCAGTGTATAAATGTGTTATGAGTAATAAGTATTGTGGACCTATAAAGGAGTGTCATTGTGTGTCTGCCTATAAAATATGCATAAGTGTAGTACTGTAGAGAAGATCAACAGCAATGGTTAGTCTGGAGATCTGTACTAAAACTGATCCCTCACAGACTACATTGGGTTTATGTTTTGTATTTGCATAGCAGCATCCAGAAGGAGAATTTAATCTTGTAGGTTGCCATAGCTTACTTGGGAAAAAATAGTTCAAATTATCTCAGATACGAGCATTATCTGTCACAGAATTGGTAAATAGATACACTGAGTTACAGGGAGATATCTCCGAGTTTACTGTTACACCTGGTTTTATTTAACATCTTAATAATCCAGCAGGCACAGTAAGGAGCATGGCAAATAAATTCACAGGCTGTATTGAATTTTGGAAGAGCTGTGAATACCTGTGAGATTGGATGATCCTGCAGTTAGAAACAGGACAGAAAATAATAAATAAAGTCATCTCAAATGTGTGCAAATGGAGAAACTAGTGTTTAATGTAATAAGAGAGCAGTACTTCAACACAGAGGAGATGGAACAGTGAAACTAGTGTGGTTTTACAAAGTGAAATGTGCTTGAAATAATGGGGAAGGGATTGTCAAGGAATAGTTACCAGGCTATTATGTAATAAACTAGGTGCAGAATAATGATGAAGGCTGAATTCCTACATTTGCTTGGACTTGCTGTGGATTTGGCACATGAAATTCAAAATCATTAGTATTTTTCTTTCTTGAAAGCCTCTGTGTTCCTGATGCTATTATATGAGTCTCATTTTTAATTTTCAATGAGATTTTAGCTTCTGGCATTTAAATAAGAAAAAGAATTACCTCATAAGACTAGTGAAAAGAAACTGTGTTTTTGAAAAGCACTGTGTTTTTAACCTTATCTTGGCATATTTGAGTCTTAAATTGTAAGTACTGCTTTGACAATACTGATCCCTTATGCACATGAAAAGTTGACAGCAATTGCCAAAAGTGGAGGTACAGTAGAAAAGGTCAGCAAAAATAATTGATTAAACAACTAGAAAGGCTGATTAAGAGGAAATAGGAAGCTGAATAAATAAGAACAATTTGCCAAAATGATGATAAAATATCTATATAATAAACATAAATAACATAAATATTGAAGGGTAACTAGGTTCAGAGAACATGACAGCTGACTTAAACTATGACTAGGAATAATGGGTGCTATGAAACAAGAAGGAAATTTAAAGTATATTTATGGAAGTAATGAGTAAATTATTCCAGATGGTAGAAGGAACTTGAGGGAGGAAGTGTGTTAAATAGTTTTTGAAAAGGAACATGGAAACCACATAGTGTGAACTCTGGCATTGGTAGGGGGATAAACTAGACAGAGCCTTCCTGTTCCTAATCCTGAGTGCAGTGTGATGGTCCAAAGCCTTTGCACTTCTGTGCTGTACTAATGTGCACTCTGATTTTATTGGATCTTTCCTGAAAGAACAACAAGACTGAAGGTAACTGAGCTTGGTGAAGACCACAAATTAGCCCTGTTGTTGGCAGTATGATTATAGCAGAAAGTACTCTGAAGGCTAAACTTTGAAATATTTAATAGGAAATAGGCTTTCCAAAAGACAAATCAGAAGACTGGAAAAGAGAGCTCCATTGTAAACCTCGATAATCCATCAGGCTTTGGAGCAGGTTTCAAGAAATGCATACCTCAATGCCAAAGTGGCTGTTCCTTCAGTCCTTTCTCTATTAGAGGCAGGATTTCTGCTTGCCACATTCAGGAGCAGATGGAGAAATTCCTGAGGTTGGTTTGTGCTGGCCCCTTTCCTTCCACAGTCACCTTTACATATCAACACTTCCTGGGCAGAGTTCTAACCTTGGTACATCAATATGTGACCTTGAGGGTGTATCTGTGTTCCTTTATCTTTCTTTGAGAGGTGCAGGACACTGTCAAAGAGCTCAAGTTTTAGGGCAAAAATACCAAACTGCACAGTGTGAGGGAGTTAACTCAGCTACAAGGAAGTTGGCACTTGGTAGGCTGTCAAAGACTGGCAAAACCCATGTTAAATCTTCCAGAGAGGGATCTTTACCACTTAATAACAATCAGCATGGAGTATAAAACATCATAGCATGCTACATATATACCCAGGAGCATGATGGCAATGGACACCAGAGAATTTTGGTGTTTTGTGAACAAGGAACTTGTTCCATTTTCACACAGAATTCGCAATGTTGGCCTTGACTCTGTACAAGGATGCAAATAACTGCTAGCAGCAGGTTCTCCATAGGTGGCTCTAGAAAGAATAGGAGTGTTTGTATTTAATGAATTTTCTGAGTTGGCAATAACATTTACAGTTTTTTTTACTTTTAATGTTCATGTTTTAAAAGTCTGCTTTCTGCTACATGCTTGTGACGTTTTTTTTCTAGCCCCATCTGGAGTGTCTTAATTGGTTCTGCACGTGTTTAACTTGTTTTGCCTTGCAGTCAATTACTGAAGGCTTCCCTTCCACTAATGTCCAACTGGGTGTTCTTCTCTCCTATTACACTTTCAGCTACGTGTGTTCTTTCAACATATATATACAAATTTATATTGCTAGACAGTTTTGTCTCTGATTACAAACACAATTACTTTTAAATGTGTGAAGTAACCTGTTGCAAAGCCTGGATGTGTATGCAAGTATAACCAAGAGGAATTCCTGGATAAATGTATAATGATTAGGAAGGAACCTTTAACCGAGCTAAGGAAGATGGCAGATGTGCATTCATAGGCTCTGATGCAGCAAAGTGCTTAAACACCTGTTTTACTTAAGAACACAGGCAGCCCAATTGACGTTAATGGGACTATTCATGCTTAAAAATAAGCACATAGATTGAAGAGCTGGATTGGAGCCAGGAATATTAACAGGCAGCAGCCATGGTATTTATGAATTGTCTTTCTCTGAAGCAGCAGGTTCATAAACCAATACCTGTAACAGTGGGATTGCTTCTGGCTGTGGAGATGCAGAAGTGGAAGGAACAGGAAGGATGGAATAGCTCTGCAGAATGGAATTAAAAGCTGCTGAATTAGAATCTTCTCCCAGACTCCGAATACTTCAAAGATTGAAGAAGCCACTTGAAAATTAGGGATTTGGATCAGGCTGACCATTTGACGTAGTAATAGACTAGGCACACCAAGACCTGAAGTTTCCCTTCTATTAGTTGTACTTCTGTGAGGTCAAATAAAAATGCCCCATGCCAAACTTTCCTGTTATATGTGGATCTATCCCTGGGCTTCCAGCTGCAGAGGGAAGAAGCCTCAGATTGGTCAGAGGGGAACTTTGGTGGGTTTTTTTTTGCTTTTCACCTGATGAAATGTGCCTTTCTGAATACTATTTTTCAAAAAGCAGTAGGGCTGTGTGTGTTTGCCTTTAGCTCTCTTCAAGGTAACGCTGCATCTTCAGACCCACTTCTACTACAGCTCCGTACAAATGTCTTTGGCTGTCTTGCAAGCAAAGAAAATGATGCTGATGAATAAAACAAAAGAATTTGCTGACTCTTCTGTCTGAAATCACACCAAGTACTAATGAAAATGCTCGGTCTGCTTTGTTTGAAAGCAAACTCAACACAGAATCTCCACTCTGAGTTCTTTTACTTGAATCACCCATTCCCATTGATAATAGAAAGAAATGCCTTTTCTTGCATCCTAATAAATCTGAAGAGCATCGTGCAAACTGAAAAATGCAGCTTTGTCAGAATGCTGTCAGGTAGCACCTTTCACTTTGGAGACCTATTTGTAAGCTGAGGGAAACATCGAGAAAGT
This sequence comes from Hafferia zeledoni, assembly GCA_035583235.1. Classification (NCBI taxonomy): domain Eukaryota; kingdom Metazoa; phylum Chordata; class Aves; order Passeriformes; family Thamnophilidae; genus Hafferia; species Hafferia zeledoni. Next base: position 6,213,628 of record JAWWEV010000029.1, on the reverse strand, counting down.
AGTAATAAATTGCTCTGGTACACTGTTCTGGCAGCCGTTAATAAATCAATGTGAAGGGGAGTTCTGAAGGGCAAAATGTTGCTGTCGGTAGGTGTCCAATTTAATTTTGCTCAAAATTAATATTTCGGATATGATAAGTGAGCTGGCAGGAACAGATTTCATGATTAATTCTATGGAGTCAAAAATGCTTTGATGGCACTTTAATAGCAGCTTCAGTGATCTAAAAGTCCCTTCAACTAGCCAGTGTGCTTCAGTTCCCAAATTACATTATTAAACCTCTTTTGTTGGCTTGTAAATAATGAAATGCTGCATATTAAAAGGTGAAGTTTATACTGCTTCCAGTTCTACCCATGTAAAGTGATGGGGGCTTGGATGTGTAGTGGTTTACACAAAACCAGGTGAAGGTCAACCCTTTTGAGAAAACAACCATAAGTTATTTTGTTAGGTACCTAATTCTCTTGACCCTGCCAAAGGAGAATTTAGAAGTCCTTGATTTTGTGCTGTAATGAATTAGAGAAATGTTTGAAGGTTCATTAGTATCTAGTTAGGGTGGACTGGGAAAGCTTTTAAATGTAGAATGATGTTAACAACAAATATGCATTTTGTTTCATAGTGAAGACCTTTCATCCCTGCATCTCAGGGACCTTTGCAAATGCTAAACAGTGAAGATTTGCTGTACCCTTGTCAAATTTCATACCTAACATTTGTATGTCCAAACCCATTTCTTTAATGGAGTTGTCCTTTGTGTTGGACATTTGCTGATATGCCAGCTTGTGAAGGAGATTCTTCTATTATCATTTAACTGATAGAAAAACTGAGTTACAAAAGGGCAAGTTCACATCTAAGTTAAATACCGCCTTGAATCTGTAAGTATTTTACAACCTTTTGCTGATAATTATTCTTGTAAGCCATGGACTTCTTAAATCTTGAGACAGGCGTGGTTTTAGAAATTTGTAAAAGCAAGAAGGCACTGTGAGTGGAGTGTTTGGATGTACATATGCATATTAAAAATGAGAAGATGCATTTATGCAATACAGATGAAAAATCATGCGGATGCATAAAATGTATAAGAAAACTGATTAACTTTAGCAATGTAAATTACCCTTATGTTTATGCATTTCTTGAATTTAGAATATTCATTAAAAGCCATAGAAACAAGACATGTTACTAGTTGTTTCCAAGAAGGTAATACTCAACCTGATTAAGTTATATTTTGAACATAGTTTATATATATGGAATTTATGTAGAATGTACAGTTAATGTCCTTTGTAGCAAAGTGTACACAAGATGAGTGAAATGACAGCTTATTTCAGTTTTATGCTAAAAGGGACTATCCGGGTGGGGTTGACACCAGCTCATCTATCCCAAATTTTATGTTTTTATCTTAGAAACTGGATTCCTCCAGGTTCAACATGCAGCAATTAAGTTCAGCAAACATCATTGGTAAAAGGAATTTTTCTGGTGAAGCAGTGTGTGGGGCAAAGGGATTTGGTGCTGGGAAGCCTGTGCTCAGAACACTGGTCCAGACTTGCACCTGGTGTTACGTCCGCAAACCTATCCCAGTGAACAGGAGCCAGGGTTTGTGACCAGCTCTGAACTAGCCCCACTGCACCTCCAACCTGGGTGACAACACAAGGTGTCCCCTACATATTCCTGGTGACATCTGGGCTTGTCAGAAAGGTGGTTCCTGCAGTGGGTGCATCCTGTGTTGTGCCCACCCTCAGAGGTGCTGCTGCCCTGAGCTGTGGTCAGGCTCAGGCTTTGTTTCAGAGGACTTGAGCTCAGACCAGAGCCCAGACCAGAGGACCTGAGCTTTGCCAGAGGCTCCCCACGTTGGCTGCTCTGCTTTGCAGATACACAGAACGCTGCCACTGGCGCTCCTGTCAGAAAGCCATTAGGAAAGAACAATGTAAACCTGGCATTGTTTGACATCCAAACTCCAGCTGTCAGTCATGGCAGAAGCATCATTAATTTCTGAGAGACTTTCTTATATATCTAGAGGAGTAAATGAAAAGGTGAAAATGAAAAATAAATTCTCTTATATAAATGGAGCACTTGGATTATAAACTAGCCATAATGTTCTGTTTCTGTGGCAACACAGAGGGACTGAAGGCTCTTACAGTAGTAGTTCTCCGACTCACTCCTTGAAATTAATGCAGTCTTTTAATTTGAGGCTGTTGGTTTGGCAAAAGAACTTCAGAAGCAGCACTTTGATGTTTTTTTGTAGCAGAGGAAAAGCCTTTAATTAGGTCACCTAAACTTCATTTTCTTTTAAACTGTTCACTTTCACAATTCCTTTCTCCTTTCCTTCCTTTGATGTTTCAAAATATATGCCAGTGATATTTAAGTTTATTTATTATGCACTGGCATTAAACCTTTGCTATTAACATTTACTTATATGCTTGAAAATTGATTAATTAATTAAATATAGAAGGGGAATTATTCATTCATGTTTCATTTAACATTCTACATGCTTGTCACACTATACATATGTTGTATTCTGTAGCAGTAACAACTGTACTGGGTGGAAAAGGGTGTTATGTCTCCCAGCACGACGGCCTTTGTGATTTTAATTCCATATGTAGGATGAAAATTAATTTTGACTAAGTCATTGAGAATGGACTAACTTCTGAGCTAAGCTGCAAAGTCAGACACAGACAGATCAGACTGAATGTAGGAAAATAATGTGTAAAGAATTCTGTAGGAGCTAATGGTGGACTCTATGATTGCATTATCTAACAATTTTTATTGTTTGGGAGGTTCAGAGAAGGAAGGGTTTTTTTGATGAGCATGTTCAAACATGCCCAGTTTTGATCTGAGAGTTTATAATTACTCTCATGCAAAGGGGGAGCACAAACAGTAGCAAATGACCTGTCATGCAGTTAAAAGGATGAAATTCAGCCTGTGCAGTGGTACAGACCATTACCCACACACTCTTAATGGTCTATATTAGCAGCCCCATACTGAGCACAGTGCTGGTTGTGGCTGGATCCTCACAGAGACAGATTCAGCTCTGGTAAATGCTGATGAATATTTGTAATGCCAGTCTGCAAGGCATCTGATGAATGAAATGAATTTGCATGAAGCACTGAGTGTCTTTTGTGCTTGATCTGAGGGTCTTGGAGCTGAAGAAACAGCTCCATTTGGGGGATGATGTGCTTATGGGCAGTTCTTCAGCCAAATCAGGAGCTGCTGGTGTTGAGCAGTTGGTGCAGCAAACCAGCTTTTCTCCCCAGACTTCAGTATGTCCCCGTGTGTCTCACCTTGCAAAGGACAGTAGGAACACATGGTACCTTACCTGGTACAGTAAAAGAAATCAATTGATACTGTAAAATGATTAGGAGGAAAAACAATATCCAAGTTTTGGAGCAATAAGCCAGTGATTTCTATCAATGTGGTGCTGTACTGAGAAAAATTAGTAAACTGTCATTCATTATTTTTAGATGTTCTTTTTTTAAAGATCTGGTTTTGGTGTTTTTTTAAAATTAATTTTATTCTTTCTGTTTTTCAATGTTGTTTCATTCAACCTGGTTTAAAACACAAATAAGGTGTATCTATAAGATCAGAATACATAAATGTGTCCCTTTTATGTTCAGAAATACGTCTCCTTGTCAGTGCAGTGTTATGTGGCCGTTGTTTTTTTATCTCCTGATGTGGTGATATACCAGAAAATCAGAACTGGGTAGCTAATAGCAGAGCTCTATTATGTCAAGAACAGGCTTCTTAAGAAAGAGAGCTATTTAGGAAAAGTAACTGTGCTTGTGCATTATAGGGTATAGAAAAGAGTTATTAGTCATCTTAATGCCTCTCTTTTTCTACCAAAGCATCATTGTTCCCTGCAGAACATTCCCCTTGTTCTCTGTAGCTTTCAGTAATCCAGATGGACAGAAATCCATTGTCACTGCAATGATACAAAACTCTAACAAAGAACGGGATCACAGCACCGTGTGCTGAGATTTCAGGCAGGTGCATGTGGAGAGCAGGAAAGCATTGAAGGTTTTTGTTTCTGTAGAAGATGCAGAGACAGAAAGTGAAGACGTCAGAGTGTGATCAGGAGCAAAACATTGTTCTTCCAGTAGGTGGTTTTTTTGCACAAAGAATAATAGAGGAGCAGGGGAAGGGGGTAGTCAAATATGAGATGAGTGACATATAACAAAGCAGATTTTATGATCCACCCTCGGGGAAACTTTGGCAGAAAAGTCTGACACCTGATATATCATCTGGTGCATTCCAGAGAGGAAAAAATGTGTTCTTGGCAGTGTCTGTAAACACCTCAGAGATAGGAGTTGCCTCTGGCTCAGGATGGAATGATGGTATTGAGAAAGAAGGGAATGCTTGCAGATGCAGGGAAACTACTATGAATTTGGTACTGAAATGCCAGTGGTCTTTTTCTGTGCATCATAGGTTGAAACTGAAGACACACAGTGTGTTGCATTTGTTTTTCTGTTCCCTTGTACTTTGATTAGACTACATAAATAGAATCATATTAATTGTATGTCACCTTACCATCTGCAATTGAAATTCAAGGCTGTAGCTTGCAGCCTTTTGATTGAGATGCAGAAGAGCTTCTGGTAATACCATTTTGTAAAAAGAATTTACTGCCCCTGTTTTTGCAGAAAGATCTGGTTTCTCCCCTTATTTTAAAGTTGTGTCAGTCCACCAAGTTATTTCATTGCTCAGGGATATTTTTTTTCTACTGATGGGTGATGATTAAAAAAGAATAAATCTCCTGCACCAAAAGGATTTCCTAATACTCCTGTTATTGATAAACTGAGGTGAGGTTCAGTGATGTACATACTGAAAAATAAATATGTATAATGGAAATCTTCTTGCAGGTTTAGGATGATTGTTGGCATAACTTCTGCCATGAAAGAAAGTGAGTCTAGGCCATGCACAAAGAAGATGAGGAAAAATAGGATTTGATATTATGCCTTGTCTAGCATAGATTTTGTGATATTTCTTTAGCAGATGGCTGTGGAGGTACTGGTAAGAGACTCTTAATGGAAGCAAGAGAGAGTCAGACTTTTTACCAGCCCACACAAAGACATGGGTCAGTTGTACATGGATATTCTTCCTTGTAAAGTGGTAGCATGGAGCTTCTGAAATTCCTGTGTGCTTGATGGATTTGTACTCTGGTAGGAACTCTTGTTCTGGTAGGAACTCATGTATTCTTCCTAGCATGCTTTATTTGTATTTTGAGCTCTAAAGCTGAACTAGGATACAAGTTACATATTTGTGGTTTTGCTGACTTTTTTGTGGTTTGTCATTCATACCTGTGCAAAATGACAGTCTAAGTGCAGTGAGGTTTGATCTCCAGGGCACAAACAGGTAAAGCCAGACCATTTTCAGAGAGCTGCACCAGATTTACACCTGTGCTAGCAAACTGTTGAGAGTTCACAAATTGAAAAGGCATGAAAACCTCTTGAGTCCAAGATGCTGCCCAGTCAAGCATCCCAACTCACTGCTGTCCTGTCACAAACCCAGCATTTGTACACTGCTCAAGTGGGTATGAATTACTCCTATTCAGATTTAGTAGTAATTATGTGCAGGATGTCAGACACTTCACACAGACTCTGTCTGCACCAACATAACAGACAGTACAGAATTTAATGTGTAATCAGCATTAATGTTTCTGGTTTGTGGGGTGACCTTGAGTACAGACTGGTTATCCTTACAGAGCCTTTCAGCAGGCTTTGCTTGGCTGGGTCACTGCCCAGTGCTGTGTCTGAGGAGAAGGACTTGAGCGTGTTGATGAGAAGCTCACAGTGAGCTGGCAGAGTGTTCTTACAGCCCACAAACCCGCTGTGTCCTGGGCTGTATCCAGAGAAGGGTGGCCAGCAGGTCAAGGGAGAGGCTTCTGTCCTACTCCACTCTGGTGAGACCCCACCTGAAATGCTGCACCCACCCCTGGGGCCCACAGCATAAGAAGGATGGGAGATGCTGGAGCAGGTCCAGAGGAGGTCATGGAGATGCTCAGAGGGCTGGAGCCCCTCTGCTGGGGAAACAGGATGGGAGAGCCAGAGGTTGTTCACCCTGGAGAAGAGAAGGTTCTGGGGACACCTTAAAGCCTCTTCCAGTGCCTAAAGGGGCTACAGGAGAGCTGGAGGGGGACTTTGAACTAAGACCTAGAGTGACAGGACAAGGGGGAATGGCTTCCATTGGCAAGAGGGCAGGTTTAGATTAGATATTAAGAAGAAATTTTTCCCTGTGAGGGTGGTGAGGGCCTGGCACAGGTTGCCAAGAGAACCTATGTCTTCCCTATCTCTGGAAGTGTTCCAGGACAGATTGGATGGGTCTTGGAGTAACTTGGTCTAGTGGAAGGTGTCCCTTTTGGGTTTGGAAAGAGATGAACTTCCAAACCAAACCATTCTATGCTATGTTACTTTGTGGTAGTCACTGTAAGGCTGTGTGAATCTGTAATTTCTGGACTATTTCAATACCAGCCATTGTTAGTGAGATTCTGTGAAATAAAGAATCAACAGTATCCTTTAGTTCATACTTGCTTTTCTCATTCCTGATGAGCTTGGACACTTGAGACCTTGTAACTAATAAATCATTGACAGCAAAACATAAGAGTACCTGCCCAACACAGAAGCTCTTTCATCTTTCATGAAGGATCTGTCATCTAATTGACACCTTTACTCTGAAGTTTCTGAAACCATGTTGCTCTTAATAAATGTTAACTAAGCATTAACCTGTCATTGATCTGTACGTGTTAAGGCACAGCAAAGCCAGCATGCTGTGGAGCACTTCAGATTTGCATTTTGTGGTAAAGTGCTCTGATTTCACAGAATAAAGCAGCCATGCTCAGTGATATGCAAAGTAATCCCCATATATCATCACTGGCAAATAAAGTGGCACAGCTGAAGGACAGGGTGACTGCTGGTTTGGTCTGCAGGTGTAGTCCAAGTCCAAGGCTGTTAAGGGATAGTTGGTTTTTCTGGTGTGCTGTACCCACATAATTATTATATATTTTTTTACCCCCTGGTGATCTGGGGTGTCCTGAACATCTTGAACATCTGTTGTTCTGGCTTTCTTAGCTCTGCTGTCACTCTCCATCTTACCAGGGGTTTCTGTTACATAAACCTATTATTCAGCATTCAACACAAGTAAGGGTAAGAAGTCTCTTCAAAATTTTAAGAGGGTGTTTTTTCAAGAGCAGGGAAGCTTCCAGTGGTAATTGCAGTTTTTAGCTTATAGTCTCTTACCAGTTATGCTTAGAGAATAAAATCAAGACTTCAGCCTAAACTGGCCAAATGTTAGAATAGCTGTGCCGAAACATGAGGCACATTGACAAACTGTGTGGGGCAGCTCTAAGGCAAACTGGGCTGTTTCACTCTTTCTCGTTCTGATTTCATTAAGAGGAATAATTTATTCCATTGTAACTCTGTTCACGATAAAGCTTCTGTAAATATGATGAAAAATGTTGCAAAATAATACTCCTGTATAGTGTTATTTCAAAGGGTCAAAAGTTTTTGTTATGGCTGTCCTCGGTACCATTACTCAGTTCTTATAACCTGTAAAACAACAGGGCATGGAGAGAGGAATGAGAAGAAGAGCGAGGGGCTCACGGTTGTGTTCTTGTAGCACCAAGTAAATTTATTTTTTTTTCTGGCTGCCTCTGTGTCATTCTTGTCTGGTTAAAGTGCTGAAGAGGAAGATAGTTGTGATATTTAGGAAATATGCTCTCTCTGGCTATTAGAAGTGTCTCGTTTTTCAGAAAGATTCATTTCACTTTAACTAAAAAAGAGAGACTTCTAATTAGACTTTTGAATCCCATTAGGAAAAACAAATATCAATACTTAACTACTCATATATGACTTAATAGAAAATTGCTAATGTAATGAGATTTTAATAGTGTTAATGACTCTCATTTCTTATTAATAGGAATTAAATCTAATGCAAGATTGTATGAAAAATTGTCACTGCCTGCTTTCCTATGCTTAAACGTAAGGCAGGAATATGTACTTGGAGTCAGTTTTGCTCTTGGTCTGTGAAGTCAGGTGGTGCTGTGGTATTTGGTATTGCAGCCTGACTGGCCCATGGCAGGAATATTTTCAAGTGGATCCAGGCAACAGGTAGAATGTTTTAAGAGTAATAAGTGGGATTTGTATTCTTAAAAGTGCTGCAGCAAGCACTGAGATGCTGTCAAAGAAAACTAAGAGAAAAAACTTAAGCTTAAGATTTATAGGAATTCTGCACTAACCAGCCAGTCTAGGTGTACTAATAAATAGTTGTGGAAAGGTTATCCATTAAACAATTTGCCAAAATTTGGCCAGTGGAGGAAAGTATGCTAAGTGAGGCAGTATCATGATGCAATTATATATAGGAGTCTGGATACCTCTGCTGCTGTCAACAATTTACAAGTGATCTTGTTGAAAATGTGCATCACCCATATCAGGAGACACATCAAAATGCTTTCTGGGAGTAGCCCAGGCTTTGGCCTTGCAAAATCCAAGTCTGGACTGCTGGAACATGAGTGCAAAAATTGCAAATGAGATGTATGACTCCAGCAGCAGACAAAGGAGTAAACTGTGTGCCAGTGCTAAAGAGAAAATTTTAAAAAATGTAGATATTTGTACAAGTAGCTTGAAACATGAGGATAGCTCCAAATTAAACTTCATTAAGAAATCTTAAGAATAAGGTTTCTAGATAGCTTAAATAAAAGTATAGTGTTCATTGTGGTTCTGGATAGAAAGACAGGTAGATTAATGCTCCTGTATCTCCTATTTTATTTGTACAGACACAAATGCAAGAGACAGAAATTAGTCATGATGATTTTATACACATTCTCAATTTATATCCAAATCCAGGCTTTACACATCACTGTCTAAGTGAAACTGCATGAAACTCTCCTAAAGCAAAAGCCAAACCCCTGCAAAAGAAACCCCAACGCTGTGCTTGTATTTCTTTCCAGCCTAATATATCTCTACTTTCAGAGCCTGCCATTACTTTTGCTGTATTTCCTTTGTGACAGAACATTGCATTCAGGCCCTTAGGCTGCCTTTCATCCTGGCATTCAATAATAATGGACAGCGTGTAAAGATCTGTAATCAAAAGGTAAACACTGCAGCATTGTGTACAAATAACTCTTGAGATATTTATCCTGAAAGACATCCAGGTTAACATTTTAGCTGAGGACACTAGGGAAAACCTTCCTGGTGGTGAGTGAGCTCCTTTTTTTTTTTTGTTTTGTTTTTGTTCTGTCTTGTGTTCAGCTGTTTCCCAAGCAGACTGAGCTGTGTGAGCTTCAGCAGAGCTGCTGCAGCACCGAGGCCATTTTAACCTGACAGCTCTCAAATTCATCCACTCCTGTTTTCTTCTTGTTCTTATCCTCACCCCCATTTAAACAACAGATGCTGGAGGGTTCTACCACCTTGTCTAAACATAAATGTTGTACCATTTTTGCAATACTGGTGCCATTTAATCACTGCTGTCCTCTCAGACCTGACAGCAGATGGAGTTACCCTGGTGGAGGCACAGTCCTATTCCATAACCTGTTCCTGTTTGCCAAAAGGAATAAGCTGGATGGTACAAGGAGCTTTCTAGAGATCTGTTTAATGCTGTGCCATATGTCATTCTAAGAATTACACCCTAATGTGGTCATAGTTGGTGGTGCTGATTGTGTAAGCAGAAGGAATTTCCATTCTAAGGAATGGAAAATATAAGAGCCAACACACATGAAGGTACATAAAGCAGAGTGGTGAAAAGCAAGGGACAGAGGAAATTCCTTTGGTTTTGCAGAACTATAAGAAATCTATATCCAGTACCATGGTCTAAAGGCCATCTGAGGAGCCAGACCCACTGAGCTCCCTAAAAGTCTGTTCCTAAAAGTGCTTTAGCTTGGCCCTAAGAGCAGCAAATGGAGCCCTGGATCTCAGTGTCTGGTGCTCTCTGATGCCTGCCTCCCTACACAGCCTGTTCCCTCAGCTTTGCAATGCCCTGGCTGATCTCCTGTGCCCAGGTGCCCTCATGCAGTTTCCTTCAAGCATGCCAAGACTTAGCTGTTGCTTTTTGTGTTTGTAGTATTAATGTGCTGTTGTGGTTTAACACCAGCTGGCAATGAAGTACCACATAGCCACTCACTCAGTCCTTCCCTTCCCTTGGGTGGGAAGGAGAATTGAAAAGAAAAGGTAAACCTTGTGGGTTCAGATACCAACAATTTAATAATTGAAACAAAATAAAATATACTGCTACTGATTGTGATGAGAGGAAGAGAGGAATAGAATCCAAGAGAACCAGATGCTGCACAATGCAATTGCTCACCAGCCACTGACTGATGCCCATCCCATCCCTGAGCAGTGAGCACCAGTTCCCTGCCAACTCCACCCAGTTTATATACTGGGCATGAAGTCTTAGAATGTGGAATATTCATTTGGCCAGTTCAGGTCAGCTGTCCTGGCTCTGCTCCCCTCCAGCTTCTTGTGCACCTGTGCTGACAGGGCACTGAAAACTGGAAAGTGCCTGATGGAGTGTAAGAACTGCTTAGCAAACCCAAAACATCCCAGTGTTTTTAACGTTATTTTCCTACTAAATCCAAAACACAGCACCAGCTACTAAGAAGAAAATTAACTCTATCCCAGTTGAAACCAGGACATGACCCTGGAGGAAGCAGGCTGGACAGGGTGGAGTAGGGGTGGAGGTGGGGACAGTGGTCTTGCTCTGGCTCTGTCCTCCCTGCCAGCACACTGCTTGGCAGCTCAGCCTGCTTGGATGTGATGTGCTTAGGATGAGAGGAGAGCAGGAGAGATGCCCTGAGCAAGGTGGAAGCAGGGAGAGCACTGTGGTGGTGCAGGGCTGCTCAGAAGCAGGGTGAGAGCTCTGACATGGCATTAGCTTCTCACGATTGTGTCCGGGCTATCAAATCTTATTTATCGCTGTTATGGCTTTCCTTTCAAGGTTTCCTTGGCTTCCTGTACCTCCTGTTTTGTTTTCTAATAAAGAACTGAAATACCATGGAGACAAACTCCTTATAAACACCAAGCAGACAGGTAGGTCAGCCAGTTTTCAGCACATTATTTTACATGACATATTGAGGGGGAGCATAGTGAAGGCTGGCAAAACATCCAGTTATACTGAAGCCAATCAATTGTCTCATACAGTGAAAAGAGATGATTCTGTTCATAATAAAAGAAGAAAAAGCTCTCTGAAAAAGCAGAAGTGACATGCTGTGTGATGCATCTCTGTTACAATTTGAAAATCAGATAGATAATTTAATTATACTCTTTTTTTATCTGTGATGTTTTGAACAGCAGCAACTTTAATCTGCCTTCCCATACCACATTTTATCCCTCTTAGTCAGAGATTACTAACTTAGTCATCACTAATTACATCAAAGTTAACAGGACTACTTACAAATTAAAACAATACTCACTAAGAGTAAGTCTGGGTGAGTCAGATTCGTATTTTTAGCCTGAGGTATAGAATAAGAACAATGAAAAACGTTTAATTCTCATGGCAACCTGTTGGTGACAGCAAAGTTACATTTAAGTGCAGCATGCATTGAAAAACAAGCAGAAATGTGCCAAGCTCAGCCCTGCACATTCTCAGGGAGAGGTGGACTCAACAGATTTTCATTAAATTGCTTAATTATGTTTATATAAAAAGCACCTGGTTTCTTCTAGTTTTAAAGTGCCTGTCTGACCCAGCAATGCCTTGGCTAAGTAAAACAGTGACTGCAAACAAAATTGCAGATGCTGTGGAGGGGGGGAAACCTTTTTGGTTTTTTTTAGGGAAGAACAAAAATTCTGAGAGAGTAAATTAAACCTCATCTTTCAAATGGAGTCACTGTGGGCAAACAAAACCATTGTGGTCAGGTGTGGGCAACCAAACTGATTGTGGTCAGGTGTGGGCACTCAGTGTTGATGAGCTCTAACTCACCTGTTTCTTAAAGCCCATGTGGGAGTAGGAAGTGTTTGCTCTCATTGCTCTCCACGCCTGAGGAGGCAAAAGACTCTCTTCAAAGATCTGAGTGGGGATCTAGAACTGGGAATTCAGGTAAGGTTATTTGCTTACCTGGGGCATATCTTGTAGGATATTGTCTTAATGTAGATCTAGTTATTTGGTAAATAAGTTAGTAGGGTTAGATATGCATCATGTTTCTACTGAAATTTAAAGCTGTTTTAGGGGGAAGCTGTGCCTTCTGCCTCATTGAGTTCAGTGGAGTTTAGAGAATCAAAATTCTTCACTTGAGTGCTTATCGAGGCCTGAGATCTTGCCAATAATCAAATAATGAACAAATGAGGTTGCTTTGTCAAGCTTGGCTTGATGATTGAGTGTTGAACTATTTCTAATTTTATTAATAAAACTCCCTTTTTTCTCTTCTTTCCCCTCCATCCCTGGCAGAAATAAGTTGTTTTGTTCAGACCCACTGTATCTAAGCAGGATGCTGGGAGCAAAATCCAGCTGAAACACAGCCACAGAAAGGGCTATGAAAGCTACTGTGAATAGAAAACAGGGAATTTCACAAGGCAGTAGCTGAGTTATGGTAGTCAGCTATAGCTTGAATTTTTCCTACCTTTCTGCACATAAGTTGATTGTAGTGGATGTATTTGGAGTTAAACTGTGGTGAAAGATGTAGAAAAATAAGTAAAGAAATTTTAGACTTGTTTTGGGATTTGTTGTTTTCTCCCCTGTATATATGTAAAGATACAATAGTGTAAGCGACAAAAATCAACTGATTTGCGCCTTTAATTTTGTCTGATGAGCTGTAACTCTAGATTTTCATACAGATTTCCTGGAGCTGAATCATTCAGTCTGCTTAAAAAATGGGAAATGATTGATATCAATTTTCTGTTGAGAAAGCCACATTTAGTTAAACTGCAAGCTTCCCCTAATGAAATAATCTGCCAAAATCTGGGCTGTTCTCCACAAAATGCAGAGAGGCTGAAAAACAAAGCACGTTGATTGCTAGCAAAGACCTATTTTTGCTGTCAATCAGAGCTTTTTATTTCAAGCTGGACAAAACTTTTAGATGTAATTTTGTAAGCCTTTTCCAACAAGTCTATGGCATTTCAGGAAATGCAGGGATCATTTATTCAGGCAAAAAAACTTCACCCCAAATTTTGTCCTTTTTCTTCTTTGTGCCAGTTTGAGCAGATTCAGTTGTGTGTTTCTCATTCCTGTGGAAATAGGATTTACTCCCATGTTCTCACTCTGCTCTAGTGACAAATATACAGAAATTATTTTAATAAATCAGGATATCTCTGTGTTACCCCACAAACAATATTATGAATCCCTATCTCAGGAGGAAAAAAGGATGAAAGGGCTTCATTTTTTTCTCTAAGGATGTGAATTTCTGAAAACTTCAAGGGATGTATTAACAAGTCTAGTTTTTAGTGCCTTACTCAAAGTGTAACTCATGCATTGTCAGGAGAGCAGCTTGCAAATGTTACAGAGATGTTATTTTTTTGGTGTTTGCCAGAAAAAGATTGCAGGTTGGTTTAAAAGTTGATGTTGGGTGAGGATTGGCCAGTTGAGAATTTTTGGAGTGATCTTCTCCACACTTGTAAGACAAATGGAGCTGGCTCTCTCTACCTTGGCTTTGTGTTGGTGAAGCTCAGTGATACTCTTTCCTTCTGGATAAGCTGGACTGAAGCTGTACCTTGACACAAGAAACACCCTGGTTTCCAAAATAATTTGTGGATTCTAGGTACTGTAAATCTATATTAATTTCTTCTATGCACATTGTATATAAGTGGAGAGTCTTTAATAATCACCTTAAGTTGCAAGCAAAAGCTTAGCTAGTTCTCTTAAATAGTTCAGATTAGGTGACAACACAGTAACAATGGTAACTTTTCATCCAGCGTGTCTTGGCCTTTTTTGTTATGTCTTTTGTATTCCTGAGGAATAGAAACACATTCCTTCTGTTCCCTGGGTGTGTAGTGGGGAACGATGCTGTCTGAAGAACTGTTGCTGCACAGCTCTGTGTTGTGCAATCTAGTAATGTTAGTCCTCTTTGGGAATTCAAGGGGAAACCTGAGGTACCAGATTTGCTAAGCACTTTTCATGTAATAAGCTTTTTCTCAGGTTCCCAAGAGCTGAGGATGTCTTAGTTCTTTGATTAAAAAGCTTTTTAAAAGGTGCAAAGACTTTTCCTGTCTCATAACTCTCACATGCACAACTGGTATCTCCTGTCCCCTTCCCTTTTCCAGCACATGAACTGTTCTACTAAAAGGCCAATTTAGTCCTTATAAAGGCATTTTCGTAGTTATGATGAAGTAAAGCAGAGTGTGAAAATGTAGATGTTTGTATTTAATGGGGAACTGATTAAAGGAGGATTGATTGCCAAGCAAATAGCTGTTAGTTCACACAGGCACACATATGTAAAGAGAAAAAACTGTATGCATATGTATAGCTTTGTCAACATGACACTAATTGATGCAGAGACTATAGATGTTAAATAGACATCAGCTTGGAGGGCTCACTGGATATGGATTACTGGCAAATCCAGCTGCCCATCTCAAATGCCATTTCTCTGCATGTCCTTTTGCCATGTGACACTGCACCACATCACAGCATTGACAGTACACTCCACCACAAAATGCAAAGTAATCTACCCTATTTCATGGGGAAGAGGGAAAATAAACACTTGCTGTCTATCAGTTTGGATAGCAAGTATCTTATCAGCTCTTGCAGTGTTTGAAATGGGTTAAGAGGGTAAGTGTCCATGGTTCACTAGTTCAACATGTCTGTGCTGGTAATGCAAACTAATATGTGGTGAAAGCTACTTAGCAGGTTATTTCTCTCTGGATGTACAGGGAACTGGAGGTCCATACTCTCAGCAACAGACATGGGTTATAGGTACAAGAAGAATTACCAAGTCAATCTAAATGTAGACTTTATTCATACAAATTGGTTTCTCTCAGCAGGTTCTGGCAGTGGGGAAATTGCAGATAAATGTTCCTTTCTAATAATTGCATTATCTGGCAGCTAAAATAGACAATTTTGCCTAATTCTTAAATTCACAGTTGTACCCCTTGATTTGGGTCTCTGCTCTTGCAAACTAAACGATTGGGCAAGTGCTGATGTGGCTACTGGGGAGATCAAGGGCAGAATAAGCCCAGAACCAGGAAAGCCTCCACTCCTCATTCTTGCTCTGTCAGCTGACCAGGGGAGCATGTGCTCTGCAACCTAAGTGGTAGAGATGTGTTTGGCTGCTACTCATTCATAGCTCATAAAGAGAAAAGCAAAGCTATGAGCAACTCCAAGAAAAAGTAGCAGGTTTTTTGCTGTTTGAAAAGCAAACAATAAACTTGATTGTTTTACTTGAGACAGCTGCCTTGTGAGACACATGGCTCTGCCTGTTCTTCATTCAGGGCTATCCTGGAGAGGGGAAATTAATTTTCAAATTATGTATAAAAGTCAACTCTCATGTGCTTGTGTTGTTAGAAAGGTTCTGTGGATTACAGAGCACAGTGGAGCTGAACATGGAATGCAGGGCATTAAGCCCTGAATGGGGAAGGAACCACATGGCTGAGGCTGTGCCTGCTGAAGGCAATATCTAGGGGGACCTGGGGGACAGGGAAGCAAAGGTAACCTGCAGGCAAAATGAGTCATCATTATGTTCTTCATTTTTATTTGCAAAATGCCAAGCTAGGCTTGTACGCAGTGCCAGCTGGGTGCAGCCTGGGCTGTGCTCCTGCTTCTGTCATTGATTTATCCCAGCAGAAGTTTCTCTGTGTCTCCCAGATGCATGTTGATATTTGAGGATGTTGTGATAGTTACTGTGTGAAGATGATACTGCAAGTTGTTTTCTTAGTGAGAGAACCTGGAGAAGAACTTTGCATATGAGGAGAGCACGATTCTTCTGTGTCCTGTAAAACCAGATCTGGTTTTATTTTGCCAGGATCTCAAACCCAAGAGATTAGCCAAGAGGAGTGTCAGAGTTAATTGTATTTTTTTCTCATCCACTTTGTTTCCTCTATCTTGAATGTATTTTATTGTGATCCAAATAATGTAACGATTATCTTGGAAATGTCCCATTGACTGATCTGGTAAGGAGAAAATAGCACACGCAAATGCTTTTTAAAGCAGCATAACAGCTTCAGTGGCAAGGAACAACAGGCTTGGTTCTACTCCAGCATCTGCCAAATAAAATAACTGAAACTCCCGTTTATTACACAGCATAAAAGAAATGGAATAATACTGTTAAGAGTGTTGTCATGGGAAAGTGACTCCACCTCACTGAAGCATGACTATAATGACAGGGAATTATGCTGCTAAAGCATCCCAGTTTTGTGGCAGTCACTAAAGCACATACTCTGTGGTGCTCTTCATAAAGGCTTTATTGCAGATCCTCTTGTATTAACATATTGCCATGAGGCCAGAATTGGCATTGTCTTTGTCTGGAGTGTTCTGGAGGGAAACCCCCTTTATCTGGGGCTTATAAATGAAAAAGCACTTAGTAGGATTTGTAGTCCTCATTAAATGATTGTGATACTGGATTTATCTTGTCTTGTGGGTAAATGTGGCTTGTCCTCTCCATTTCTTTGCAGAGCTGTTCAGATGAAGCACTCTCAGGACACAGCAAATTCTGGTGGTGGGAGAATTACATTCTGGAGGGAATGAGACCAGATTGTTTTATAACTAGTTTGTGGCTTGTCATAATAACTAGCTGAGCACTGTGGGCATGAATGTGGCTGTTGGCCAGTTCTGTGTATTTTTTGACCCAGAATCTTACCAAGGGCCAGCTATTCACAGTCTAAATTAAAACCCCTTTGACAGTGTTCTGATTAATGTTATTTTAATGGCAGCAATCTGTTGGTGCCTGTAGCTCCAGACCACTTCTGAAGTGTCCTCTGCCTTATTACCTCTAGTGCTGGGTGCCAGGTGATACTGTGAAGATGTAGTGACTTCCCATGAGTTGAGAACTCCATTCATATTTGCATATAATTTAACTTTTTTGTGGTCACATTTTTAAGTTGTGCCTTCACTTTACCCAGTCACTGTTTCAGCTTCAAGGAAAGGGCCTCATTTCACTGCTGGAAAATAAACATGATGGTGTGTGTTCTTGGCTGTGAATTGTTAGGATGGTGTTCTCTGTGCCTTTAAACCTGTGAGTAGGGACAGTGGCAGTGCAGGCTGGAACCCTGGCAGCCATTCCACCTGCAGCTCAGCATCCTGCTCCAAAATGTCAAGCATGCTCACTGCTCTTTCTTGGAGACTATATGTTTTGGGTGATTTTATTCCCTCATGAAGAAGGAAGAGGAATTGTCCACAGCAATGTGATTTCCCTATGCACACAAAGCAAGGGAAGGCTCTTTGTTTAGTACCTGCTTTGCTGTAGGCAAAATTGTCTGATTGCAGCCACTGTTACATGGGAAGCTTGCTGGATAAAGTTTTTGGGATTGGCAATATAAAAGTTAAAAGATATGATGCTAATAGGGAATGACTTCCTTGTGGGAAGATTTCATGGTTCCAGTGCTGCTCTGACATCCTCACAGACAGCCCCTGTACCAGCACAGCCTAGGGAAAGCCATGCCTGGTGCTCCCATCTGCAAGTTCTGGACCCTCGAGGGTAGGAATTGCAAGGTCATCTCAGAAAATGAGCTATTTTTCTCCTTAATTTTTCAAAAGTAAATGTAACCTCCTCTCCATTCTCCTGTGCTTTCCATTTCTTTGCTGTGTGTTTCAGAGTGAACCCTTTTCTTTGCATCAATGTGTTCTGCCACCCTCAGTGCTTGGGGCACAAAATGTAAATTTTGTTCCTTCAGAGTTGTAATGTAGTCATGATAAATACAACCTTTTTAAGAGAAGTGAGAACAGGGACTGGGAGGAATGGAAAACTATGTTTGATATCTTAAAAAGCAGTTCATCCACCCTTACCTGAGAAGAAATAGGGCAAGTCCCTTGAGAATGCTTATTTTTGCTTCCTGCTCTGTAGCCTTCAGACAGGTTATACAAGAAATTGGTGATAGTTGTGAATAGGTTTTATCTTCCCATTTCCTTTTATCCCTCTTTATCCACTCTGTTAGTGTCATAACACTCTTCTCCTTTGCAGTGTTCTGTTTCTCACTCGAGCTGTGTTCCACCTCTTCCTCCAGGCCTCCTTCCAGTCTTTCCTGCCTGTTTCTCCTTAAAAGTGGAGGCACAGCAGGGCAAACTGCAGGCCTAGAGGAGCTTGCCAGGGAATTCAGAGTGACAACAGCCTTCCCCCTAACTTGTCCCTCACAGAAACATCAGTAATGCCAGTTGTCTGCTTTTTCCACCTCGTTCTTTTTCTATTTTTTTAACCCTTTTCATGCTCTTTGATGGGGCAAATGCATTTAAGATTTTCCTCTCATATTAATACAAAAAAATAGTGTATATAAACATGAAGAAGGGAGGGGTTACTACTGTCAATGCCAATCTAAACTCTGAGTACATTTGGAGCACAAGAAATTTCTCTGTAATTTTGTTTTCTCAACTGCAAACACATGCTGTCTTCTCTGTGCCTCTCCATGTTTTCTTCATATCTCAATAAAGTATTACAGATCCTCTCTTTGGAGATGTCCTTCACCCCTCTGAGATAAGGGACTGGCTTGGCAGGACAATTGCCTAGCTCGGTTTGGAAAACATGGGTCAATGAGACAGATTAGGGCTGTTTTTTTCACCTAAAATTTGCCTTTTAAATACTTTCTGGACTTTTTTTGAAGCACACAGATGACTAGCAGCATGACTGTGTGTGTACATCCTTGTGACAATTGGTCATGTGGTGAATATATGGCTTAGCCAAGATAGATTCCCATTAGGCTTCCTTCAGTAGTCCAGAGGGAAATTGGTGTTGGAAGAAGTTGCTACTTACCCAGCCTGTGCTGCTTCCCTTCCAGTGCTGTCTGAACCAGCTCTCTGAAGTGTCCTGCAGCCTGTCTGCTCACTGGGACAGTGTTGGCAGCCTGTGCAGCTCTTGGTTTGGAGCAGTTCTTGGTTACCACAGCCAGGAGTGATGTGTTTTGCTCCTCTGTAATTGTTATCTGTGGTAAGGCACTGATAATTTTGGGATGGATAGCTGAGTGCTGGGTGTGAGCTGTAGCTGATAGAAAAGCACATGAAGATCCAGCTTTCTGGCTTCATGTCACTTCCTCCATTCCTCACCTCTTCAGAAAATTTCGTCCCTCACCTGTTTGCAAAGGGCTGCAAGAACTCAGGAGCTCCTGGTGAGTTCCAAAGCCTTCAGCCATTTGTTTTGCCACCTACAGAGGCTTGAAGCATTCCAAAATTCCTCTGGAGGAGTATTTTCCTATGGGTGATTGTTATCCTTAGGGGTGAATAGTAGGGCAAATGACACAAAATTGTGTTTGCTTGCTTTTAGTGCCAACAGTGCAGTTTTCCCCATCTCTTTCCCATGGTCATGGCACACAATTCAGGCAAGTTACTCACTTTTGACATGTTCTGTGTCCTTGTGGGCTCATGGAGATGAGAGGGCATGTTCTGCTGGCAGGAGCAGCTCTCAGGGTAACCCTCTGTAGGAGCAAGGCATCACTAATAGTACATGTTACAAATGTCTCTCTGTATCTGATGTCTATTTTATATATTCTGATGCAGCTCTACAGGGGATAAGGAACAACTCACTTCAGGGTCCAACATGAAATAAGAACTTTATTGAAATGGAATTTTTATAGGGAAGGGGTGGGGTGAAGGAGGAACATGCAGACTAAAAGGAGGGGATTATGCTAACAGGGGATTGTAATGGAACATGAGGGAGAACAAGAAACCTTCCAGAGCAGGGGTACAACATGGGAATGAAATACAGAACTCTTAAGCAAAAGAGCAACAAGCCAACACAGCCCAACCAGCCCACAGTGAGCAGCTTATCTTTGTTCTCAGCACTGCTCCAGGGTCTGGCACTCAGTTCACGCAGCTCCAAGGGCTCCTCGGGATCTTGTAACTCAACGTTCTCACCTTTATTTCATGGCCTTTATCACCATGGTATCTTAGTGCTGAAAGAAGTTTTTTGGTTTTGTAAGCTTTAGATATTGATTTTTCCTGGAACTGTCTCCTCTGATTCAATCAGAAAGAGAAATACGTAATTTTAACTAGTGCAACTGGTATCACAGCCAGATTCAATATTAATGTACTAGATAGGCATCCATCAAATATTGCCTTTTAATACCCTTGTCAGTGCTCTTAACGTACTTGTTCGTTCTGCAAGCTCAATATATGGGGATTTAAAAAAAAAAATTTTTTTTTTTTAAATAGGATGTTAAATGGCCTTTTATGTTGATCTCAGCACTTTAATGGGTGTCTGATATCAATAGCATTGAAACCACACTGCGTACACCATTGCTTTAACTGGAACTGTGCTCACACCTCTAATGTGGGCATCATATTAATCAAGTCCTTAGACATCATATATAGTGCATGTCTCTGTAAATAGAAATGTCAGTGGTGCAGGCATTGAGCTGAGCCTGAGGTCGTCTTGTTGCTCCCCACATTACCCTGTGCTGTGTCCTCCAATGGAGATTGTGGAAGTCTTTGTTTCAGTCTGTTCCCCACAGAAAATAAACTGAGTGCTATCCAAGATTTGGAATAGTTAAAAAGTATTAATCAACCTTCCTAATAGTTGCTATTCAGCTAATCATGCTCAAAATGGCAAATGGTTCTAAAGATGTCAAAGAGATATGCAGAACACCCACTGTTTGAGCTCTTCCCATTCTCATTAAAATAAGCTCTTATGGCCCAGCTAGTGTAATCATGTGATAAAATACTCAAATTAAGAGCATTTAATAAAAAAACATGGTGGGGAGCTTTGTTAAAGATCTTTTTAGTGTATTTTTGCATTCATGTTGAGGACATTAGAAATAATTTAATCATTGCCTGATTATAAGAATGTTGGAAATAATGGGATCATTGCCTTATCACACGTGGGCTAATTCAAAGGCTCATTATTTATTTGTCAAGCATCAAGCATCAAATCAATTTGGCTTGATACTTGAAAGCAGGAAATTTAAGATGAAAGTTGAAATGAAGATTAAGAAGTAAGATTAAACCTAACAAGAACAGAACAATTTTTCTTGCTGGAGTCGAGTCACGCCTGCAAAGAGATAGATGGATAAAGTCAGTCTTAACCTAACGGTGATATACTGTGCAATGAATGGCTTGGGGTTTTGGACAGAGGGCTGGTTTTAGTGTCTCCACATCTTTAATTTTCTGGTGTTCCATAGCTAATGTTACTTTAAGCTTTGCAAACAAGCCTTTTTTTAACTTACCCTTCTTTTAATGACAGTATTTCCCTTTTTAATAGGTCTATAAACTGAATACTATTGTCCACAATCACTAGAATAAAATCCATTCCTCAGCACTTTTGGGGTTATTTTTTGTGGTAAAATGTTTAGGGCTCAGTTTCAAAAGCCCAAAGTTCAGTGCATTGCTCTGTTTTTTCTGTAGCAGTTTGGGTATGTGTGTCTGTGTAGTGCTTTGTTTTTACTACAGAAATGCATTCTTTTGTGCATAAAAGTAGAATCAGAGAATGGACCTTCCAGGAGCTGCATACCAAGCCCATTTGAAGGGGGACGAAGACAAAAGATGAATTCTTTAACGGTGGTTTTGATGGAATTGTATTAATTTCCCTCTAAAGAGTACCTTGAGATGGGAAACTTATAACAATGTTAGAGAAAAATGGAAATATCAGTGTTAATTATGGAGGAGTGATCCCCCACTGCTGTTTCCTGGTGGAGTTTTGGTTGGCTGTGTTATAGAGGTCTTGATTGTGAAAGAAGATGGTTAAAAATATTCCAACACAAACCCTCCCAAAACCTGGGGGAGAGGAAGATCTTGAATTTTGAGAAACCATTTCCTTTTCCTCTGAGTTATCAGGAACTTCTCTGGTTTCTGTTCCACAAATGGGACATCTTATAAACCTACTTGGTGGTTGGTTTACAGCTATGTAAGAGGCAGAGGAGTCTCTGCTTCGCTTCTCAAGCTTCTCCCTTTTCCAGTAGTTCTGCAGAATTCAGTGTTATGGTCATGCACTTTCTGCATGTGGGATCAGATGGGCTCAGCCTCAGAAATGAGCTTTTCCAGAGCCATCCAAGGGCCCTGCTGCTGCTGAGCAGCCAGGTGTTGGACTTGCTTCCCTGGACTTTCAGTCTGCAGCATCTGCCTTGGGTCTGAAGTTTTGTAAGATGTGCTGGGATACATGGGTCTGTTAAGTCCCTGCATATTTTATGCTTGCTGAATTAATCTTGCTTAATACAAGCTGTCAGGCAGCATTACAATAATTTATTTACATAACTTGAGGAATTTACTTCACATTAATTTAACCTTGCAGAATGTGTAATGTGTATTTGTGCCACTGCCCTTGGTTTCCTGGAGTCTGCCTGCCCACGTGTTTCTTGGTCTGTGATTGATTTGTACTCAAGCTCCTCATGTGAGGGGTGAACCTAAATACTGGTGTTACAAAGATCTGATATTTGAAGCTGTCTTTATTGTTGCGTTTATTGAATTAAATGAACTGCCCTGCCTTGTACTTAATTCAATAAAAAATATGTTCTAATTAAATTCTTTTTCTCCTAAAGCAACACACACGATGCTGACTTTGTTTTATAGGAAGTAAAAATCTATACTTTTAAGGAGGAAAACCTATATTTTGTTCAAGCATTTTTTTGTGTGTTTTAAGAAGCTGATTTTTTTTCTCACTTGAGATGAACACCATGTCTTGCTACTTGCAGGTGGTGTGTTCATAAATATATATGGACCCCACTTTTGGTGGAGCAGTTAAAATGTTCATGTAATAGGAAAGCAGCAATTGGTGGACACCTGCAGCTGTTGGTTCCTCTCTCTGTGGGTCATGGTTATTAGATTGTATCTTAATCTGAAGATTTGTTGTCTTTTTTCCTTTCATAAAAAGTAAAAAATAAGGAAAATCAAAGCTGATTCTTCTCCAACTTCCCTGCTCTCAGTTGTCTGCAGAAGCTCTCAGTACTGGGGTTTATGCCCATTCTTAGAAAACCCAAATCCTCCTGCTCTCCAGGTTATTTTAATTTTGATGTGACATATAAGTTCTATAGGATGTATAATTGAAATTGCTATTACATTAATATAAAATGCACTTTTATAATTTATGAGGGGCAAACATGGGAGAACTCGCCTCTCTCTGTACCATCTCAGGTGTGGTATTCAGGTGAGATGTAGGATTTATTTCCCAAGACAGATCTGGAGAAACAAAAAGGAACTTGTTCTTAAGGAGAAAGGGCACTGTGTGATGGCTCCTGCAGGAAATCTGTTACTTGTTTCTGCTTTTGGAGATCATGAGGGAGAAAAGGACAGAAGTACGTTTGGGGTGCACTGGGTGCCAAAGGAGTGACCCAAAACAGGACACTGATACAGCATCTCCTTTCCAGAAGGGTAATGCTCTCACTGCAGCAATACAGTAATTCAGTATTTTACAGTCAGATTGTTTCTTTGGCACAGGAAAAGAGGGCATGAAACTACTTTTGGGCTTGTTCTCTGAGCCACTTTGTCTTTCCATACCATCCATTCCTCCTTCCCACTGGTGGCAAGTTCAAGGAGTAGCCCAGGCATTCAGAGCATGCTGAAGGTTTTGCCTTAAAAGCATTTGATGTATTTTATGGAGGAAGAGGAAGACTGAGAGGCAGTGCCAAGGTTTCCTCCTGCCCTCCCCTGTCCTGTCTCGGAGGTGCCATCCTGAGGGAAGACTCTGTGTAAAGGCAGAAAAATAATTCCAGAATACAAGCATCTTTTCTGGTTGAAAAGAAATGAAAACTCTTTGCTTTTCTAATTTTGGGGCAGCACCTGAATTATGAGGGAGGAGAATATTTTTTTTGAAGGACAAACAAACCCAGACTGAGGGCCAGACATGATGTAGTTTCACCTCAGCTCTGCTGGGGTCAGTGGCACCACAGCAGTGCTCTGTTTGATGGGATGCCCTATAAAGCTTAGTACAGGGGGAGGAAATAACGTTGCAGGAGAGAGATTTATGTTTGCAATTCCTTAAAGCAATTTTATTGTGTTCTTGGTTGGTTTTACCATATTGGTTCAGTTGCAGCCACTACTGTTTATAGAAGTTTCCTTTAGCAGCAGAAATGTTGCCACAGCTTTGTTTCTTGCAAGTCACTTGTCAGAAAAGATTAATGAAGTTTCTCTTCATCAGGATAGCACTTAAATGCTTAGTTATTCAAAGGTGCCCTGCAAGATAATTTCGAATTTCCTCTTTCCATTTCATTTCCCTGTCTGTTCAATTCTGCTTTCTAAGTGTCTGAGTTAATTTTCATTATTTCTTTGTCTGTTCCAGTTAAAATCTTGATTTTCTGTATGTCTTCTGCAGTTCTCTAGAGCATTATTTAACACCAAAATGAAGGGGGTGCTTGCCAAGTCTGTGGCTGGCTGCTGGAGAACAGACTGCTGTTCCTTTACCTTCTCCTGAGGACCTCAAACCTTTCAGCAGGATGTGCCCCAGCTCTTCTCTGCACAGCCATGTGTACTGCACAGCTATTAATTAGGGGAAACCCCATCCTTTGTCTTTCAGCCTTCAAAATACTTATTTAATTTAAAACATAAACTACATATGTAACCCGTGCTAACGCAAAATTTGAAGTTCATAATATTAATTTTCTTATTAGAAGAGTGGAAACTCCTCCTTTCAGTGTAGTACTCCCTTGTTTATTTTGGGTGTAATGGAAGTATAGATTTATTGACATACATACACACTGTGCCATTTATAACTGGATATTTTGTAGTATCTCATAGTTTAGTTACAAGGCACTGTTGTCTCTGCTGAGCAAAGGAAAGATAAACTTGAAGTTTTTCACAGGGCTTTGAAATCTGAAAGACTTTCCCCCAAAAGAGTCCCTGTGAGAAACCTGTTTTGCCAGGTGCTGAGGCCAAGGGCACAGTCCTGCTGTCAGCTGAGCAGCCAGCCCAGGGGAGGGAGCAGTTCTAGGGGGGGTCCTGAGATGTCATGTAGCTCTCATATCTTACCCCTGGACACGTAGGATCAGTTTTCCTGCTGTTCCATTCTGCAGCTTTGTAGTGAAATCCCCTGGAGAACAACGCTTAGGGCTCAGGGAAGAATTTTATAGCTTCTTGCAGTTCTTGTCCTAAGCAATGTTTAGAAGTGTGATAGTGTTCCAAGTGTGGAATTGTAAGTGAAAACAGCCCCAGAAGTTTCAAATTCAGTCCATCTGCCCAGCATGGAGTGCAGTACCTTGGCTTTTTCCATGATCCCCTACTTGTAGGAATCCTCCCACCCTCCACCTTCATGCCCTTCTCTGTCCAGTTTGACCACTGAGACACTGCTTGAAACCTGCATCTTGTATTGATCATTTCCTTCTTTTTTACCCCCACCTCCCTTGGAGGGAAGAGTTAGCAGTTCAAGGAAGCAGAAATCAAATCCAGACACTAGAGAGGAGATGAGCTGTCAGGATTTGATGATAATAGTTGGCACAGAGAGGAGTGAAGATAAGCCCTTTCTAAGAATAATGGTAATGCAAGTAAGCAAGTCATAAACTGATGATGGTACGGGCTGTGTATGTGTCTGTTGTCTCTATACACTCTGCAAAGGACTGGCCTCCTGTTGGCACCTGCCCCAGGGCCAGTCTGGAGGGGATGCCACCTCCTGAGTGCACAACAGGCCCACAGTGTCTCTGCTCCTTGGGGTTCCTGGGTTTCCTCACTGTCAACACATCCTACCTCTGCTATTACATATCTTAGTCTGTCCTCACAAGGGAAGTTTGTAGCCATCTCAACAGTTCTAAGTGAACGTTTTGTTCCAGAAAATTAAAGGGAATGTTAATAAGGAGGTGATCTTCAAACTGAGTGTATCAACTCATGCATTTAAATTTATTACTGGGAAGCCTGAGGTAAATTACTGTCAGATAATAGCTAAGTAGTGTCCAGAGGCAATTCTCATATGTATGTGATTCCTATTTATATCTTTTTGTAATAGAATTAACTGCTCCTCCATACTGCTTGTTGCATCTGTTCTTGAATTCTGTCTTAATTTAGGCCTGCAGATTTGCTTCCATGTGGAAGTTGGTACCAGCTCAGGATTTCAGAGAAAAACGACATGGAGATGGACATTGTTTAGTGAATAATTGCTTCATTTTCCTCAGTTTAATCCTAATTGGGAGAAACAGCATCTGACTCTGAGCATGTGATTTTGTAACATTTATTTACCTGTGTAATTCTTGATGACTTTACTGTTGCAGAGGAAGAGGAGTCAGGGCAGTCTAGACAGAGGTGAGTCTTTTTGCCCTGATACTGGTAGTCTGATGGAACTGTCATGGATTTGCCTCCTGAGTAAACAAAGTTAGATTGTTAAGTGTTAGGTGGTATGAATCTTGTGCTCTCTTTCCCTTTAACTGTTGAGGGCATTTGAAGTGTGGCACTTGCTTTCAGACAGAATATTTCTTTCCAAAATGATGTCACTGCTCCTTTGTGCTATGAGGACGTTATTTGTTTTTATGAGGAATGGATTATTCTCTGTGCTGCTTTGAAGACATCAAGGCTGCCATTTATTTTCTAAAGAATTAATATGAAGTTCTTACTCTGCATAAATGAAATAGTGAAGAAAGGCTGTGTTCTCAAAACATGATCAAAATATAAGGCTGTCCTTTTCCTGCTGACTGCTTCTTTAGCAGGTTTTTTTTCAATTAAAAAAAAAGAAACTTCCATTTTGTTTTTACCTACTGTTCTTTGTGCTGATTTCTAGTTTGGGGGTCAGTAACAGGAGGGGGCATTATCTGTGTCTTGGTACAAAAGTTTCCTTGTGCTCCCTTTCCCTGGGGTTGTCAAAGGGGATCTTGTGTGGGTAAAGCTTTCGTTTGATAAGCTTGAATCTCCACCATAACCTTCTGGCTTCCTAATCTGTTTTTCCTTTACTTTCATAAACATCAACATTCCCTTTCAGAGGTTTTTTTCCCTGTCTACTTGTGGGAGGTTTTGAGTTTTGTTTTTGCCTAATTTTCCCCTTGGAAACAGTCTGTGCCCTTGTGAAGTTTCCAGATGTGCTGGGCTTAGACCGAAAGGGTTTGAAAGGACTCTTTCCTTAAGGAAAAGTTAAACGTTCATGTTGGACTGGTTGTGGCAGCAGGAGAACCATTTAAATTGGTTTTGCTACTCCATTTTCTTATTATGCCTCAATTGAGTCTGCTTTGTTTGCTTCGCCTTTCAGATTGTCTTCAGTTCTTTCTTCCTGTTTACCAGCTGAACACGTTTCTTTGTAAATAGACCATTCTTGCACTCAAGTCAATGACTCTTGAATTTTCAGAGTGCCTATTAGAAGTTGCTTTCAGCTGAAGAGGTCACAACAATATCACAGATGCACAGATTGCTACTCGATTAATACAATTATCAACATGGAGAAATTATTAGTTGAGTGTTTGCATTTGAATATAGCTTTTATTTTAATGCACACTTTGAAAAGCATATTTTAAGGAGACAAGTTTAAACTGAAAATGTTCCTAAGGAATGATTTCTGTCTTTTGTGCAGATCAAAGTGGCAAAAACCATTTAACAATTTGTCTGTCTTTGATGAATTCTAATGGGTTTTCTGCATTTCTCTAAATACAATAACTGGACACAAGTCTGTTATTTATTTTTAATGCTGTAAAAGCCAGTGTTATGTTACTTAATGTTATTAAGACTTTTACAATGAAGATTTTTATTATGTCACATATACGAGCAATTATGTTTGACAATTTGGATGCAAAGTTGAATTGGCAGCTGCTTCAGCATCCTCACCAATAAAAACATTAAGCATGTCTATTAAAAATATTTCTTCTATAATTTATTTTTCATAAGCTTTCAGCTGTGCCACAAAAGCCTCCTGTCTCTTTTACAGCTAATTTCCTGCAGACTACTGTACAATATAGGGGTGAAAACTCTTTTTGTGGTTAGTTTGTCCTAAAAGAAAGACCAAGTTCTGATGGTATCAAAAGGGTAGAATTAGACAGGAGCTTTTTAAAGATGCGTAAAACCAAATTTAATATACCAAAGCATAGCATGGTCATGATACAAACCCATTCTGAAGTCAGGGAGAGTTTGGGCTCCCTGTAGCTGTGCTGGTGGAGAACAGCTCTGGTGTTCCTGCCCATGGGCATTCAGGAGCCAGCCTGGCAGGGTTATGGGTGAGCAGCTCAGTAAATGCAGCTCTGCCTGCACCTTTCATTTGTTTACCTCTGTCTTAAGGTAGAATGCAAAACTATAGAACAAGCCTAGTGTGAAAAAGAGATTCATCTCAACCATTAAAAAAAAAAAAAAAAGATTTTCTAATGTACATTAAGCTGAAGAGTTTTTATTTCCCCTACATGCAATGTGATGAATTAGCCTCTCTGGGTTAATATTAATTTTTATAAGTTATCAATTTGGTAAATTATTTAAATAGAACCACAGTTAGGGCCACAGTTCACTATGTGGTCATCAGTGAATGTTGTCAGAATAATACACAGAAAAATGTTTTGAACTTTTTTACAGTAAATTCCAGCATTGTTTTCAATCAACATCTGAAACGGGAGCTTCATTTTTGGTGATTTTTTTTTTTTTTTTTCAGTTGAGTAGAGGAATGAGTGTCCTTCACTTATGCAGTATAAACAGTACATTGGACTTCAAAGATCAGATATGTCAGAAGTTATTTGATAGTGCCAAATGAGAATAAAATTGTTGATAGTTAAAGAACTAAAAAAAAAAAAAAAAAAGTGCTATCACTGTATCACTGAAGAAGGTCCTTGGAACAGAGGCTGTTGGCTGAAGAACTGAATGATGAATTAATTATGTTTTCAAGCTTGCAGGTGTTGATAGAAAGGAAAAAAAGTAATTCATGCAGTTACTGAACTTCTCTACGTTAGATCAAGGTACAAAACCTGGTATTTACTTTTTTGATTAGGAAGACATGACTGTGGTCAGTGAATAAAAAAATGAATTAAAAATTT
Organism: Hafferia zeledoni; assembly: GCA_035583235.1. NCBI lineage: Eukaryota > Metazoa > Chordata > Aves > Passeriformes > Thamnophilidae > Hafferia > Hafferia zeledoni. The sequence continues at coordinate 6,184,760 of JAWWEV010000029.1, read as the reverse complement.
CCATAATACAATAAATCTGTTCTTTGTGATCTGAACTGCCCCATCCCCAGTTCTATAATGTTGTTTGCCCATATTTAAGGGTATGTTACAATGTAATTGTAACTATTTGCCATGGCTGGCTGTTAGAATGACAGATCCTGCATTTGCATCTCATATAACCAGAAATTAAAAATGAGGGACTGACCACTTGACACCGCTGTAGTTCTTGAAATAAAGCCTGCTGAGCTCAATTTGTTGTGGCTGCTAAATGACTTTGCTCACCAATTTGAATACATGATGAAATTCCTATTAGAAGATGGCACTGTAATAATTGATGGTATAATGAAAGTGCCAGAAACAGAATGGAAATATTGCTCTGTTAACTCCTTATTTCAGAACACAACTTTGGAAAGTGTTTGAAATGCACATGACGTTTGCTCTGACCTCTGGGAGACACTCCTTTTTTTCGTTTTGTTGGTTTTTTCTTGATACTGGAAGGCGATCAGAGATGTAATAATTTCAGCCCTTCAACAAGGTGCTGAGAACCATGGGCTGTATTCTGTGGATGAATTGTTTCTGTGCTCCAGGGAATCTGCTGTTTCCCTCCAGAGTTGCATGAAAAAGGAAAATGGATGTTGGTGGTAAGGCAGTGATAAAAAGCATTGCAGGCAATTGCAGGTGGGAAATACAGTTTTCAGCATCTTAGGAGGGGCAGATTAATAGAAAATCCTTACCTTTACATCTGTTTGGAAACTATGTAAACTCACACATATTTTTGATTTCTCAACCTGTTCCCTCCCCAAGGTTTTTATTATTCTGTATCAGGAGCCTCTTAATTCTTGCTCTGGGATGAATTTCCATGTATGTACTTGCATCAAAGCTCAGATTCCTGTATACAGGAAAGCAGCTTTGAAAATGATGGGCTAGGTTTTTTTCATCGACTACTTTAATTTCCCTACATAGTCATATTTTATATTCATCAAAATGAAACATACTCAAAAGTATTATTTAAAGTATCAGTCAACGAAGAGGTGATCCTTTCCATTATGAATGTTTCTCCCCTCTTGTTCCTGTTTCTCAAGAAGAAGCTCAGGGCAGGTATGTAGAATATAATTCCACTCGAGTTCTTTTGTGAAGAGCTCACTTTTTTCGTTCTCTGTAAAGTTGATTAAGTGAGTATCGTATGTCCTCAGTGTGTCTAATGCATTAAAAAGCAGAGAATTTAATGCTGTAATGATAAAAGCTTAAAGGAAGAAGCCCATTGAATGCACTTCAGATAGGTTATCAGCTTTACCTTTCCAAATATGTTCTTTCATAGAGGCTGATTTCCTAAAGAGTTTTGTCACACATCTAGCTGGCTGAGAGTGCCTCTTGCACACTAGGGTATGAATAAATTATTTCCAGAGCTCTAATGCATCTTTTTTTTTTTTTTTCCTGTATGAGTCTTTGGCTTTCCTTTTCCTTAAAAGCATCATTTGGCTGCTGAATCAAAAACTGTGAAAAGAGACAATACTGAGTATTCACATTTGAAATACGACAGCCCATTCAGGTCAGGAAAGAGCTGCAGCAAAGTACTTCCTATGTCTTCTCCAAACAATGGGTATTGCAACTAGTAATCAACTTGAACATAATGAACAGGAAGAAAAAAATCCTATCTTGATAGTCACAGGAATTAATTTCACTATTTTTGATGTTATCAATAGATTAACTTCTTATTTTGCTGTTTGTGCAACACTTTAACTGTCTTATGTGCTAAGTATTCTTATATATATATATATTTTTTTTCCTGGAAAGGGATGTTTATTTTCATGTTAATTGGTAATTACTGGAGGTCATTTGAATGGCTTAGGAAATGCCAGTTGTTGCAAGGATGCATTTTATTACAGTGAGGGAAGTGGGTTTTCAAACACACACACACAACTGTTGGAATAAGATGTAATCTAGGGATAGGAATAGACCCAGTGAAAGCAAAAAGAGGGCAAGAAGGGACAGAGAGAGCAGTGCTCTGTATTTCCATTCAAATGGTGCAAAAGGGCAAAGGAGAAAACAAAAGTCGGGGAAATCTCACTTGTAGGCAGTTTAAAAAAAAACAAACCACAACAAAGAGAAGGCATCCTGCTGAAAAATGTGATTTGGGATCAGTCTCATTGCTGCTGTATTGGCATCTGGAAGCAATAAAATGTGACAGCAGTTGGGGAAGGGGGACCCAGTGGCACAAATTGTCCAGTTGCCAAGGCCACCTTCATCAGCAAAGGGTCTAACCCTACAGAGTGGCGGCCATGGGGCTGTGACTTTGACACAATCTTCAATTTGTTATTGTATTGATTTTTCTCATGACCAGAGATGTGAATAAATCTATTTAGAAAACTGTGCACAGAGACCTGTCTCCTGTGAGGGATACCCAGCAGATCATTTCCCAAAGGCCAGCAGCTATTCTCCAACTTCTAATGAGGAAAAATTATTGCCATGTTCTTCAAAATGTCAGAGAGCAGTTGCTGGATACCTTGAGTAGTGTTTCATACCTTGGTCTGAAATTGGACTTACTTCCCAAGTCAGTGGAAGGTGTTTCATTGATCATGTTCTTAAGTGCCATTGCTCAAAACGTTCAGATGGTACATCTTGGGCTGTATTGAACGCTTAGATAAACATCTTGGTGCTCATGAATAAACAAGCTCCTGGAGAAATGAGCAGCTTAAGGCTTAGTGGTTACTCCTGCCAGCAGGATGCCTGTGAGGTGGAGCAGAGCAGGGCAGAAGTCTTTGAAGAGGTCCTGAGAAGGATTCTGCAGTTCCTGAGGGAAGGCAGGGCTGCTGCAAGGAGTTTTCTGAGGCTGTTGTGTCTCTGCTCAGTCACTGCAGTAACTGAAACCCGAGTCTTTTGCTCCCAAGTGCTGTCCAGCAGCCTCAGCGCTGGACAGCTCCCAATTTACTAAACAGTAACTAATGCAGGGTGAGGCTGATACATAGGCTATTTCTTGCCCATAAATAAACTTCGGTCCTTGCTATAATAAACAGCTTTTAACAAAGAATTTATTTGCTTTAGTTTGTTGTTCTGCTTAGAAGTGGGTGTTAAAATAGGTTGGTTTTTCTCACAGATCTACTACACACTGGGAGGGGAGGAGAAAGGTAACTTTTTATGGCTTGAGTTTGGGTGTTAAAATTCATGACTTATTCATGTGGCTGGGCCACTGAAGGCTGTAATTAAACCTGACAGTACTTTGCAGTGATTAAGTGATAAGCATTACATAGCATGCATTAAAATGAATATTTTTATTTCTTATTTTGAGGTTTTCAGGTCCCAGTATCTGTTTAAAAAAATAATTAAGAAAATGTAGATCTTGGGTGCCTGTTTTCTTCAACTCCCACTCACATGCTTAAAAGAACAGATAATAGGCTTTTTGCACTTTAGAAATGGCTTTTTATTCAGGTGAAAGTTAATCTTGTTGTAGTTAAAAATGGATTATTAGACATGAAGCCCTCCCCATTGCTGGCTGGGAGTCAGTGCTCATCTGGCAAAACTCACCTTTTTTTTTTTTTTTTATTTTTCTCTTTTCTTCCTGCTGATCTCTTGGGGTCCTGTTCCTTGCTGTGAGCAGCAGTGTGCCAATTTCAATTAACATTTCCTTTAAAACGAATGTTATCATCTGCTTTGGTGCTTGTGACTTTCCATTTGCACCAGGGATAAGAGGAGAGGCAGGGATAGGGCTTTGTGTAGCACCATGTCCCTGTGCCTTGGGGAACATCGTTAACCATTATCCATCTTGGCATTTCTTTGAGTTGCTGGTGATTTTTGAAAGGTCAAGCCAAGGATTGAAGACTGAATTGTCTGACATAAGGATATTTTTCCCCCATAACACAATAAAAGCCCAAGTCTGTTGCTGTTAAACTGCTGGGCTGCTTTCTCATTGGGACCACCAGCCCAAGGCTTGCTCCCGAGGATTTTTGGGAAGTGCTGTGCTGTTGTAGATCCATACAGATACTAATGACATCAGTGGGAATAAATTGTAACATTAGCAATCTAATAAAACCAGAGAAGGCAGCAAGAACATTTTGCTAAGTTACCCTAAATTTTGGTTTTCTCAGGCATAGGAAAAGAAAAATAATTTTGAAAATTATTTTGGGTTATAAGAGAATAGATTTCTCTCTGCAAATCTTCATTTTACTCTTAAGTCTTGAAAAATCAAGATATATACATGTTTTAAAACATAAATCCTAGTACTTTCTTTTGAAAATTTTGACAGTTCTAATGTTTTTAGTGCTTTTTGGATATTAATATGTGGAGTCTCTTTTTCTTCTTTTCCTTCTCCCTCCCACCATGATCCTTTGTAATTTTGCCTGTAATTGTTTGGCTCTTCCACTCCTGTCTTTTTCTATGACTCTTACACCATACATCAAACACAGAGATGTCTTAAACTGTTGTTGTGACAATCCAAATAACTGTGTGTGCCCAAGTGTTAGAAACCTGGAAAAAAGAAATCAGAAAAATCAACAGTTCTTGATTCCAAACAAATATGTACTGGGCTTCTTCCTGGCTCTTTGTCACAATAAAGCTCCAGTTCCTTTTTGGTCTGAGATGAAAATAATTTTTCTCTGGGGTAGAGAAAAATGGGAAAGCTAAGACTTTGTTTTCCTTTCTTAAGGAAAAATGAGGGAGGCAGAGCAAAAATATATACAGAGAAGATTTCAGTCATACATTGTGGGCCAAATGATCACTTCATAGTGGTTCATGTCAGTTCAATTTTTCCTGATCATTTGGGCTGCCAAAGCTATACATGCTCTGGTGACCACCCAGGCAGGTCCATAGTCCTGCGTTGTGGACAATGAACCAGATATTGAAATGTCTTGTTTGAATTGGTCCAGGAATAGAAATCGTGGCTCTGCCAAACAGGAGCTCGGGACCCGCTGCCTGGGATGGTGCCCGTGCTCTGCCCAGCCTTGGAACCTGCTTTAAACAGATGTGGTTTCCTGATGCTTTGGAGAAGGTGGCCAGAGTCTCCATAATAAATAGAATAGAGCAAAACACTTTGAAAGGAAGACAAAGTGACCAGAATTGAATCCATGTGAATTCACACCTGCAGGTGGTCAAGGGATGTACAGCTTGTTGGCTGTTGAAAAAGGCTCAAAAGGACTTAAGAAACTTTTAAAGTGGTAACTTAAAAAGATATTGAGTGCAGGTATTCAAGTGTGTTTTTTGAGAATAGACATCACTCTTCAGCTAAATCTTTAGGCCCTTATGAGTGCCTCACTAAATTTAATATATAATTCTTGGTATTTTGCTTAGTATTCTTATTTTATATTTTTAAAATTAGTGTCTACCTTCTTGAAGTATTCATAATTCATTTATTCTAAATTCCTTTTCAGCTACTTGAGGAAAATTGTATTTTATGTCACATTTGGAACAAGAAACGTAGAGCACTGAGGAGTGAAGGTTGTTATCTTATTCACATGACAAAGGCATATATTATTCATACTGTAATACCCAAACTGCAGGAATTGATAGATGGGAGTTATATAGTCAACTCTGAGCCAAACTAAAAATATATTTTAAAAATAAACTGCTTTTTGAGTGGTTAATTCAAAATCAGATGGATTACTGCAAGATACTCTATGTGATTACTTTTACTATTGGGACTCAAACTACCTACATATATTTTCTCACTGAGACTGGAAAGTCTTAATGCATTTATTTTTCCTTCTATTCAGGTGATTTAAAATCTGAAAAAGGGACCAGTAGATCAATAATTTAGTGCAGTCAGATGAAAAGTGTCTTAACCTGTTGGTTCGATTGTAGGATATTATGGAGTCTTACATACTGAACAACTGCATTTAGATTGTATAATCCATATTCAAAATAATGTCGAGTGGAAGGAAAATTGGCCTGTGTGGAGGAAATGAATGTCTGTGCTCCTTTTATATGGTATAGAAAAGTTTGGTCAGCATAAACTAATATTGCAGGATTATTCCTCACTTGTTCCTCACTCCACTTTTTGGTGTTATGGTGCAAAGAGTTTTTCTTTCACATAATTTATTCAGCTACAGTAAAGAAGTTAAAAATACAGGCGTCCTAAATTATGGCTGTCACAGATAAATCTATGGGAAACAATATCCCAAATCAGGCTAAGTAAGTCTCTACCTAGGAGACAATTACCTTACTAATGATTTAGGAAGAGATTTAGAAAAGCCAGTGCTTCTACTGCAATAATATTCCAGTTGGAGTGGAGTTAGTTTCCTATTTCTTGTGGCTGACAGCACCTTGTCTTGTATTCCTAGTGGGGACTTTGTGCCTTTGGCAGAGGTTGGTTGTACCTTCCTGGGATGGCTGAGCCTGTGCTGAGGTTTTTCTTCCCTCAGTGCTCTGGTTTCAGGAGGTTCAGAGCCCTTCTCATAGAGATCAGGTAGTGATGAGACTTTTTTGATCCATTAGGAAAGCCATTCCAGACTTTTCTTATTTTTCTCTCTGCAATTACAGAAGAGACAAATCATGAACAGTTTAAGTTTGTGTTTTTAAAAAATAGTTTCCATGAAACAACCATTCTCTTTTAAGTATTGGAATACTGTATCCTTAATAACTGACTGCCTGGTTCTTAAACTAAAGCTGCTTTCCTCTGAAACTTGGCCTTCTCGTGGCCTATTCCCAGGAAAACCTGACCCTTGAATTTGATGATTTATTTACAAAAGGAAAGCGAGGAGATTATTCCATTCTCTTCTTACTTTTGTATTAAAATTTCTAATTTGTGTTGTCATGTGGAAAAGGCAGCAAATTTGGAAACACACTGTTCATGTTTCAGGAAGGTCCTTCTCCATATCCACCAGTTGCTGGGGTCCTGTTGTGGTGGGTTTTGAATAATTTGGATTTCTTGTGAAGGATAAAAGCACTAAGAGTGGTTCTTACTAAGACTTCTCTAAACCTCCTGTTTGTTTCAGTGATGTAACATTTAACCTCTAGTTTAATACAGATGATATGCAGGCATAGTTTGATCAACCACAGCAGCTGAGGAGATGACAAGGGTGTCATATAAGCCCTTATTGATCTGTTCAGCATTTGCTTTTAAGTTACTGGGTGTTAACTGATTACAGCTGTTGAATTCTCACTCCTCTTTAATCTCTCCTCTCTCAGCTGGAGAACTCCTCTCTTATTTCTTAATTCTCAGAAAACTTCCATCTTGCCCAAAAGATGTAAAAAATCATAGCATAGACTGTATTTTCTCAGCATTAAGCTCAGAGATGAACGTGACTGAAAATCAATGAAGTGCTTGGCCTGCAGCCTCGTCATTTATTGATTTACATGTCATTTGTCTCCATAGAAAATGCAGTTATTGCTTAAATACAATACAGGATTTTGCTAATAGGATACAAATGTCACCACTGAGTAAAAAGGTCACACTTGGCATGTAAATGATTGTCAACCCAATCTCACTCTTGTTGCTGCTGTTATTTTGAAGAGGCTGTCCAGATACATGTGGCCTTGGCTTATTTCTGCTGACATTGAGGGGAGCTCAGCTGCTGATTTGGGTGGCAGCAATGGCTCCAGTTCTCTGGACTGACACAGGTGCTTTGTGCTCCTTCAGCTTTGCAGAGCTCAGTCAGGCAGATCCCACTAATGGGGGATTCCTCTGCCTGAGGCAGGACCAGTGATGGGATGGGGGGTCCATTACCTGTGTTTGGGAGAAGGTGCTGTGGCTTTCTCAAGATTATGGTAAAAAGTCTAAATCTGAACTCACATGCTTTGAATTCTCTGTGACCTGAGCAGTGCACAATACCCTGGCAGGGACCTGCTCCTCAGAAGCTCCAGGGTGGCACAGAATTTTCAGTACCTGCAGCTTTGCTGTCTGTCCATCACAGCTGTGACTGTGATCAGTGGGTCACTGGGATCAGCACTTGCTCCTCAGATGAAGAAAAGCAGGAGAGTGAAGTGTATTTGGACAAAACAAACAAGATAGGATTAGTTTAAATATATTTTTGCCTGTGTAATTGGAAAATAAAGCCTTGAATAGTTCAGTGAGAGCTGAGAATGTCACAGAATACTGCAGGCAGCTCACAAGCATGAAAGATTTTTTTAATCTGCATTTCTTTTTTGAAGCTTCAAGACTGTCTGCATTTGTTTCTCCTTATCTATTTCCCCTTTAACTTAGGTTTCCCATTTCATAAACACCTACTCTCTGCTTTAGCTCTTTTTGGTGTATTTTTCCTCATTGGCTGTCCTTCTACCTGCCCTAAATAATCCTCTGTTTTCTGGTGCCCATCATTGTCCTGCTGCACTGTTGATGTGTTGTTGCAAAGGCTGCTCACCAAAGCGTCAGAAACAAGGATAGAGGAAATGAGCCAGCCCTGAGTCAGGCCAAGGAGCTTATGCCAGTGGTTAAAGAAGTCATCTTGGCATTGGAGCAGGGACTCAATGCCAGTGACAAATGGCCCGTAGGTGACAGTTTAGAATCCAGCAAATGAAGTTAGAGAAGTTGGTTTGCAGCACAGTGCATCTGCTGACCTTGTATCATTCATTTTGGTGTCATGTTTGTGGCTGGCAGTCTTTGATAGAGGTGAGGAGAATACAATCAGCAAATTAGGATATGTCATCTTTACATGGCACCTCTAAATAAATTGAGTAGTTTCCTTCTTTTCTTTTTTTTTTTTTTTTTTTTAAATGGGCTTTGGAGGTATTTGGCTCAAATGAAGAAAGGTATTTAATGGGCTAAAGAATGTCTGTTTGTTGAATAATAACATCAGTTCAAGGGATTGCACTTTTTTGTTCTTTTTTTTTTAGTTTTTTTTACGCATGTTCCCGGAAGTTCAATGCATGGTATTATCTGTAACTTTTTATAAAAGCAGTTTGGAAAGGGGTACCAGATGTGAAGATTTGAGCATGTGCTCATGGAGAGGATTTTAGAAAATGGTATCTGAAGGTTTTCCTGCCCATCCTGCCCTGTGGTGATATACAATGCCATCTTGAACAGCATCAAACACTAGAATAAAAATGAATAACTGCTTTTGGGTAGTCCTTTGGCAGCATAAATTTCTACTGATACCAGTGTTCCTTCACAACCTTTTTGATGGGAATGTTTGCTTTAGTCCAAGCCATGGAATTACCTTAAGGAAAGAGTGCAGTAGTGTTGAGAAGAATCAAACCAAGACACCTAATTTGACTCTAGCCAAGCAGAGACATTTTTCTCCCTTCTGGAGCTTTGTACAAGTTTGTGAGCAATAATTTAGTCCTTACTTTAAAAAATGCTATGCCATTGCTTTGTACATATTTAATATATATGAGATATATATCAAGGAAAAAACTGTATTAGACAAGTACAACTCTCCAATTTCTCAACACTTAACATAAATAATTGCTACACTAAGATTTAAATGGGGATTGCCACTTTTATAATTAATTCTTTTTTGTTTCATCCTCCTTACTAATTGAAAATGGGCTTTCAATGCAGAATGCTTTGAAATGGTGTGAAGAGATGGAATTGGAAATGAACTTAATTAACTACAAACTGTCCAAATCAATCAGTGTTTCACAGTGCCTTTGTAATGTACAGAGTTCATAATTTACTTGGGATTGCCATAATACATATGCCATAATTGCAAAGTAATCATGCTAAGAGTGTACAAAATCTAGTGTTGTGCTCTGATTGGAATGAAATGTCTGTGCTTTCACACACCAAACTGGATTGGGGGCAAAAGGCTGTATTTTTCCATTAACCAAACAGAGAACTTCTATAAATCAGGGCATTTCTCCAAGTCTGGCAGGGCTTTCAGATGTTCATAGTTAGAGAGAAAAAAATCCATGTCCAAGTGATCTGCTGTTTCAAATGGCAGCGTTCTTGCTCTGCTATCCAGGATGGCTCTTCATGGAAAGAGTAAGTTTATATAACAAGATCAGGGAAAATAAATCCCATGCAAAAACACTTGGTAAAATTTCTGTAGGTTTCCAGAAAGTTTTTACAAGTAAAGTTTTTGCAGACTCAAGGCTATTCAATAGCTCTGCTTGTTTCTCAGGCCATAGGATACAGGACTACCAAGAATCCAGGGCTTTGCTGAGTTCTGGCCCTTCTTTATCAGACTATTTCCAGTTCCTATGTGATTTATTTTTTTATTTCTGACACTGGTGGTGTAATCTGATTATTCTGATATGGTAGATTTGCCATTTGGTTGATATGAAACTTCCTCTCTCCTTCTCAAAGAGCAATTTCTGAGAATGGCCAATAGTATATTTATTATATATATAAATGAAATAATCTTGCAAACTTGCAGAACTGGAGAGACAATGCTCATTAGTGACAGCTCCCCAGGACAGCAGGTACTGGGATATCCTTGTCACACCTAAAGCCACTTCTGTTCTGGTCAGCTGCAAATGGCTGGGCCTTTTCATATGCTGTGGAGTTATATGAGGTGTGTTATGCTGACACTGTGGAATTTTTAAGTGATTCTTGTGTTTATGATTTGAAATTCTGAGGTTGACATGGCTGCTAACCTAATTGAAAGGTTTTTTGCCTGATTAATTTTATGGACTATGTTAACAAAGGTTTGATTTCTTTGGCTGGTTTAAAATAATCTGAATATAGTGCCTTGCCCTTGTCATTTAGGGAACAGAGGGTGTGTTGTTTTATTCACTTGTGTAGATTGCTTGCTGTCTTTGATATTGTAACAGAACCTTCTGGCAATGACAATGGCCTTCTTGATTGTGTTCTATTAACAGGACTTAATGAAAACAGAATTTTGTTTCACTTATATGCAAGAGGAAAATAGTAAGATTCATGTACTCAGACTTGCTGACCATTCAGAGGAAATAAATGATTTCTAAAATATCAAACAACACTAGGGAAATAAACAAAAATAGTACTTACAAGGCTCAAATACCTACTCCTACCCCGTACCAGGAAAAATCTATTAAGCCACATAATATTTGTCTCTTGTCAATGGTGGAAAGAGATCCAGGAGACACTGAGGAAGCCAATGAGATAAGGCTGGTTGGATTTAGCAGCTGGAGACTGGGCTGACAACTGGTAACAAAGAGGACTGAGGCACCAGACTAAGATGGTCCAGTCCTTTTATCTCCACAGTAACTCGGCCTTCATGGGGAGAAAATGGAAACTAGCCACTTTTTTCCTCCCCTCCTCCAGCAGTTCTCCAGAAGTTGTAGTTTCTGCTGGTGTCCTTGTTCTTTACATGTTTACATGGGCAGTTCATAGTTCAGTCCATATCCCTTTTTTCTTATAGCAAAAAGTCTCTCTGGATGCAGTTCTTGAGATGAAGCTTTTTCTTGCCTCCTTCAGCATCTGCATTTTTTCTTGGGATCACTGGAGGGTGAATGCCCTCTGAAAATGTTCCTAAGATATTCCATAGAACTCGTTGCTTATTCCATGGGCTGACATGAAGAGGGAGTTGTATCTCTGTAGCAGATGTGCCTTTTATTTTTCCTTAAAGTCTGTGGGAAGGAACATTTTGATGTTTGGGGAAACTGGCAGGTACTGCCCCCTTAGGGAAGGGGTATAAATCTGGGCATTGGTGGGGCTCCAGTTGGTGTCTCCTCCTAGCAGGGACTGCTCTTTGCAGTGCTTGCCTTGCTTTGGGCACACTAACCTGGCCTTGAAAATGCCCAGTTGAGCAAACTGGTTTCCAGTGATATAATAAATGAGCACTTCTCTTAGTCCAGCCAAAATCATTATGCCTGGGGTATTCCCTCCAGATGTTCACCAAAATGTGCCAGCCAACCGTATGCCAGGAGCATATCTTTAGCTTGGCCCTGCAGGGATTAGCTGGCAGGATGGAGCCAGCAGGAGCTGGGCTGGCTGTCTGGAGCAGCGGGCAAGGAAAATGAGAACTTAAATATGCCATAAGTGTGGTATAAAATGCTGTCCAGAGAGCAGAGGTCAAAGGAGCCAGCAGGCACAGAGAAGGGATCGTGGGGCTGCCAAAGAGAACTGATGTTCAAGGTGTGTAATTCATAGTTATGTAGTAATGACCTTGCAAGCTGCCTGGAAAGGGAGGCCAGTGACAGCTGAACAGACACAACCCTGGGACTGAGCCCAGCCTGCAAGCTCAGGGAAGTTTCCTGGGAAGCAAGTACCAGCCACTGTTTTGGATGGATGATGAGGTGGCACTTGCTGCGATGTGGACAACAAACTGGTTATTAGGACCTGCCAGCTGTCTTCAAGTGTAGCATTACTGCCACCATAAATAGAGAAATTCTGCCCCTGATACCAATAAGCCTGAAAACAGGAATATTTGGAATATTTAGTGTCCCTGCTTACTATAGCACTGAGCTAAGTACTTGGACAGGTGAGTGTTCCCACTGACAGGCAGTGCAACCAGCAAACAGACATTTTGATGAACAGGCAACTGAGCCCTGCTGGGGGCTCACTATTGATTTAAGTAATCTTATGCCCATAAAGGATTTTTCCATCACTTGCTAAGAAACAAGAAGCAGCAGATAAAGATGAGTTTCATCAGAAGGAGGTTATTGCTGGAAATCCTTTTGTCTTTGAGTCTAATATGTGAAAACACAGACAAGTCTGCCTAAACAGAATAAAACAGAAAGCCAGATAATACCCATAAAGCTTCCACATGCTGCTTTTTAGTCCTCAGAGCCCCAGAAACAGATGAAGGGCAATTCAATTGCCCTTAATGATACTCCACTGAATGCATGCTTTATTTCAAAGCCAACTGCTCTAAATGCCATTGACAAACACAATACTGATGTACTAGTGTCAGTGTCCATATAAAACTGTACACCATTTTAGACAGTCTGTGGCTTGTAAACATCAAATAGTTCATCTTGATATACAAAGGAAAAGCTGACTGGGCTCAACAGTGATGTGGAGTAGCTTCCTTAGATTTAATTCCAGATTTGTTGGTGCAATACAAGTGCAGAGAGTAGTAATAGCTATGTGTGAAGTGTTTTTGTTGTTTGTTTTTTTTTTAAATGAAGAAAGCTACATAAAAAGTATGATTCTTTGAGATAATAAAAGATTTCAGAGAAACATCTATTTTAATGTCTGTACTCAGCACTGGTGACGCCACACCTCTGGGCCCCTCATTTCCAGAAAGACATTGAGTTGCTGGAGTGTGTCCAGAGAAGGGCAACAAAGCCAGGGAAGGGTCTGGAGAGTAAGTGGTATGAGGAATGGCTGAAGGAGCCTAGAGGGGCTCAGCCTGGAGAAAAGGAGGCTCAGGGGGGACCTTCTCAGTCTCTCCAACTCACTGAGAGGAGGGGGAGCCGGGTGGGGGTCTGGCTTTGTTCCCAGAAAACAAGGGACAGGGCAAGAGGAAATGGGCTCAAGCTGTGTCAGGGAAGGTCCAGGCTGAAAATCAATTTCTTCCCTGAGGAGGTGGTTAAGCACTGGAAGTGCTGCCCAGGGAGGTGGTGGAGTCTCCACCCCTGGAAGTGTTCAGGGAATGACTGGGCATGGCACTCAGTGCTCTGACTTAGTTGACAAGGTGGTGTTTGGTCCAAGGCTGGACTTGTTGATCTTGGAGGTCTTTTCCAACCTTAATGATTCTGTGGTTCTATGTTACATGCTAAGCTGGTGCTCTGAGGGGACTTCTCCATGAAAAGAAACCTGGAAGGTGAAACTTTGCAGTTGTGAATGGTTTTCTATTCCTTGCTGTGTTGTGTGCACACATCTCTGCAGGAATATCTATATGGGTTTGAATGTCAGGTTAACCTCAGTGGTCTGTAATCTACTCCAGCTCAATGTCTGGATTTAGGAAACAAAATGGCAGTCACAGTCAACAACATCCTGATACAACTTTTCATTGCAGTAGAATCTGAGCCTCAGGTGTAAGTCATTTTGTCCTGAAAAGGTTAGAGGGATGAACAGGAGAACACACATGAGGACAAACAGAAATCCCACAGTAAGTGTAAAGGGTGGGGTAAATGAGTATATTGGGTAGTTAAAAAAAAAAGTGAGAGAAAATTGAGGGAAAATTCACATCAGGTGACTTCTGCATCTCAAGTAAAGAATTTAAAAGTATTTAAGGACGAGAAAAACATCACAAACTGAAGACAAGAAAATTGTGGGAATGGTAAACAGTGATTTTGTATGTTTCTTACAATACCAATGAAATGTGTCATGACAGCCCCATTCATAAGTGAGACTGAAAGTACCAAAGATGATGAGAGATTCAGCTGGCAGACTGAATATGCAAAAAAGACATACAATTCTTCATAAATTATTCTTGATTTGCTTTATAATTAAGAGTTTTATCATGAAATAATCGTTGACTTGTGGATTGACCACAAGTTTAAAACTGTGGCATCTGGACTGAATTACTGTCTTTGCTGCGCTAGTAATTGTGGGGGATGTTTTTAATGTTTTTAATTTTCTCCTTTAGGAAAACATGCTCTAGGGTAATTTGCGTTTAAGAATAAAAACCTTTCTGGGTAAAAACCCAGTCTTTAAGAGTAAAAACCCTTCTGTAGAGAGCAAATTCAAGCTCTAGCTAATTATGGTTTTAAATTCCGTTGCACTATTTTAGCTCAGTCAAGTTGAGATCAGCCCTCTGTTGTGGGAGGGGCTCTACAAAGACAGCAAGAGACAATCTATGGTTCAAAGTCTTCACAGACTCTACAGTCACTACAGAGCAAAGGAGTGAGATATGGTGAGGAAATAGCTTGTTTCAGGTTGAACTGCAAAGACTTTACCTTAATTAAAAATAGAAGTGGGTGAAAGGAGCAGCCACCTTTGCAGTGAGCAGTGGGAGATCAGCAGGTGCAGGACAGGCAGGGTGGCTGGCAAGGAGAAAATCAGGCTCATGGATTCTGCTGTCACCAGTTTTGTGTTGGCATGTAATGAGGCTGCTTTTGATAGTTCATGTATCCTGCAGAAACAAGTGCATCCTGAAGAGTACCTGGGAGAGAGAACTAGACCCCTAAGAAAAGTTCTTGTTGCTACATTTAAGGAGATTAATATGTTACAATATAAATTAAATTGGCAGTTGCTGTGCAGACCTGGAAGAGAACCAGTAATTAGGGAAAAAGTCAGCAACCACCTCACAGGATGAGTTCCCTTAAATCTATTGCTAAGGAAGTGCTGCAAGTAGGTATTTTGGTCTCTCTGTTATTTAAGCAGACAGGGCTGAAGCCTTCAGTGACTGTGTAGAGTTGGAGTCTTTTGCTTGGGAAAGGGCAGTGTGTGTTGGTGGGTGAACTTCTGCCCTCCCAATGACTGCTGAATTGAACAAAGTCCCTCAGCCTCTTCCAGGCCAACTCCAGCCTGGAAGCTCAGATGCACTAGCAAAACATTACGGTGTTGTAAGACAGGAACATGAGGAATGGGATTTTAGATGTTAAATGCTGTATAACACAATGAACTCACACCACTGATTTTCATATTAAATTTCTCTTGCAGCTTACTGCCATTGTCATTGAGGAAACCTTGCATATTCAACTGAATCTCATAAGCACTGTGATAGAATTAGCCAAGAAGCTTGTTTTTATTATTTCACATTATTTCACTCATTTTACTTTATCACTTCATTGTCTCGGTAATTGTTCTCCAGTTCATTTAAACTAATTAACTATTTGTTATGGTCATTCTTAGTTTAGTTTAATTTTCTCTTAGGAATCCCCCAGTTCTTTAAGAGATTGACTTGAGCTGAATGTCTGGAATAGCAAGAATGGAAGGAGAAGGAGAGTTGAGGCCAGTGAATATTCCTTGTACTGCTCTTGGGCATTAATGATCTGCAGCTTCCATGGAAATGAGTGCACTGTGGAATTGAATTGCTCAGAGTGTGTGTGCCACTGCAGTAGGAGCCCTTTCTGTGTCTGGCAGGGCTGCAGCACACGAGGGTAGAACTAGACCCTACACAACATAGAAGCCAAGAATTTGCTCCAATAAATGCTCAAAAATGAGTGAGTCTCGGTGGTTTTTCCTGAGCCAAATCACTTGAGGGAAGTTTAGCATGTCAGAATGCTCACTCAGCATTGCTGGGCCAAGATGTGATGTTCTGATGTGCTGTGCAGCAGTGCTGAGTGGGCTGGTGTCAGGCAGGGAATTAAACTGGCCACTGGAACTGTGTTCTCATGTGGAACTCGTTACAGAAAGACTCCAAGAATAGCAAGGCTGCTTTTTTTTGTGTGTGTGTGTTATTAGAAGTGTATGGCAACATTGTCATTGCTCATTTTCAGCAGATCCTTCTGTACAGCCCCCACAGTACTCAGAACTGCAGCATTCCCTGGCACCTTTCCTCTGTTAGCTGACAGCACAGCAGCCATCTACAGCACAGAGTTACTTTTATATCTCAAGCAAATGAAGAGCATCAAGGAATGCCTCACTCCACAGTTCTGTGTTAGAGTGTGTGTGTGTGAAAGGCAGCTTATTCTAAGACTAGGATAAGACTGGCTCCCAAAATTGCAATGAAGATTTACTTTTGAAATCTTCAGATAGGAAAATACAGCCAGCGCCCATTCTGTCTGGTTATTAGAGTACACAGGAGAGTTCATTTCTTCTGGCTAAGTTGTTCTGTAGATGCTCCAGGAAAAGTTACAGAATGTTTCTAAGTCTGGGAAGAAATTCAGCTCATGTTAAATTAATGTGGCTTCTGTGAAATTTCTGTCTTAGCATATTCAGACAATAATAAGTTTTATTTTAAGAGTTCCTACAGTTTTTAAGACTTAAGAGGAACTGGAAGAGAACATTTACAGATACTGATGCTACCATATGAGCAAGTTTGGGTTTTTTTCCCTTTCACCTTGTCCTGATATAAGGTGCCTATCTGAATGCCTCCCTGCTGTATCTCAAAATACAAGTGTGCTGGAATTATTTCTTTCTGAATAAAAATGGTAGTTAGGTTTTTGCACAGTTTGCAGATTAATCTTCCATAGTAGTTTAACCTAAATGACAGGAGTTTTGAAAAGCTCTGATTACCTCCAAGAGACCCTCTTTGTTAAAGGAAGGTATTCCTTGTAAAACAATAAGCTTTAGGATTTACCAGTCAACTTCATTTTGAGGATTTTAGTTCTAGTCAGTACTCAGTATCATCAGATTGCTTTTGAGCCAGAGACAAGTCAAATGAAATTTTGTATTTGCAACAGAACACAGGAAAATATGAAGTTGTCACTTGACATCACACTAAGTTTATTTAACTTACCAGCAGTACACACAGACTCTTTGCTGAGGAGAAAATATCCAGAGATTATATTTCTCTGCAAGGGCAATGCAGAAAGTCTCTTCTATAAATATTAAAAAAAAAAAATCAAGTTATTATCACTGCAGGTTTTACTCTGTGCCTGCTGTTACACTGGTTTGTGGGCCTGTGGCAGAACTCGGGTGGTGAAATAACTCTGCTCGGAAAGGGGCCATACCCCTTGTGGCTTCAGGATAACATCAGTGCCTCTTGTTGAATGGAAAAAGCAGCTGATATCATCTTAATCATTCAAAAAAAACTTGCTAAGGTACTTTTGTGGAGGTCATACTTTGGCAGAAGTTGAATATCAGTGCACTTGTTAACAAAGAATCACTATTTACGGCAAGAGCATCTTAATTGATCATGTGCTGAGGTTTTTGATTAAAATAAGGAAACTATATTATTACATCATCTAAAGGTCAAAGCTCAGACAAGGGCAGAGAGTACATTTCAGGCACTGCCACTTAACAGCCACATCAGCCCAGAGAGTGGGATGCTATTGACTGGTAGGGTAAACATTATATATATATATATATATGTGTGTGTGTGTGTGTGTGTCCAATCACTGTCACACACATCTTTAAAACAGGGTGGGTTTGACTAGACTGATTTTACAAGCAGTACATTTTTGTAATTTATTTGGGAGTCCAAAATTACTGTACATACAATTTATGAAAGTGAAAATACAGAGAACTTCAGAGTTCTCTACAAGCAAATTTCAGTACTATGTACTGTAAGCCAGTATATCCTCTGAGTGTGACAAAACAGTTAAACTGTTGTTTCAAATTCTAGATCACACTATTTTCATAACTCTCTAATCTCATATTTTCCTTTAAATTATAAATTGCCCAAGTGTCTTGGACTAAGCCAAGGGAACTTTTGGAATGTATTTAATACGGTTTTATTAGCTTTACTGGAGGCTCAGGGTATGATTTGGTGTGTTGGAGACATATCTGTATTCAGTGATGCCTCCCTCAGGATTCATTCCCTTTTAATGAACAGTGAGAGACAGCAGCAGTGTGTGTGATGTAGGGTTTAGCATGGTTGATGAGTTTCTGCAGTTAAAAAGTATGTGTCATTGTTATTTACTCTGTGTTATTTACACTGCAAGCCTCTCAAAGGCCCCAGCCCCATTGCACAAGGCAATGTAAAAATACAGATAGTATCTATATTATTTAGCTGCTTTTCTTGAGAATAAGATGCAAAGGCAAGACTTGAGAAAAGTGAGTCAGACTCCTTCTTCCTCCGTGAGCTTTCCTAGAGCTGTGAACTGAATTCTCCCATGGCTGATTCCACTGCTGTTGTGCCTGGTACCAGCTCTGCAAGTCTCAGGGTCTGTTGTTCTGTTTGGCTCAGCTGTGTAGGACCTACCATTTCTTCTTCCTTGCTATGGGTGGAAAGACAGATAATCCCCTAAATTGAAATAGCATGTTACATCATCAGCTAAAAGGTCAAGGACGGAAAAAGGGGAAGGATAAAACCCCACACTTGAAACAACCACCAAAGGCTGTAATTCTTATGCAGAAACAGCTCCAGGAAGGTGACTGCTGTGGGGAAGAGTGGAGTGAAAAGGTCAGGGATGGGCCAGTCTGTGTAATCTCACTCACTGTTCTCTGTGCTTCAGTTTGTTGATGACCTGCATAGAGGACAGGCTTTTTCAATTGTTGCTCTGAATGTGTCTCTATTTCTTTTTATAGCAATCCTGCTGTTTTTGTCCTTTCCATATAGCCCCCAGTACCCAGAGATCTGCAGAACTTACCTTCAGTGTGCCTGTACTTTCTCATTTCACTGATAAACTCTGATATCCTTTCAATGAGAGACTATTTCCTTGATAACATTTTTCTTGTAGCACATTATGTTTTCAATTCCTTCAAGATTTAAATTAATTGGTGTACATCTTTGACTCCTAAAATAGTTATAGCTTGCATATAACAACCAAACCCTCAATATTCCAAAGCTTTATTGACATTTGGTGATATTTGCTTACTTATTAAAAATGCAAGAAAAAAATTGACATTTCTTATCTTTTTGCTGTACATGTCTAGATAAGTGCAAACAGTTTAATCTTTGTTTCCTGTAACAAGGTATTGGATTCTGGCAAAACTATTAATTATAGAAGTTTCAAGCAACTCTTTCCAATAAATTATTTTCTTGTTGGTATAGCAGATTTTTTTTTTGCTTTTTAAAGCAAAACAATGCCCACTGAGAAACCTTTCTCAAAAGAACCCAAACCTTAAATAAAGCAGATAGGAATGCTAGCTCATGTATATGGCCACAGACTGGAAATGCACTTTAAGCTAACATTGGCTACAGTTAGTTCATCTGCATTCACTTGGATATGTCCTCAGACCTTTGGACTATGTGTAATGAAATGTACCTATGCCATACACAACGCTGAGAGATTAATGCAGTTGGTGTCCTAATAATTGGCTTGTCCCACTGAACATTTGGGAGATGTCTCTTCACTGTCAAGAATTGATTCCAGTAATCATAACCTACCAGTTGGCACGTCAAAGACACAATCAAACCTGGCATTTACACTATTACACCACCAACACCACGCACTCATTGTCCTGCGATAGCTCAGCCATCATCTTGATTATCAATACCGTTATTTTTTTCTTCAGTTAAGAGATTGATTCCTTTAACATTGCAGAGTGGAAGAAATAAACTTGTTGCAAATCAATAGTATAGCAGGCTTTCTTTTCTTGCCTCAGACAATCCTGATAAAAGCACTTTTAAATTGCTTATCTTACTGAGTCAACTGCTAAGGTAGAAATGGCAGAAACCTCTGTATTTAAAAATTTTCTCCAGTGGTCTGTATAGGGTTTTTTTTTTAGGGTAATCTGAAGTTGGTCTGTCTAATTCCCTGTAAGCTGCATTAAGATTCTCCAGTAAGGATCAGTTTGGCTGTTAAAATCTTGTTGCTATAAATTTTCTGTGTTATGTTGACATTACTTTCCAGTAGTTTAAAAAGCAGCATCAGAACACCTCGGGTTCACAGTTCAAATGAATTTGAAAGTTGGATGGGGCACTGAATGCTATTATTTGAAAATTGATCCTGAGAGATAAAGCTCATTACCTAGGAATGCATAACTGCTCTATTACCTCAGCATAGGTCTCTCTGTGTCCTCTGTAGGAGCAAAGTTACCAAACGTACAAGGAATTTTTATTTATATATTTTCTCTAGAAGGAATTTTAGAGGACACTGCAGCGGACTTGTATGCAAACTGTTCAAGAATCTGTTCAGTGTTTGAAGGAGAAAATTAAAACCCATCCAGAATTTTCTCTAAGTATGAACTCATTGAGTCAACTCTTGAGTAAAGACAATGAATAGCCCGTGTGGAGCCTCCCTGGTGCGCAGCTGCTGCTCATCTGGATAGCAGACACCTCCTGGGAGAAGAAGGGACATGGCTTTGAGTAGAGAGCATCACTTTGAAATCCCAGGATAACTACAGAGTCCTGGAGTTTGTTGTGTGAGCAAGTTGCTTTTCGGCTGTGCTTCTCTGTCAGCGTTGCTGCTGCGTGTAATTCTGTGTGTGTATCGTAACCTCAGCTGTGTATCCTAAGCTCATCCTGGATGCAATTGAAAAGTCCTTTTGTGTTTGGGCTGTCACTCAGCTGATGTGTCATTGAATGCTATTACCTCTCCAGGTGTCCAATCACAACCAGGGTCTGACTGGAGGTGCATTATCTGGAATGCTCCGGCTAACAAAGGACGAGCCATTACAGCCTATTACGTGTGAAAGGAACTTTCCCTGCACTCGGTAAGTGGCGCAATTTGTTTAAGAACTCCACCAAGTGCCCTAAGTGGCTTCTTAGTGCTGCTGCCCTGTAGACTCTGGATGGCTCCCCTGCTGTGCCCCTTTGTTTAATCCTCTCTCAGGAAATCTCAAATACTCATTTCAGTTAGGTTATTAGCATCATTTCTGTCTCCCCTCTGCTGCAATCCTTTATCCCTCCTTTCCTGGAAAAGTGAAGCATCATCCTACCAACGAAGGGTCTATGTGGGCTTATTTTATTTTAAACTCACATTAACTTTTAAAAAGAAATGTTCTTTATACCTGGGAATTAAAACTTACTGATGCTGGTAAAAATAATAGCACCTCTAGTGGTATTATGAATGTTTAGTATACCTAGTGATAATTCCCTACTGTAAATTGATGTACAGCAACCAGTGTACCTCTCATCTCTTTGACATAAAATCAAGTTGATAAAATGTAAAAATAGAAGACAGGAATTGCAGTGAGCTGTTCATCAGAGGTCCAGACTCTGCAAACAAGGTGCCCTAGGCACTCATGAAAAATGTAGCCCCTCTGCCTCTTTTTGCCCAGTAGGGTCATGTCCAAATCCTTTCACCTTTAAATCATGTTGCCTCTTGCTTCACTATTGCATCTTGCCCTTGTTTCTGGTTTGTTGCTGCCTTAGAGGCTTCTGTTCCAGAAACTAGAGAGGAACAGTTATTAGGAGAGATTTATTTGGAAAGGTCAGACTCTACATTACCTCAGCATTAGTTTCAGTCTGCAGAATAATGATTTCATTTAGAAACTGAGGTTCTTCAGACTTATCACTTATTTTAAATTATGACTTTGAGGAATCAAGCATATGTCCAAGCATGGTAAATAAGTGAATCTCTGTTCAGCTGAAGCACTGGAAGCTTTAATGTTTTGGTCATTCGTTTGTATTAGATTTTGATTTTAATAAAAAATCCTGCATATTGTAGATATTTAAAAAACCTGAGCACATCTCCCCCAAAATCCTTTCTTCTCCAAATTAGAATTCAGGTGGCTTCATGTTTCCTGCTTTAGCAAGAGAAAGAATTCTAAACATGCAATAGGCAGAAAGTTCCTCATTTTTTGTAACTATGGATGTTAGTATAATCATATATGAATAATACCAGCAGGCCCTGCTCATGTCAGTCTATAAATCAGTCCCTGTTGTTTTGTGTTACAATTCATTAGTGCTTCCCCATAAACTCTGTCATAGCTTCTTTTTAATACTTGCACTATGACAATAATAGAGCTGTTGTAAAAGTCCAGATTTTGGAGTCAGTGATTTAAATCTTGGCTTCCCTTACAAGGGCCTCATTCTACTTGTTATAGAGCTTTATGCCTACATGATTTAGTAAAGAAGTTGCTTCTATGTTCAGCAATGCAGCATATTGGAAGTGTGGCCCTGGGTAGCAGCATCTGGAAATCCACGTATATATGCCAAAAACATTCTGAACACACATCAAAAAGAGATATACAGGCACCTCCTTTAAGTATTTGACAGGATACAACGGATTCAGATGTACAGAGGCTTAAGAAGCAGTACTAGTTGGCTGTGGTCTTATAAAACAAGTGACTTAGTCATTGTTAAAACTTTTGTGGGCGTCATGGTTTGAAGAGCTCTTTGAAGATGTACAATGAAATAATTTAGTGGATATTTAAGGGACCTCTTCCCAGTGTTGGAGCAGCTGGGGACAAAGTGCTTGTTTAAAATATAACAGGCAGATAAAAGATGCTGAGGTCATGATCTAACCTGAGGTGGGGGTTGACCTCCTAAACTCGGTGAGAACCAAGCAAGACAGACAGAGGCACAGAAGGGCTTTGGGCATGGAGATGAGCACCTCATGTTTGAGGTAATAGAGGAGAAGGAGGAAGTGCCTAAAGAAAGGGTGGGCAGGAAAAACAGTTAAGTTAGGAAAATCGTGTTTTCAGAGACTGGTGTGAAAGTTGGCATAACTACATCAGTATTTTGCATGTCATGCAGAAAAGTTCTGCAAGGGTTTGGCATGCTCTGGATAGGAGGTACCAGAGAGGGGTTGGACGTCTAAAGAACACTCTGAACCCCAAAAAGAGGACAGAAAAAGGAATGCTGAGAAGATTGTAGATACTTTGTTTTATGGGAGAGATAAGGGAAGATGTAAAGGGTGAATGAGTGTTGAAGTAGCATCATGTAGGTCCATAAGAAGAGGTCACAGATGCAGATTCCTCTTTTAGTCTGACCAAAGACAGGTCTGGAGTGGACACAAGAATGACAAGACATTCTAGAGGAAGCCTGAGTTGTGTTTATGGAGGAAATGTGTGAGAGCATGTGGGACAGAAATGCAGAACGTTGTAGAAAGGGTGATAGAATGAAAGATTAGAGGTATGAGTAATAAATATCACAAGAGGTGAGTCATAAAACTGAAAGACAGACAGGATTTCAGATAGAACAGTGCTTTGTGAATTTGGTTTTATTCCTCTTTCTCCTTTTTTTTTATCTCCCTACTTATTTTACATACTGTTGTCAGCTCTTTTTCAGCATTTGCTTTATGCTTAAAAACTCTGTTTGCTGCCTGTTTTGTCAACTGCTGCTTCAGTCAAGACACATTGTCCCCAAGTTTTCCTTGCTTTCGCTTCATTTTTTTGTCTCCTTGCATGACTTCTTGAATACCATCTTAGCCTGTGTTTGTTCAGCATCAAATCCATGGTTTTTTACTCATTTCAGAGCTTTTCAGCATAGTGGCTTCTTTCCTCTTTGGCAATGTCTGCATTTGTTTTAATATCTCGAAGGCTTCTTTCTTACTGTCTTGTGATCATGGACCATCCTTTCCAAGGCTGATGGATAACTTAATCTCTTCCTTTTCTACTGCTATTACACATAAGCAGCACAGAAATTATCAACTGAAAATAGCCTTCTGCCCTCATTTTTGTAGCAATTATGGGATGCTGGAGGTGGGATGTCTCCTTCCATTCCGTTTCAGGATACCAAAATGGAAGCTAAAAAACAGTTGTTTAACTATTCAAATTTCTGCATCAAAAGTTTGCTTCTTCACCACCTTAAACCATATATTCTCATTATATGTCTGTTCAAAGTGAATGAAAAACCATAATGTGAAGAAACTATTCAGGATTTAACTTGATGGAAAAATTGTGCATGCAACTAAAGAAAAAAAGTCAGCTGCCCTTACCATTAACGATTAACAGAATCTGTCATTTTGTCAGGGAGCGAAGAAAACATTTTAATGAAAAAAATCAAGCACGTGGTATGTGAATGCTAACTGAAAATTGCTTGTTTTGAGACTGACCCTAGAAATGTCAATAAAGATGTACTGGGTTTTCTAGCCCAGCTGGGATTTTATATCCCTCCCCAGCAGTGGTGTTTGGACATTTGCTTTGCTCAAATTTTGCAAAATGATTTACAGAGGTGTTAGATAGACTTCAGCACACCTGCATTATTTACAGTAGTTTATGCTTAGATCAAGTCTACCACAAAAAGTGACTTGCCAAAAGCAACATAGAGATCAATGACTTATCTTAAAAGTAGAATTCAGGAAGCCTTATTGCCAGCTTCCTCTCTTCCCCCTAGACACCAGTTACTCCATAAATATGTAATCAAAAGATTGTTCTAATGCATGCCTCTGCTTAAAAAAACCCCAACAACAACATAAAAAACAACCTGGAAAAAATCAATCTCCTTGGAACCACTTAATAACTCTGAGGTGACAATTTTTTAATTGTAAATCCAGATGAATGAGGGTGTTGCTTGCCATCTGTGTCATATCTGTGTTCATTCCTGAAACATGACTTGTCACAAGTAAAATATTTAGTGGACAGTACAATGAAGTCACTAGTTATTTATAGCAACCTGTGAACTCTGATTAAGGAGGAAAACTGCTGTCCAAACTGGCACTAAAAGGAACATGAAGCCTGAGCCTGACAGCCTGTTCTGTGCTGCCACCTGCCATTTAACCATGACACTGCCTGACTTTAGTGTCTCCCTTCTTTTCCTCCTCTACACCTAGGAGTGTCTCACTATAAGCAAGAAAACCAACCTAGGATCAAAAAATAAAGGGCACATGTGCTTATGAAAGATTTTCTATCAGAAAATTCAATCAAGGTTCTTTTAATCAAAACATTAATCTCTCAGACACATATCACAAACCTTAGAGCAAACCTGGCTGCCATTGCTTCTCTTCAGTCATTCTGAAAATGATTCTGAAAAGCTATCAGCAAAAGGTTGTAGTGAAGGGAGGCAGCACAGATGCTGAGAAGCGGCTCTAAAACATGATGAACTTGATATTTTTTGTTTATCTCCCTCTGTGAGTTCAGTCCTTTGGGGAGACAATGAAATAGGTTTGGGCAATGCCAATCAATAAAGTGAAAATCACTGTCTAGGATAGGCCACACATGCAATAATGAGAGATTATTCTCTTGCACTCAAAAATAGGTCCAAGTTTGTTTTTATTTAAGGGACTGCAAAGCTGTAAAAAGGCTGTAAAAATAAAAGGCTGGATTCCTTCTTGTTTAGGTGGCAGAGGAGTTTGTTGGCGATTGCAGGGATCTAATCCTGGACCATTTTAGCAATAAAGTCACGCAGATTCCAAGCTGGTTTTCAGCTTGGTTTGCTGCTGAATGCAAGCAGAAAAGACAGTGATATCTGGCCTCCCTATTTTGAGGCCATTAGCTGGACTTTAATTACAGTCAACACCTTCAACAGGCTCTAAAACATTCGTATCAGCTCAGGGCACTAATCTGTTCACTAGAATGTCTGCAGCCATTTTTCGATGTATTGACCTTCACAGTTGTGAGGTCCAGTGTAAGCAAGGATGGGATTCCTCCTCTCAGCTTCTTTTTCTCTCCTGCATTTTTTTTTTTTTAATATGAGATGTGATTCTCTTCCTCTTTTGCCATAATTTGTCATTTAAATCTTACTTGATTCTTTCACTTTTCCAAACCTTTTTCTTTCCAAGCTAAAATTGTGTTGGCATAACAAAATGATCTCCTGTCAGTGACTTCATCCAGGATACATCTGCTCTCATCATTCCTGGGCATGGTGTTAATTAGATTTCTCTGAAGCCTATCTTGCAGCAGATGTTTAGTCTTACCCTTTACCATGTACCCAAGAGGTCAGAAACAAACTTTCCTAGGAAAAGAGTTGTTTGTTGTATCTTGGAGACACAGTTTGTTGCCTTTTAAAGTGTTTTACTTTTCACAGATCAATGAAACACTGTCCCAAATTTAATTGCAACATCAAGCAATTAATCTCCATTTACTAATAATATAGTGCAGTGATATCATGGGGCTCCCAGTGTTTGATGGGAAGGATATAGATTAGGGTATTTTTGCTGTATCTCAGTCAACTTTGTGCCATAAAGTGTTGATTACAGCCAAGAAATGTAATATCTGGGGCACTCACTGCTGCCTCTATGAGTGTTTCAAACTGTTAACGTGGTCCCAGGCTTTTGCACACTATTTTGAACAGTTTCCTTGTGCTGGAGCCCTGCATCAAGGCTGGTGCAGCACTTCCCTGACTGCTGCTTTCTTCATGCCCATAGTGAGATGCCAAAATCACCCAAAGACTAGAATGTGCAAAAATAATTTGGGGCATGATGAAGAGAGAGGAAAAAAATTATCCTGCTGAATATAACTAAATAAAAAAAACCCACCTAAGCCGGCTGCAATCAGATCCTTGTTCCATGACATTCTCACTGAAGAAGTAGAACCACTATAGTGTGAGCAAACGCATTATGTTATAAGCTGAATAACAACTACTTGAAAATACAAGTCAAGCAAGAGTTGCAAACACAGAGGGCATGTACAGCAAGCATTGCCTGAACCCTATCTCCTTAACTACCAGAAAGCATGGGCATGTTTGCTTAACCCTAAAACAGAGAAAGAAAATATTTTGGCAAATGAAAGCAAGAAAAATGGGTAAAACATATCGTAGAAGCACTTACTGTGGCTAGTTCTTTGATATGAAGAAAATCAAGGGTTTAAATCCTGGTTTGTTTAGTTTTTTTAAAACCCTTTTGCTTCTTTTTTTAGAACAAGGAGTTCTGCATTAACTTCTACAATTCTTCTGCCATATTTTTTAGTCCCACCGAACACAGTCCATGGGAAGCCTCATGTTGAGACTGAAAATGTACTACAAGGTGCCATTTCTTTCTGTAGTGGACCTTCTGCCAGCCAAATCTGGGGAACTTTCTCTAATAAGTAATGCTAGTTCTCTATCAAGCAATTCAGAAAAAAAATAAGCCTCCATGTTGCTGGTTTGTCCTGGGCACTGCTGGGACGGGGTGGTGGTTTCCAACCCACCCTGCCCTGTTTGGTTGCTGCAGTACAGAATCTGCTGGGCAGCTGCAGGAATGGAGTGGGTGTTGTTTGACAGGGCTCCCTGCAGAGCTTGTGCAGCAGAGCCCCTGGGAATGGAAGTGTAAAGGGTGCAGAGCATTGGCAGTGACAGCCTTTGCTTCACTGCTGCACTGAAGAGTCAGCTGCTGCTTCTCCTCTCTGGTAAAGCAGCACTGGGAGAAGTGTTGTGACAAATTTAGAGGATTAAGGACAGAGGGCAGCCTTCTTCCAGGAGAGAGCTGATTTGCACCAGGCAAAATGTTGCAGTTTCGTTCTTTAAGATGTAAAAATATTGTTATGCTTAATATGCAACAGTAAGGTTATTTTCTGCCTTTCTTTGTAAAGTGCCTGAGACAAAGCAGTGGTTTATTTTTTTCAGAGAAGGCAGTGATATTTTGGGCAATGCCTCAAAAGCACATATTTATGGTGCAGAATTTTTTGTTTATAACTTCTGTTTGCTGGAAGAGTGCAGAGAAAGAAAAGGAAAGAAATGGGGATCAGAAGGAAAGGGGAAGACAGCAATGAACACCGTGCTATTTACACTTCACAGTGTTACAGAATTGCCGGCTTTAACATATTGCTGGGGCATTCTGCTACTGCAGACATTTCTTCTTCTTTTCTTTCATGATAATGAAAATGAAATACTATTTCACCTTGAAAGCTTTACTTCTGCAATGGGATTTCAATCATAGTACATTTGTCCAGAAACCACCAAACCTTGAGATGAATAAAAGGCTTGACAGCTGCACATCGATAAGCTCTAGTGACCTATTTTCCTGTGCTCCTACCTGTATTATATTGTGTGAGCAGGCTATACCAAAAGTGTGATTATTGCTGAATTTATAATGTGGTCCACCCAGAATCACAAATAGTGGATTACAAGAAAAAATACATTGTTTGGAGGAGTCTTAAAAATAATTAAAAAAAAAATCTACTGCAGGTGTCTTGCAAGTCTACTGGAGCCATTTTAAATTATCTCAATAAATTATTTTTTAATGGTTCACTCTGTCTTGGAAGAAGGGAAAAATTGATAAAAAAAAAATAAGAGTTTCCTTCCAAGTAGCTCTTGCAACCAAGCCCCTACAGCAGAAAATGCAAATTTAAAAAGCATAGTGTGCAGTGAAATTTATTAGTGTGCAGGTTGCCTACAATATGTACTAAATCTTTTTCATAACTTAGTAGTGATGCAAAGTTTTAGAATTTTTTCAAAGCACTGGTATTTCTTTTGATTTGTTAAAATGTGAGGTTTGAAAGCAGATTGGCATTGGTATCATCTCATACAGTGGGAGGTGTGCAGATACACTGTAATGTTTGAGTGCAAAGTCAGGTGGAAATGATGAACCCCCAGCAGCAGACCAGCCCCTTGTGTACATCCATTGTGAAATGAGAGGTACTTTGGAAGCTCCTTAGGCTCTACCTCCTTTATTTCAGCATCAGAGTGACACGTGTCTTTTCCCACCCTTGGACCTCCAGGCATGCAGTGCTGTTTTGACTCTCACTGAGTAAGTTAACAAATAAACAGAATTAAGTCAGGACAGATGTTTGGTGAGATTGGCTCTGCCACACAGTTCAAACTTTGCAGAACTTTAAACATCAGTCCACAGTCTCCTGTGAAGCAGCCCCAAGTGTCTGTGAGCACAGCATTGGCTCTGTGTGTGTGGGAGCAGGTGGAGGTTCCTGCTGGAGCTGGATCCACCCCATCCCATGGATTAGCTGTTGTGTTCTGCAGGGCTGTCCACTCCTCACTGATGAGCCCACAGTTCTGCCTGACTGCAAATGGCCATGTGGAAATGCCCTTCCTCTGGCACTGAAAGAAAAAGATAGGAATGGTTTTTGCCTATAGCAGATGAAAAGATTTCCACTTTCAAGGGTGACATGAGAACTTACAAAGCACTAGCCATTCTAAGAAAGACAAAATCCCCATTTTGTTATTTTTTTTGTCAAGAAGCATAATGGTAATTACTTCAGGAATCATCAGTCACTTCCTAATGGAAAAGTAGGTAGGTATATAGTTCCCAGCTTCAATTTGTAACGAAATTCACAACAAAAGAAGTGCAAATGCTATACAGAGATGTGATAGAAAATTCATTAACAACTGTTGAAGAAGTTCTCCTGACAGAGTTTGAAAGTCCATTGTAGCTTTCTGATTTATCATCAGTGGGATAGTTAAAGGGATTGATACAGCTTTGTAACCACTTCTGAATGCTCTTAAGGTTTGTGCCTAGAAATTTAACTTTGAACTTCAAGACTAAATCCTAAGAAATAAATATGTAGACTCAGCAGTGATTTCTAATCACAACAGGTCAGCTGTATAGAGAGGTTCTGTTCAGACGTTTCTTTCATTTCCTGATGATGACTCTTCTCTCAAAAGCACAATATAATGCCTGATGATCACGGTGCCAGCAATTTGTTATTTCAGTATGTTTATTTTGCACTTCTCACTGCTTTGGAAGTCAATGCAAATCTGATTTAATATGTTACTGGTCATTGTGCTAGTGAGAACAGGGGAAGAAGAGGAAAACTGAAAACTTTGAGAACAAAGAAGCTCTGGATACCTGGTGGACATGCAGTGAAGTCCAGATTAGTCCTGGCTGCAGTGCATGGGTGGTGGTGCTGTTGCTGTACACCAAGTTAAAAACTTGTCTCCTGAATCAGAGATGTTCTGAAAGACCACTTGCTTTTTTTATCATACTTTTTCAGTAGTAGCAGTAACTTTGGGGAAAAATTCTTATCACATTACACTTCATCTCATGTTTTAAAGGAGGCTAACAAAAGAATCCTGTTTTTTATACTAAAATGTTGCTGCTCCCAACCCATTGCTTAGCCTACCATGTACTAGTGAGTGCTGAAAAGATACATAGTTATTCTGAGGTGAAGAGCCATTCAGCAAAGAGTTCATTCTATTTTTACTCAGCCCCAAAACTATGAGAGTGTGAGAAATGAGGGACAGTGATGCCCAAATGATAGACAGACGGTTGGGATGTCTATTGTGATTTCTGTCACAGTTTGGAATTTCAGCTTCTTGGTTCCTAGCTGAGATCATAATAGGAGAACAAAAGTTCAGTTCTGGAGCTGCACATATCAAAGGTCTGTAGGATTTGAGTGTTTCTGCCCTTTAGCTGTTACTTCAAAAACCCCTCCCAGATTTATGTATTGTTTTCTTGCATCTTTGCTTAGAAATGTTTTTTTCAATAATGAAAGAAATGAAAATGTGTTGTTCTACTTGGAAGTTTTTATGTCATTTACACCCCCCCTACCCCAAGCAAACAGACAGAGAAAGGTAAAACTGTGCCTTGAGAAAAGGGTACGTTTGCATGTAGGAAGTATTAAAAATTAAGTACTGCAATCTCACAAAGAAATGCCTCCTTTTATAGAAGCTATAGTAAGAACACAAAGAATATAAACAGTAGCATTAGATAAGCTGGCTGGTCTTTTGAAGAAACACTTTCTCAATTATTGTAGTACTTGATATTTTGTGAATGCTTCCTGAAATGGTGTGTTTTTGATTTTTGTGGGGACCACTAAATATGAAATATCAAAAGTGACTTCTACAGAGAAACTCCTTTCAGGGAGGGCACAATACCAGTTTCTGGCAAAGTAAGTTGTCTTTTATGTTTTTTTTCTGAAGCTCAGTGGGGAATTTTGTAAACCCAGATTCACTAGTCCCATTTAGTAGTATTGTTACAAGAGCTCAGTTTGCATTCAGTAAAGTTCACATGTGTTTTTCAAAAAACAGAATCAATTCATGTTTTCTTAGAATGCTGGTGACTGACATTTCAAATAGGCAAAATGTGCAGCTAAACTGTATGAAAACTACCCTTATTTGTAAAGTACTGTTTTCTCAGGTTTTAAGGACTGTAGGAAGATGTTCTGTGCTTGTTCTTTCCTGTCCTTAGACTGCTGTTGTTATTGCAGTGTTTGGATCCTCCCAGCAGTGCAGAAGGTGACATGTGCTTGTTCTTCCATGCAGGAAATGTATTCAGGGCAAAGTTTTATTTGGAAAGGACATGTGTGTGAATCTGTTGGAGGAGTTTACCTGAAGTGGCTTACGTAGGTCCTCAGACCAATGGGATTTATAATCATAGGATTCCCCAAAGCTGACTGTTACATCATCTGCTCTGAGTCAGATTCCATCCAACTTCATTTTCCTGCAGCCAATCAACATGTTAGTCTGAAGTGTCTCTTCTAGAAAAGCATGAAGCATTTAAAAATTGGTGTGTCCACCATTTCCAGAGGAGATGGGTTCTGATGGAGAACTTCACTGTGGAAATGAATGTGAAACAAGAAGACCGACTATTTAATTATTGGCAAAAATAAATATTGGGAAAAGTTAGGCTGAAAATAGGAGACAGACTTAGTATTGTTACTACAGAGCAGACTTGATTTGGTAAATAAGATACACATAGAAATGGGAAAGTTTTCCTTTGGTTCAAGCATGTAGCTGGTTTATAGTTATAACTCAGGTGTTTATCATAGGAGCTCACACTGACCTAATTAGTGAAAATGCTCATGTTCTTAACTGATGATTAAATGTTAAATTAATGTTTGTAGCTGATTAAATAAAATATTTATGATATAATATCACACAGATCAATTAATGCATTTCCCATATCCTTTCCTCGTTGCAGCTCATTTATACAGAGCAGAGTGCTTTTGTGATTTTTAAGACATCTGATGCACTCCTGGTAAGAGGAGTTAATATTAATTTCCAAGTATAAATGTATTTTGACTTTTAAGCTGGATCTTGTTTGCATCTTTTAATGTGTTATTTCAGTTTTCTGTGGTGTAGCTATACTCATATTTGCTTTCCAAGAGGAAAAACAGATGAATTCTTGCCTCAGTAAACTCTGTTCCTGAACACTAGAAATTCAACACACTTGAAATAAGATGTATCTGTCCTCTCTCCTTATATTATTGTTATTATTATTATTATTATGAAGTTTGCTTTCTTGATTACTTATTGGATTCTGTACCTCTGTCTCTGCTGCAGCTTAGAGGTCTCCTTTGGAATATGTGTGCTTGTTGGGCGGGATATTTCAGAGATTAATCTCTCTTTAATGACGATCTTTCAATATCTTCTCACTGTTCACACATGCAATACAGTGAAGTTGTTTGGGATTTCAAAGCTCTTCAGAACAAAGATCCTATAAAGACTTAAGTGTGTCAGTCACCGGGCTTGAGACTGTGGGGCTGCTCCCAAAGTGAGGTCTGCAGAGCCTGATGCTTCCAGAACCACTGCCTAAGTTATTGTCAAGTCATTTGGAATTCCCTTGATCACAAGCTTCACTGGAAGTCCAAAATGCCAAAGAAAAGGGATCTTAAGGATGTTGGGATTTCATCCTGTTGGTATTCTAGACTGGGCCTATAAATGGACTCTTTGTGAGTCTGATTTCCCTTATAGCAATGTGATTATGAGTGACTCCAAGGACTTCTCCAATGTAGGGTGGAGAAGAAGCAACAGCAGCTTCTTTTTGCCTGTGTTTTTCGTTGTAGTGTGGGTAGAGGTCCAGCAGAAGATGCACACTCTTCCATGCTTGTCCTTCCCAGTTTCCCTTAGAGTTCAATGAGAATTAGGTGTTGTTTCCTTTAGAATTCAATGAGAATTGGGTACTTAAATCTTTTAGGCATCTCTAAAAAGCCCACTGTCAAGTTCAGGGGCCTTTGTAGATACAGGTGCATATTTCATTAATGTGTCTTGAACATGTCAAGCTATTTGGGGAATAAATAATTAGAAGTGACTTCATTTTATGCTGCATAAATTTTTAAATATTTTAAATAATTTCTTGGTAACTCAGCAATGAATGTGACTTTTATATACTCTGATACATTTTTTTTTTTTAAGATCATGGGTAATATTTTTTTCCCAATGTTACTATGAAACCTTAGAAGTTAATTACTTGAGATAGCTGGATTATTTTTGCTTATCTTTATTCAGCTGGGATTACATACAATTTGAATGTAGCACCGTGGTATGAGTCCACTTCAGATACAGTCAATTATATAAGTCTATCAGCAGCTATTTTATTATGGGAACAACAGAGACAGAAGGCTTGTGTTCTGTGATGAATGTAGATTAGAAAGAGGTCACCCTGACATACATAATTAGTTTCAGAATTTTAAATTAATAGGTAGTGTGCCCCCAAGGCATCCATACATTCAGGCTGAGGCTGCAGGATGTCTGGTCCAGCTCCTGCCTGCTTTTGTCAGCAATGACATGGCTTAATGCACTGCTTGTATAATGGCATAAGATATTATGGCAGGGCTAAATCACTGTAAAAACAACATTTGCATAATACTTTGGTCATACTACATATATTTCCCCTTGGAAACATTTGCACTGTTAAATTATTATGCAGATTTCTAGGAGGTGGTTGGCTCAACCTGGTACGTCTTGAGGTGCTTTATGAGACCTAAGCAGATGCTTAAACAAGTCTCTGCAAACAGTTAATGGAGAGGATCTAGAGGTGTGTGAAACTGCCAGTCTGTCTCATTACAGGAACAGCACTAACTTAAAGGGACTAAACTAAAGGTGAACTGAAAGGCATTACCTGTCAAGACCTGAATTATAGCATAGAACTCAGGTTTCTACCCTGAACTGGAACAAACCAAACCTGAGAATTCCACTTCTGAAGAATTCCACTGGTAACTCCATCTCTCACAATGAATCAATGGTTTAAGGTTTCTGTCTGCCAAGAGGTGGTAATAGGCAGGATCACACATTCTTTTCCTTCCTGATCTGTGGGCTTAGGCTTGATACCTGTTACATGAACTGTTTGAGATGCATTGGGTTTCAGTTTGAGTTACAAATTTATTGTAGATGTTCCAGGAGATAAAAATTCTGAGTAGCACATGGACTCTAATAGCATGTGGCACTTTCCCGTTGATTTCACAAGATTTATTTTTTGGTTTATTCAGGAATCAAACTGGGAAAAAAATTAAGTAATTCAGTATTTCACAAAAATGAAGACAATGTGGGCATTCATGTCAAGGGATTGAAACTACTGATTTATAGTAGTACTAGTGAAAGGAAACTGGGACAGGTTTGGGTTTTCTGTATTTTTGTTGACATCTGTAATCAAATATTTCATCATCCTTAAGAAAAATGTCTCAGAGACCTTTTTACTTCACAGCAAGCTTTATCTGAACGGCAAAATATAAATGGCTTATTAATGGTCCATTTTTAGATATTTTTAAGAAGTGAGTGGATCTTACATGAGTGATATAATTCTAAAATATAAAAACTCCAGAAATCAGCAGAAGATGACAATTGCATTGTACTAGTTTACAGTCTTTTGATTTCCCTAAAAAGACAATATTTGTCAGTCAGTGGCTCTTATGGAGCCACTGGTAGGTAGGGTAGGTTAAATGGAAAGTGTGACAGATGCACAAGTACTCTGCCTTTTAAAACTTTTTTTGGTTTGTTTGTTTGTTTAGAGATAATGCTGTTGAAATAAAATGTCACCAAGCAGTAGTTTCCTGCTGCCACTTGAATGCTGTAGTAAAAGGAATTATTTATTTTATAATTATCTGTTTTATGGAAAATAAATACTGCAGCAATCCCAAAATGTTTATTTTGGAAATAGAAGATATTGATCCTGTGACATCCCTCTATTATGATGTATTTACTTCCATTATTATGGCAAATGACTGATGGGTTGCAAACTGAATCATTTTGTCTTATGGGAACTGGTGTAAGATTAGCGATTTTCACACAATAGTGGGTTTGTTGAATTCCTGTCTGCCCTTCTCTGGTCTATCCAGACTCTCTTTCTTGTTTACAGAATGTATGAAGAAGCACTTGATTTCCTCTCTGTTTCTGACTATTTCCATTAATGTTTTCCAGAGCTGTTGTTCTTCATTCCTTTCTCTGTGTTGCCCCATAATTTGTTGTTGAGAGCAGTGCAGAAGGTCCTCTTTAGCTCTTTAGTTCCTCTTTAGTTAAGACCTTTTCCTTGAAATTCTGATTTAAATCTTTCTACTTAGTAGCAGTGTTGTTTTACAGGGCTCCCACAGAAAAATAACCTTTATCTCAATCAGATACTCAATTCCATGGGCGGGAGCATGGGAGAGTACCATGAAAAATGATGGCCAGACAAGGAGAGAGAGGTATTTATACTTCATATTAGGAACACGTGGGGAATTAACAATCAGAACACAGGCAGAAACACCTGGGAAATATTTCTATAAAACTGACCAGAACTGCAGAAACATAGTTGGAGTTTCTGTGCTTTGAAAGGATATATAACAGTGGAACTCTGAAGATGTGAATTCAGAGAAATGCTCCTGTAATCTTCTGAAGGTAATTTTTGAGCAGTTGTCATGTGCTCATAAATAGCACATTTGTTTTTCTTCCCCACTCTGAAGTGAGAATATGGAGAGGCAACCAAGGCCCTTCTTCCCAAGTAGGACTGAATGAGGAAATAAAATATAAAGTTCATTTCAGAGTCTGACAAATTGAAACTGCCTTCATTTTTCTTTTGTTGGGACTAGTCATCTTTATTTATCTTTTCCCTCTTTTCTTCCTGAAATCAAGTTTGATTCTGCTTTATTCCTGCCCTTACTTAAATCCAGAAGTCTTTTAGGCTCCCCTGAGTTTTTCCAAGTTCATATCTCTGTCACTGGGAACAGCATATGAATTCTTATCTTGTTGATGTTTTATGTAATGGATGAAGAGCTGGAAAGAAACAGAGCATGGTAGAGAGAGGAGAAGCAAACAGAGCAAAGCTAACCCATCACAGACTTATGTGGATAAATAATACCCATTTCCCAACATTACTTTTTCCTTCTGCATGTAAGAGACTTAGAGGCTTGGAATTCTCAGCTCTGTATTAAATACACTATTTTTTTAAAAAAAACCAAAAACCCACAAGTGTAACACAAGAAAATTTGTTATAAAAGGATAAAAATCAGTAAAATTTAATAGTTCTTATAATATACCACTAATACAGGGGTTATAGGAAAAAAGGCTGCATTTTTCATCCTCGCTGCTGTAGGTATGTACTTTTTATTTCAGTCACAATTTCCTGCTGTTCCAAACATGCCATATAATCTGCAGGGATCTGGGGAATTAATTAGGTACATTTCATTTCTCCTCTAACTAATCCCCTCAATTCTCTTAGTTTAGGGAGCTGAACACACCAACGACTGATAAGCCACAAGGGCCTTATTTACTTTACAGAAGGTTCTGCAAATCCCAGTGAGATTCTGGCCTGTGCTGAAATTTTCTCCCTTTAGTCCTTGGGATAGTGGCATTTGAATGTGACCCTTGAAATCAAAAGCATTATTGCACTCAGAAAAAAGCAAATGAGCGTAGGGGAATAAAAAAAACCAACCACAACAGTTTAGCAATAAACCTTTTGTAGCCTCAGAGAGGATACAGAACATCATTTAAGATAAGCAGTATCAGCTGTGTCCATTTCAATTCAAAAAATAATAATTGCAGTGAAATATCCTCACGTTTTCTGGTTAGTGTTGATTCAACTGACTTGTTTGCTGTCTGATTTTAAACCACTCTTTAATATCAGCTTTTATTATCACAGAATTGAACAAATTATGCATCCAAACTGTGTTATTGATACTGCTAAGCCTGTGCCTGGCTGTGAGTTGTGTCACAGCAAACACAGCTCTTTCGAGCACACTGAAAATGTGAGCAGCGTTTGGTTCTGCGTGGGGAGCTCCCAAGGCCAGGGAGGGAGGAGAGAGGTCTCTGTGAACAGACATCCAAGGGAAGCAGTGGCACTCACTCATTTTGTCACACTCACCCAGGGCAGTTGCTTCATTGCTGTAAGCTGGAACTATTTGATTTGAGTGAGGGTGGACTGGCTGAGTAATCCCATTGATCATTTTTTTAGTGTTTATTTGCTGTGTTTATATTTTAATCATTTCAGGACCGGGATTATTGAGGAACTCTGTGTATACAATCTGTAAATCCCTTCTGAAATTTATTTTTATGTCTGTTTTTGTAGTTTTGAAAGGCTACAAAACTAAAAAAATAGGCAGAATATTTTTATTTTCTGCTCATTACTAATGATAAGAACAAGCTTGGAGTGCACCCCAACTTTTCTTGATTGCTCCACAGCTGTAGGGTGACTACAGAGTATCCTTGTCAGTACAGCTCCTCATCTCTTACTGTTATTGGTTCTGTATCCTCCCAGTTGTGTCTTTTGTAGTATTTTATATTTTTTATTTCCTTCTTACATCTCTTGTGTAATTTATTAAGGCTGAATCCCAGCTTTCTTCACCACTGGAAATAAATATTAACCTGAAATACACGTATGGTTGAATGTGAAACATGTGAATACATTCTCCAAAAGAATGCTCTTGAAAGGCCCCTTATAATAGGGAGAACTACATTTCCTGGTAATTTCTCTAAGCCATTTCTTCCCAAGGCTTTACCACTGCATTGTGAAATTCTAGGAGACTCTTTAACAGCTCTGAAGCATTAATATATTCGCTTTCATCATTAAAGTGAAACATGACAATTTTTTAACAGTGAAAATTTCACATTAGGTTGTTATAAGAGACACAACTTAAAAGAAAGATTTGTAAGCACTTGTCTCTCTTTTCATAATTTCTGACATTACATATCCAGAATAGTTTGCCTGATAAATGTGCAATATCAGTAAAGTACTTGCACTGTTTATGATGGTTGGAAACTTCTGTGAGGCTCCTTTGTCAAATGTTGACTCTTGTTCTTCCTAAGTCAATTGACTGATTCTCCAGAAATGAACCAAAGAGCCTGTACAGCATCTCTTCTCTGTATTGATCTTTCAATAGAGCTCAAAGAGCTCTTTCGAAGAGCTCAAAGAAGCATTTTTATCCTGTGGCTCATTAATGTGGTAGATACTTAGACATTTATCTGGAGAGAGTAATGATGTCATCTGATGTGTTTTAAAATCACCAGTTCGATTTTCCACATTTGAAATAATAGCTTTTCATTGCTTTTTCTTACCTTGAGGACGGCTGGAGCTAATTATGCTTTGCTAATTTCCTTTGTTTTATTGGTTAAATAGAATAGTTCAAGTGTGCAATCTTCTTTGTTAATGCTATGCTTATGCTATGCTATTAGGCAACTGTAAAAGTGCTGAGATTTAGAGAGATCAGCCAGCATTCAGTAGGCTAAAATCCAGATAATTCTGCTGGTTTATGGTGCTTTTCAGTGATATTCTGTAAAGTTCACTTTAATTCAAGTAAGCAGCCAGATATCTTTGAAAAAGTCAAATGCTGTGCTGGAAAAACTGGAGTACTTTCAGGTTTGCAGCAAACTACAAGATACAAAACAGTTGTGATCCCTCTGGGCCTCATAGGCAGTGCTTGGTCTGTGACACAGGGTTGGCAGCTTCCTTTAAAAGTCTCTGCTCCTGGCCCCAGTTTGAGTGCTATGCCTGAAACCAGGAGCACACACTTA
The DNA here is from genome assembly GCA_035583235.1 of Hafferia zeledoni. Classification (NCBI taxonomy): domain Eukaryota; kingdom Metazoa; phylum Chordata; class Aves; order Passeriformes; family Thamnophilidae; genus Hafferia; species Hafferia zeledoni. Next base: position 6,146,154 of record JAWWEV010000029.1, on the reverse strand, counting down.
GGCAAACATGGGTGAGACATCAGTGGGAGGCTGTGCTGGTGGCCTGTGCTCAGACAACACAGGAATAACCCCTTGCCTGTCCTTAATGGAATTTTGTCCTCACACTGCCTAAATCTCCAGTGAAAATTCACAGAATCCAGAATGTGCTGAGTTGGAAGGGACCTACAAGGATCATCGAGTCCAACTCCTGGCCTCACACAGGACCATCCCCAAGAGTCACACCGTGTGCCTGAGAGAGCTGTCCAAACACTTCTTCAGCTCTGGCAGCCTTGGGGCTGTGCCCACTGCCCTGAGGAGCCTGTTCAGTGCCCAACCACCCTCTGGGGGAAGAACTTTTTCCTAATATCAACCTCAACGTCCCCTGACACAACTTCAGGCCATTCCCTGGGTCCTGTCCCTGTCCCCACAGAGCAGAGATCAGTGCCTGCCCCTCCTCTTCCTCCCGAGGAAGTTGTAACTGCCATGAGGTCTCCTCCTCATCAATTCTAGCCTTAATTTCTCCTTTCTCCCAAGGTATTACATTGCACAGTAACGTGTGTACAGCTCTGACTGAGGGATTTCCCCCCATATTGTAACCCAGGCCATTGTTAGCATGTCAGAAGGTGTCTGACACAGGAACAATGGAAAGAAAAGAAACTGCCAGTAGTGTTGTGACCATATTGATTAGGTGGAGCTTATCTTCCCTTTATATTCTCTGCTGTCTAAAATAATGCTGTTCTTTTTCCTATGTTGAGCAAAGGGATGTTTAGCAGTTTTACATTGGAAACTGAATACACAGAAAACATCCTCCTTTTAGCTGTAATAATTTAGTGCTCTGAGGTAAACCATACACTTCTTGAATGTTATTTAAGGCATGATCAAAAAAGCATTTTCAGAGAAGCAGTCCATTTAATTTCAGTGACTTTGCATGAAGTCTTTATTTTTCAGGATGAAAGTGTAGATGCCCAGCCCACTGGCAGAACACCTTCACATCATTGATATTTGTTTGCTTACTTGTCCAAACAGGCTTTTTATATAAAGGTCTGATATTAATGATGTTATCGATGCTGGTGCTCAAAGTTTGTTAGTTTTAATATCAGTAAAATGGACATGTTATTTGGAAATGCTTCTCTAGGAGTAAGTTTTCTTTCATAGAAGAATCAACCAGTTCTTCTTCCTCCCTGGAGTTCATAATGAGAAATGATTTACAGTCCAGAATCCCCAAACTCTGAGACACCTCTCCCCCTACAATGTCAGTAATCTACAGTGTCAGGATTTCAGTGTTCACACCAAGATCTGATAATTGTTCTCTTGGGTTGAGGCTGAGAAACTGGACTTGTAAACTCAGAACTGTGTGTCTAAGGGCTTTGAACTAAGACTTGGCTCTCTAAATTGCCAGATTCATTCCATTTAAAGTAAAATTTAAGTGGGACATCATCTGAATTCCTTAAAATCACATTTTGGATTTGCTCTTCGTCAGGAATTTTTGATGCTTCATGTCCAGAGCAGTAAAAGTGGTTTGGAATTTATAACTCGTTTTTCAGTGGAAATTCTGGAATCTTATTTTGATAAAATGAAAGAACTCTGTCTTTTGCCAAGTGAGGTGATAAAACCCCGTGTTCTCATAGGGTTAAAAGCACTCCATGTGTTCACCAGCTTCACCCCTGCCAGGAGATGAATTCTCTAAATGTACCTAACTCTCAAATCAGACTGAAATTCCAAACTCTCTTTAAATAAATTAATTCAGTGATCAAGGTGACACTCATGGGACTGCTAGAAATAAGAAATTAAGCCTGTTTAGTCCTGATACAGGAAGGTGAGGTTTGAGGGTTTTGAAAAGACTCCTTCAAGTCTTATCTGGTTTTGTAGTCTTTATGTAGCACTAGAAGCAAATTGTTGTTAGTAATTCTCTTTGCCCAAATACACATCTGTGTATGTTTCTGTGGTTCTTCAGTGCTCAACCACAACATCTTTGTTCAGATTTTGAATATTTTCATTTTCTCATCTTGAAGTTTTAATAATCAAGTTTTTATACTTCCAGTTCTAAAATCCCCAATTACAAACAACAGAATCCTAAAGCACAATTTAGAGTTGTATGGAACATTAAATCCTTTAGAAATGTCTGACATTTCCTAGCTAAAATATGAGAAACTTCAAGTATCTATATCTTTAGTTCTTCTCTCTTGTAATAGAGGTAGCAATCTCATTGTGGAGCATTTCCAAAAGATTAATAAACAAATGCAGTTAATGACTCAAGGCTGTTTTTTGGGACATCAGCTCCTCCCAAGAGGTCATTAATTCCCAGGGGGCCTCCTGCCTGAGTCATCATTGTTTAATTAGACCATTAGGATATTGCATGTTGATTGCAGTACTACAAAAGGGAGAAGATGATCAAATGCCTACAAGGATCAGCAATGTAAGAGTAAAATTATTCCAATATCTGTAATGGTTTTAACCACAGCAACCCTGAAATCATGTCATGTTCCATGTGAAACTGTGTTCCCTGAGTGGAGCATAAAGGAAACACTATGACCAAAGCATGGAATACAAAAGTCAATAGATTTCTGCATGAATCAACCTGAATTAAAATGTACAATTAAAATATGTGATTAATTCTAACCCTAAGATAATGGAATGATTTTTTGAGATGGAGTTATAATTCCACCCAATGACATTTTACCATATTTATGTCCTCTATAATCAGAAGGTGTACCCTAAAATTCAAGTTTCACAGGTTAAAGTACAGAATTTCTTTAAGGGAGTGTCACCTGCATCAAATTGGGAATTAAACTCAGAATTTTATTTATTTATTAATAAACACATAAACAAGGAAATTCTTCCTCTTAACTCATGCATAAAAGTTTTTGTGAGGAAGCCATAAATTTTACTGCCTCTAATTTTCATGCTGTTGTATGAAATGGGTAGGAATCCAGTATTTCATTTTAATGTAACCTGCCTAGACATGTTTTTATCCCTAAGTCTGTTATTTTTTAATGGAGTTGCTGCTGTAACTGTGGGTGATTGAACAGCTGAAAGGCAACAGCAAACTCTTGGTTATTCAGGGCTAAAGCCCATCTGTAACCAGGGTGTGGGCAATGGATGGGGAGGGGAAAGGTGGCTCGTGCAGCAGCTCAGGTGCCAATCAAGGTGTTGCTTTAAGTGAATGGACCTTCAGCTCAGCCCCAGGTCAGGAGGAATCCTGAGCAGTGCAGGAAGGCCATTGCTGGCAGGAGGATAATGTATCTGCATGTGAACCCAGGGGTGTTTATAAATCCAAAAATCTTGAGAGGCAGGCTGGGTAGGCTATGAGCACATCTTTGCTTCAAAAGACAAGAAACACTTCAGTTGCATCTTAATGTTTATTTTAAATTATTAAAAATATGTTCTTGTAGCCTTTATCCTTAAAAAGCTCTCTGATTTGTGTCTGAATCAGAAGAGGTTTCCTTGATTTATTTTCTTTTAAACTTGTATCTTATTCTGTCTTCACGGTACTTGTTCAGATCTGTAGAATTCTTCATTAAGTAAGCCACAATATTTTAAATTTGATCGTAATGTACCAAGAGATGGTGCTTATTGTCTTCGTAGTGCAATTCAGAGAATAAGTAAAACTGTTTGGTAAGAACTAATATGCTGTTAAATGAAGCTCAAGCTTAGCCCTCCAAAGATTTTCTCATGGAGAATTTTTTTTTTCCTTAGCCCTGAAAGTTATATTTTATTTTCTTCAAAAATAATATATATCATCATGGCAGAAATTGTCAGATTGAACAGTTAATCTTTACAGATTTTTTAATCTTAAATGATTTTTTTTTTTTTAATTTGAAAGTTTGAGTTCTGCCACCTGATTTGATGTGTTTGAACACAAATTTGTTTTTTAAAAAAACTGCCATCTGAGTTTGCATTTATTCTGGTAAAATATCTTGCTCAGCTCTACTTCATATTATGATCAGCTTAACAGTATTTAATCTCTATTCTTTAGCTTGACCATCTGTTAATTTTGGACAGTATTTCCTAAGTATCTCACAGGGTATTGTGAGCCTGTTTCATCCAGATTTTGCAGCCAGTCCTCAGGGCCAAGGAACCAGAATCAACCAAGTACACGGAGCAAATATGATGAATGTTTTTGCTCTTTGGTGTTAGTAAGGTGTTATTTCCACGCAGAGCAGCAGAGCCCAGGATGTCAGAGGGGTCTGCTCTGCATGTCCAGTTTGGGCAAGGGGGTCACTTGCACAGTATAATGCTCTGGCAGTGGCCTTGGGGTTTTGACCATGGAAGGTTTCTCTTTCAGTAACTTCATGTCTAGTTTTCCGATTTTTTTAACTTGGTGACCTGTTTACCTGTGGCCCACCCTTTAAAGTGCCTCGTGTTGTCCAGATGTGGACAGTGTGTCCAAGTGTGCTTGGCCATCCTCATTGTGATTTTTTTTCTCCAATAGTAGCTTCCTTTCCCCATTGCACCTTTAGCTGCTCACCTGCAGGTGCCTCTTTTCTGTGGGCTCAGTGATCCTGACTCCCTCGGGGGAGCATCTGATTTGCCCTCTGCTTGAACTCAGTTTCTCAGCATCTGCCTGGACTGAGAGACCCAAATTGGGACAGTTCTCCATATGCGTCCTCCTAATGCTCAGAAGGTGGGAGCAGTCGCTTCCTTCAACCCTCTGAAGTTCATTATTGCAGAGAATCGTGATTGTTGGAGCTGCTTTTTCTTTTTTTGTGCTATTATTGCCTCACCTAATGCATTTCTATCATAGACTCTAATAAATGTAAACAAAGATACAGACATACAAGCAATTACATTGGAGCAATATACTGACTTCCAGGATAAAAATACAACATAATTACACAAATACAGTGAAGGAGAACATGTTCTTTTTTCTCCTTATCAATAGAGAAATTTCATTTTCTGTCATCTAGAATTGGCCTTCCCAGGACTGAAAAACAGAGAAGGAGGATAATGAAAGAAATAAGAAACTTCTTAAATTTATTTCAAGTCATACATTTCTCATTTTGATGGAAAAGATTTTTCTCAAATGAATGGTTTATTATTGATTTCCCTGTAAATAGTGTACTTGAATTACCCTTTCTACAATAACATATTGGAAAAATCTTACAATTTATTCAATATCTTGGTCGATCTGCAAACTGTGTTCTGTTTAGTGTAACAGCATCAAGTGTAGCCCATCCACATTATATTTCAACCACCGATTTTTTTTTTGAAATTAAAACAATATTCTGAACTTGATTTGCATTCAGAAAGTAGCTCACACCTTCACAGTGATGCTTGCAATTGCTGTACTTAAGTTAATTTTGACTTTATGCTTTTTTTTTTGGTGACAAGGTGATTACCAAACTATTGCATTTAGAATTAATTGATGGAATTCTTTGACACAAGGTATCTTTAAGTCTAAAACATGTAAAACTTGAGAAAGGATAGATGCAGTGTAGCATTTTACAGTTATATTTGTTGGATTAAAGCTTAGCAACTACTCAAAGAATTAATTACGTTGAAGTTCTGTGTGTTGTTAAATCTTTCTGCAATTGTGATGTATGTATTGTCTTATCCCTTCACCCTAAATACCACAATGGGAAACAAAATCCAGGACTATGTGGATCATTGCTCAGATTCTGCCCAGCAGCCATACCAATATTCCAATATATAAACACTTACTTGAAGTACAGTATTTTTTTTTAGAATGACTAGTGCAGTAATTTTCAAATTAGGCTCTGACTCTGTGTTGGCCTTCAGGTTAATTCATTTTTTCCTCATGGCAATATTAATCCTTTTTCTCCAGTGGCTCATTTTTCACATTTTCAGTACTGAGAGGACACTGCAGTATGTTAAAAAATCAAGACACTTCAAATTATGCCTACGAGATGGTATAGTACTTGATAGCATGACACAAATTTCATTTACATCTCTTCCACAATTATTCAGTAGAGAGTAGGGTTAAATTGTCAGTTCAGGGGAGGTAACACCTCGGCTGGGGTTGCACTTGCCCAGAGCTGTGCTTACAATTGCCAGCTGGAAAACTAAATCTGCAAATGTGGCCTGATTTTCTGATTTCCCAGTGACTTGTTTTCAGGACCTTTATGATGGTACTTCTGCCTCATTTCTCCATCAGTTTATTCCTGAATGGTACTTTTCTGATGTGTTTCTATGTAAAGAATAGACTTGTTGAGATGCTTCAATAGAATCTGGAGGCAGGAAGGCAGGAAATAAGTCTGAATCTTAATTTATGAGCAGATAAACTAACTTTAAGGCTCTGTGTACAAAAGGACATGCATGCATTACAAAGGTATCTCTAGAGCCAAGTTATCCTGAAATTTCTTAGAAAGTTAAATGCAGTGATGAAATAAGGAAAAATGTTACATCTAAACCAATTGAATTTAAACATGAGGTTTTCTTGCAGTGGAGGTAGGATCAAGTGGGCAGAGCTTCACTTACCTGGTAGTCAAAGTGATGTAAATGGACCCCTGAGGAAACTATTGCTCAAAATAAATCAAGTTGGTGGTACAGTAACCCTGGGTTCTGAGTGCCTAATATTGCATTCTAGTACTGCTAATTTAAATTTCTTTAAGCATACCTCCAGCTGCCTTGTTATACATTAGTGAGTATCACTCCATTTGGATTAAAAAATAAAAGTATCAGGATCTGAAATTAAATATCTGGCTAGAAATGGTTGCTTTCCTATTCTCAGTGCACATGATTAAGTTAGGTGACTGCTACCCATCAGAATGATGAATTTATGCCCACACTAGACAGTTCTCCAGCTGGCTAGAATAGCCTCCCATACATTCTAGGTAGTTGAATAAACAATACAGACTAATTAATTTTTCACATCCGTAGTCACCTGACAGAGAAACCTGAAGAAATGCTGCCATTAGTTTCTTAACAACAGGTTAAAGGGTTGATGATTGTTCTGATCATATTCAAATAAAATGAGTGAAAAAAATTAGGGAAAAACCGAAATAAACCCCTCCAACTATTTTTGAAGTTTTCGGTCAGAATTGACTCTATTAACTGGGGAGAAAAGGTGGGGAAGATGTTTGATGTGTGGATGAAATCCACAGGAACATGCATGTCTTTCAAACAGCATGTGAAAACTGACCTCATTAAAAAAAAAAAAAAGGAGAAATTGATACTGAATCATCAGGTTCACCACTGGGTCTTCAATTCTGTTTTCCTTTTAATATTTATTGTTGCTGCGTAAATCTTGTTCTATTTCTATTTAGTAGTGCAATGCTTCCCACATTTCCATTTCCATTAAAACCACATTCAGAGTTATTAGTGGGTTGTTATTATCCAGTACTGTACCAATTAATGGAGCCAACATCCAAGGAAGAGGATGTAAATCAATCCACTGGCCTTGTGGACTGATTTTCTTATTCCCAAAGCGTTCAGAGAGAAGTGATTTCTGATCATGAGGTGAAAGGTGGAGAAAGAGAAAATACATATTGAGCAGATTGAGCAGAAATCTTCAGCTTCAGAAATGGCACCAATCCACATGTCCTGTATCAAAATGGAGTTCAATCACATTAGTTTGATGCATTTTGATTTTTGCTGTTTTAATTTTTTTCAGGAATGTAAGAAATTAACTATTTAGCTGCCCTTCTGAAAAATATTTTAAAAAAATAACTGGAGACAGATTTATCCGATAAATTACTGATACATTAATACTTTCTTTTCATCCTACATCCCCAGACTGATTCAACTTCCAGCTATATCCTGAAGCCTTCTAACAGCTAGTTTGAAGTCAGTTCAGTATATTCCTATATAATATCTGCTCTTTAAAATGGTAGATATTATAGGTGTAAAGGATTAAGTAAAATAGGTAATGAATATGAATTGTGATTATTCAGGTAGTTCTGCTCAATTACTTAGACAAACATGTGCATGTACAGTGCATTTCAAATCTGAGTAAACAAATGCTTTGAAAGATGGGAAATCAAGAAAAAGGCAAGGTATTTTCTCAAGAAGCATAAGCCATATGTGATGGATCTCAGTTCTTTTGACTGATATTTGCTTGTGGATGTTTCCATCTCACCAGTATTAAACCTCCTTTATCATTATTAATGTACAACATGACCACTGGTGGGATTCAGGACTTTTCAAGGACCCTGTGCCAGTGAAGCTGATAAAAACCTCAGGTTTTTATTTCACAGACTTGTCATAAAAATCACTTCTGCTTGTCAGGAGACACATCACTTCGAAATTTATTCATGAGGACAAAATTGAGTTGTTCCATATACTGAGAGGGGAGGGCTTTGCCTGGGCCTTGTATTTGTGTATTCCATATCCTGGCATGTGATGCCATGTGATGTTTTGGCATGGGATAGGGCAAGGAAGAGGCTTGTGTTCTGCACACAGAAGCATCTTTATGCACACAGGTTTGTATGTACTTAGAGGATTCCTGAATGTATTATGTATTGAAGTGGAGATATAGGAATTTATAAACTTACTGCATTCTAGGCTTACTTTCTGTTTTTCTTTTTATTTTTCTCAGATTCTGAGTTCTAGGTACAGTTTGTTTATTGAGTATAAGTATCAATACATGCATCTTGAGACATATTGGCTTTTCTGTCCTTCAGTTAGGAAAGCACCTCAGCCCAAGGAGTTCAAAGGCTGCTTTGCAAACAGCAAAAGAAATAGGATTGGGTACAGAACAATGTTCTAGAGCTGAAGAGATGTAAAGAGGAAATTTGATGTGTCTCACACTGAACCCTGCCTGTGAAGGCACTGTGTTATTTAAGCCCATTTTCCAATATGAGTTTATTTTCCAATATGTGCAACTTTGACTAAAAGAAGAATTGAGCAACTGTCAATAAAGCAAAAGATTTATTCCTACTAAAAGATGAACATGAATGAGCGAAAAGTCTGAGGCAGAGTGTGAAACCATCCTATTTATGGCTGTGATGTTCATACTTGTTCTTCAGTGCTGGTTGATATTATTATTAATGTATATGTGTTGCAGTTTATTTTTATTATATCCAAAGTTAGAATTCTTTTAGATATAACAGATGAGTTATTATAAGTTTATTTTGATTGAAGAGCTATCCTTTTACATTCCTTTTTCAATAACTTGCTTTTTGTCATTAAAAGGAGACGGAGTGATAATCTTCCTATCACACAAGAGGTGTTTTAAGTAATATAATTAAATCAGGCAAATAAAAGATCCTTGAATCTAATGATGAGCTACCCTGAGGTCCAATATCAGTTTTTGTAGCACTATGCTTCTTAAAATCTGTTACAAAACCCACTGAACAGTCTTAAATAGAATTATTTTCAGATCTGATAAAATTTTAGGAACTGGAATTAGTGGTGTTTTCTTTAATCTCATTAATAGAAATGAACTCAGAATGGCTGATGCTTTCTTATATTTGCATGCTCATTCATCCATCTCTGTTTGTAATAGGTGTGTCTTTGCCTTGTGAGGGTTATTTTAAGAAACACGAGATATTTTATAGAGGTAGGTGAGGCAAAGTGTAGAGCTGTGAAGTTCTTGGGTTGGGTCAGAATGGCAGTGAGCAGAACAAAGCCCTTTGAGAGTACCCATCGTTTTTACACTTCCCATCCCTTCAGGGCATTGGCACTGCCTGGCCACGTTAGCACAGCTGAGTGCAGAATGCCAGAAAAGGCCCAATGTCCACCAGGAGATGAACTGGAGCTGCTTAACTTCAGACCTTTCAAAATCAGCTGATTTCCTTTTGCTGTGCACAAAGCTGGGTTCCAGCTCAGGCCACAGAGCTCAGCATTTTACTTGTCATAAAACTTTATTTCTGTCTCCCACATGGAGGTGAGAGGGCAGCGACTTTTTTGTTGAGCTGGCAGATTTCAGACTCCTGGCAGGTTATCATCCAAAATATGACAAGTGTTTTGATGGAATAAATAAGTAACTGATAGAACATACAAACATATGGAGAGAACAATAAAAATCCCTCCTGCTCATACCTGTTTTCATGTAAACCAAGAATAACTACAGTAAATCTACTGGACTTCCATCAGTGTAGAGTTAGTGTAAGGAGGAGAGGAAGCAGCTTACATCAGCTCAGTGTGTGTGTAGAGGAAGACAGGGCAGATGTTCTGTTCATTCCAGGCATGAATTACCCAGGTATTACAGGTTCAGTGCAAGACTGAAAGGTAGAAAAGTGCAGAAAGTAATAAGAGCAATTAGTAATTATTTTTTTCCCTGGTATATCGATAAGAAATGCATTGAGTTGACAGAAGCATGCTGCAAGAGTTAACAAAAGTGAATTTAATGATTTAAATTTTCATGCTCCTTGTCTTTTCAGCTTAAGGGCATTCAGCAATTAGAATCAGCCTTGGTTTCCAGCATTCTATTTTCCCTAATTTATATTACAAATGTAACATTTCTTCAATAATATATCATATAGTGTGGCAACCTGTGTGAGAAACACAGTTGTCTAAATCATGGCTTGTGGTTTAGATGTGAGCTCCAGTGTCTCTCTGTTATCCTGCACCTGAGTTAATGACACAGATCTGCACCATTACCACCCAGGGCAGCCTAAATCTCTGCCTGCTGTGCTGTCTCCCCCCTCTTATGATGGGATCATAGCAGAGAAATTGGTTCTGTAAACTACAAGCCTTGCAGGGAGATGGAAGACAAACTGCACTATAAAGAAGATTAAAGATTTTCTCTGGAAGGTTGGTATCTAGAAAACAGGTTTGAACCTATTGGATCACTTTATTTAAGGCACTGAACTGTGGTAATTAGACTTAAAAGCAGTCATATTTTAAAGGACTGAGTTGCTGACTCCAGTTTGCCTTCTGGGCTGTGCACTGCTGAGTTCCTCCCCTGGTTCAGCACTGCACCTGATACTCAGTGTTCATCAGCTTGGATAATCTCAAGGCAAACAGCAGTGGAGCCGATGAGAGGTGAAGGTCCTCCATTCTGCACGTTGCCTTCCAGGAAAAAGGTTTATAAAACATAATGCCATGTGAAATCCCAGGTATTAACAAGTGCTATTGGTGAGTGATGTAGCCAAGCAGTGCCCAGAACTTCAGGCTGTGGTAGTGGTGAGGGCAGGGAATGAAGTGAAATGTGAGCTTTTGTGGCACCTTTCCTCTTATTTTTCTCCACCAGTTTTCCTCTGGCCCAGGAACTTGTTTTTAGTGGTGCTTATCTTAGACTGCCATAACAAATCGTTGCCACCTGACCTGCACGGCTTGTTCCCACGGTTTTGTTACAACTGCCTGTGCCTGAGAATGAACTTTTTGGGCCTGGTAGGTGCTTAATTAATACGAGTTTTGGAAACACGTAATTTTGATCTGCCTTGTAGGTCAGAAATCACACTGATAAATGCAATTTATGATGCTGTGAAGCAAGTCCCCTGTAGGTGAAACTTTAGGCTGCAGAGGGAATATTATGCTGTCTGATAGATTTTAAAGGGGAGAGTGAACATATTTGCTTTAGGCAATTTTCCATACTTTTCAGAGCATGGAAAACCTATATTTCTTTGCTCTTCCTAAAAGAAATGCTGCATTTAAATTGTTTTAGACTATTTAGAGCAGGTAATGCAGGGCTGGTGTTTTGCCTGTACATGTAGCCATTTAACTATGGGTAACTGCAGTGATTTGTGCAGTTCTGGTTCTGAATTTAGGGGAGGAGGGACTCTATGTGACAGTATTTGGAACTTAGAAATGACTAGTTTCTTGTTCCTTTGCTGAATTTTTCTCAAATTCCCAAGCTTTGAGACTGAGGGAGAGATGATGTCAAGAAATTACAAGGTTTTGCCCACTCCTGCTGAAGGGGATGGCAGGGATGAGTTGGAGTGAAGGGTTGATGAATGCCTTTCTGGGCAAGTACAGGTATTAATACTGAGGCTGCTTGCATTTCCCCAGGTCACTGTTTAAGTGCCACTCAGAACACCCTTCTCTCAAACTGGATGCCAGAATAGATGGAGGGCAGCCTAAGAAGGGTAAGAAGTGAGGGCTTTCCCACTGCCTTGATGTGACTGGGCAAAGAGTTCACTACAGGCAGTGTTGTTGCTCCCTCCTGACTATGCAGCTATTGGGATGTTGTAATGGTGGGGTGTTCTGCTGCCTTCTCCTCTTCCTTCTGCATAGGGGAAGTCCTGCCACATCTCTGTGGTGGTCCATGTGGCCAGGCCATACCTGTGGAGCAAACAGCTTGATCTGTAACATTGGTTTTTATTTGTAGAGATCTTGTTAGACTTTAGTTCGTGCACAGAGATGAGCAGTTTGTGTAAAGCAGTTGTAAAATCTGAACACTTACTGTTTCATATGAGGAAATGCCTTACTGGAAAAGGGATTTCAAACAGTGTGTTTTTCTGAGGTGTATGAAGGGATCTGAGCCTTCCCTTGGCAGTGCAGTTCGTGAGGAAGAGCACCTGCTTTACCTGGGTTGTAAGTATTGATTGTGTTCCAACACTTCAGCTGTTTGGCTGGTCGTGTCACTGTACTCAAGACAGGGAGCTTGTTCCAGCTACAAACAGACAGATCCTGTATGACAAGGTTTAACTGGCTTTTTTTATACCATGCACTCAGACTTTTCCAAACTTAGCAGTATTGGGTAAATCAGGGTAATGTCTGACCTGTTAGGAAACAGACACCACTGGAACCTAAATATTCTAAGTAGGATAGGCAGTGCAGTGAGAGAGCACACATTTCCACCTCAGTTCTTGTATATTATTTATTGCATTAATATTTTAATGTCTTTTATCTGTATTAGTCGATTTGAGAAGGTCATGCTGTTTAATTCTCCTATTCTACTGGCACTTAAAGGCAGTGTGTGCTTTCCAGTGGATTGCAGTTGGGAAGAATAGGTGAAAAATGTAGCACTTATGCTTAGATTGTGACTCTCTCATCTTCAGTATTATCTTTTAGAAACAAAAAACAAAATAGCCACATATTTTTCTTGTGGTCAATAACACAAACATTACTCATGTGATAGATGCTATATTGATAAAAATAAAATTCCAGCCTCACAAAACCAAAAGCCACAGTATGTCTAGGGTAGACCATTTAGTGGCTATTCCTCAGGTGTATCCTTTGTGTAAGGGTCAGGAAAAGGGTTGTCAAAGAACAGTGGAATTAGTCAGCCTCACTCACTTTGGCCCAGAAAGGGATTTGCCATTTTCTTTTCACTTTGCTGTGTTTATCTTCTTGCATATCTCAACATCTTCAAATCCCTGTGCCTTATGATCAGTCAAAAAACACATTCTGAATTTCCATGAGGCTTTGACAGCACCTGCAGATGTTTTCATGAATATGTATTTAAAGGTAGCATAACTGATTCAATAAGCTTTAAAATTCCTGGCTTTGTGTGTGTGTGTGTGATCATTGCTTTCCTGTTTCTTCTCACAGAGGAAATTTCTCGGTATATGTTCCTGAGCTCATCCAGGAAAATGCTTGTCAGAAATGGTGCTCCACAGCACATGCTCCTAATTGAATCAATCACTGAAATGGGCACCAAGAAATAATGTTAAGTGTAAACCATATGAGGCAATAAAAGACAAATAATACCCCTGACTTCATTCTCCACTTGGGATATCTTTCACATAGAGGAACAAATGTTAATTTTCAGTCCCTTGGCTGAACAGAGGAGATATTGTGGGGACAGCTGTGGAATAAGGACACACAATGCCCTTAGACAATACAAGCCTTGTAGGGCCAAGGTGAGGGGACAGACATGAAGGTTATTTGGATAGAAATATGCCTCTAATGGAGTGCCTCAAATGCACACTGTTGTCTCTTTTGGCAGAATGAAAAGAACTCTTTTTAGAGGAGTCTTGTGGACCATAGGACACTCAGTAGACACTGGGGAATTTCTGCACAAAGCAGTGCAGTGCCATGCTAAGAGCCTGAGTGCTCCCATCAGCTCTGCAGCTGCAGCTCAGCCCAGTTGTCCAAAGCACTGGGTGTGTCAGAGCTCGTCCTGCAGCCAGGCCTTTCATCCACTGAGCAGCAAAGCAGCTGCCAAGGACTGCAGGGTTTGGTCTTGGTTTGAGTCACTTCAACTTGGCCAAATGGACCCAAGGGATGAGTGAGAAAGTGCTGCAAAAATGTCACTGTTGGTTCTGACAATCAGGATTGACAAGACAGGCTGACACTTTAAAATAATAAATAGTAAACTTACAAATGGGCACAACATATGTGGGATGGAGCACATGTTATTCCAGGATGACTGGATTAAATTATTTTATCAATTTTTGAGTTTATAGCTTTATATACAGCTTTTATACATTTATGTATAAAATAACAAATACCATATTTGTCTTTTATTGGCTACATTTATTTGGTTGAACTTAAAAGAATTGGTTTATCACTTTCCCTGGAGATTCTCAAGCTCAGTTACTGGAAAGGGGAATGATAGGTAGGCAAGTGCCTATGGAGGAAAGACAAAACACTTCAGTAACTCCTGGCTCATCTTCCTTTGTCAGGAAAGAAATATTTATTTCAGAAAATAAGAAGCCAAAACTGTATTTTTTTGTTTGATATTTAAATCCCTACCTTTTTAAGCTCAAGTGAGGCAAGATTATTCACTAGTATAATTAAAGAAGAAGGTGGACTTTGACACAACATGTCCTTGGAGCTGACCGGAAATGCCTGTGATTACAGTTTGCTGTGGGCCACATCTAAAATGAAGGCAGGTAATCTTGAGTGCTTTGGTTGGTTGCTTTTTTTCCCTTTTTGCCTACTTCTCAGAAATGCCTCAAATTGACACTAATTTGATAGTTTCAACTCCAAAAGCCCTTTTGATTGTAAGGGTAGAATGTAAGAAATTTTCCTTGGTGTCAGTCAGTAACTTTTCCTTTTCTTCAGGTTAGAAAAGGTGATTGACAGGAATGGCAGTGCTGCTCAATACCACCATTCAGTTTGAATAGAAAATTAGATTGTCAGGCACTGGATCTTTTCTTTTCCTTTTAAATGGCTGGAAACAATGACAGTGAGCAGGATGCAAAGGGTTCTTGGTGACCTGCTGAATGATTTTTTTTTTTTTAAAGCCTAGACTAAAAATTGTGATGAAAGCTCAAAATAGTCAATGGAATCTGCTAAATGAAATATTTTTTCCCTCTTTCCTTGCTTGTGTGTGTATAATCTCTTCTGGTAAATTGAACAAAATGGTTACAAGTGAGGCATAGAAGTGAAAAACTTGGGTTGTGCTGTTTGCCCTCTCTGTTATGTTCATCTGGTGGTGGGGATCATTCTCCATTTGTCCCTGTTCCCATATAATGCACCTTGACTTAATCTCAGCTGATTGGGAATACTTTGTTTGATTAAGGAGAGCAGGATGGCTTTGAAGAGAATTTTAGGAGAAGCTTTTATGTGGAGCCTTTATGAACAGATTCTTCACTCTTAAGGTTCTCTTATTATACCCTTGTTGCACTTACCTGGAGTCATGAGAAAGTTTGGAACATCAGGTTGAGTAACAGTGAGTGTGTTGGGTTGACAGTTGGCTATAAGGAATTATTTGACCTCCACAAAGTGTTCAGGAGGCACTTTAAACAATTGATGTCTGCTGCTTTCCATTTTAGGCATCTGTCTCTGTGTCTTAAATTTGGGTGACTGCGTTAAAGAAAATTTACTTCTTTCACTTTTTTTAAAATAGAAATTAAAATGTGGTGTGTGGATGAAATATGTAGCAATATTGTTTGCAGTCAGGGACGTTGCCCACACTGTGAAATAACATTAGTACATCTGAGCTGTGTCCCACTGGTGCATCAGGCAATAGAGATCTGTCTTCCACCAGGATTACAGGGCTCACTATTTGCATTGCACTTGATCTATTACATTACTAAATGCACTGGAGGGACTTTTTGAGATCACAGGGCACAACTGGTGGTGAACAAAGACCCTGAAACGTGTCTCTTTGATATTTCAAAACAATATTTCAGAGTGGTCTGTAAGTTACCTGTGGGATCAGTACTTTGTCTTGAAAATTTACTGACAGATTTTGAATTCTCACTAAGTTATTAGTTGGGTGATGCAATGCTCAGCTTTAATTTAGAAGGGGTTTATACAGTTATTCTCTCTATCATGTTTGTGCTCTGGTGAGAGCTAGAGCTCTTTGAAGAGTTCATTTTTGGGTGACTGATCACCTGATAATGTTCACAAACACCACATTGTGTTCAGCTCCTGTTCTGCAAGTCTCAATTCCACTTGTTGAAGGTGCTGCTGTTTTGTAGCAATTGTTTAAGTAGTTCTTCTTTTTATCTTTCTTGCTGGATATCTGCCCTTGTGGATGGAATTCTACAGTCAGAAGTGGGAAGGTTCATTTATTTTCCTGCATATTATGTCAATGCATGGTCAAGTGAAATTCTCATAACAGACAAGTTTGAAAATGCTGCAGTGATGCTCTCTTGTATACAGGTTCAAACTGCTCTGTAGAACTATAAATAAAATACAGGTCTCCATTGAGCTGTGGAATGACAGGGAGATGATTGTGGCATCTCTTGTCAAGGTTTTGCCTTTTTTTTTTTTTAATAAATTTTATCCTCTCTGTTTTTCTTGCAAGCGCTTGAAACCACCTGTTTTCTTCTGCTTGGCTAGGTACTTCTGTTCAACACATATTTTCCTTTTATTGCAACAGCCACAGAGCTTCACAAAAATGATAGGGTAAAGGCAGAGTCCTCATTCTAAGTGCTCACCAGCCAGCAGATCTAGTCAGGTATGAAAGGAAGTATGTGAAGCACCTGCTGCAAGAACAACAGGAGTGTTGTGCATGGGCAGATGTGAGCAGCACTCCCTGCCCTTTGTGAAAAGCCTCCTCAAAAGCACAAACAAGTTCAGGACTTATCACAGTGAGCAAAATTCCAGTGGGCAGTCTGTCTGCCTCACTCATTTTTTACATGGCAGCCAAACCAAAGGTGAATGTGGCCAGCTGAGGGTTGCAAATGCAACAAAAAGTTTAATATCTAGGGATCAGAGCAAAGAATTATCTACTCAAAACTCTTGAATTGATACAAATTGTGTCCAATTCTCTGTTGTGTAAACTGTGTCTCCATGTCCTTGGGAAATCTGAGACAAAAGAAAACTAACACTGGATAGGCTGCATACTGCAGGCCTTAGAAGCAAAGAGCCAGCTTAGACCAGTGAAATTTTCATCTGATTAATGAGTCAGACTCCAATAATTAGCATGAGACTACATTCGTCTATCTGCACTTGTAAATGACCAATCCAATTAGAAGGAGGGGTGTGCACTTTGTGCTTTATGTTTATGTCAAATTACGTTGTGGGGACATCACTGCTGTCTTTTAGTCCAGCCTTCAAAAACTCCTGTAACTGAGCTAGTGTTGTACAGCTTTTCTTTGGAACTTCTAAATTCCATAGTGTTGTGTTACTCTTTACAGACTCATTTCATTTAGTGAGCAAAACAGAAGATGAATTTTGCTGTATGGTTTGTTGTCCTTGAAGTTCAGTTTGTGCCTCATGTGATATTTATTGCCTGCTGCACAAACCCAGCTCCCAAGTCAGAATTACTAATTTTCTCATGAGCTCTTAAATGGTATTTATCATATTTTTCACTAAGGTATGTGATGGCTTCAAAAGCATTAATGAACTTCCATAAACCAGCTTTGAGATGAGAATGGTATTAGTGTTATCTGTCTTTTGAGCTGAGAATATAAGTACAGAGAGATTAAGGGCAGAACTTATTGTGGGTGTTCTACTTGAGACATTTATCACCTTTCTTCTGTCTGCTGAAAGTATTTAGCATTATATAGCAATTTGTGCACGTAGAACTCATCTCCCATCATCTTTGATGTACCTGCCAATGGGCTCAGAAGTTGAGTATTGAACTGTTCCCAGGAGGCCAAAACTCTTCAGGTGAATTGTGCAGTTTCTGAACTGTTTGAACAAATTGAACAAATCATGTCCACCAACCTTGTGCACAAACTTTCAGAAGAAGATCTCAGTTCCTCAGAGTAGTGCAGGTAGTGCTCATCTTCCTTGGGCATGAGACCATTCTATTTTATCTGCAGTCTTCATCTTTTTTATTCCACACTGTCCAGCTTTTGAAAAAAAACCCCCCAACCAATTAAAAAGGACCCTGTATGTAATCATTAAGGTTGTCCTCTCCATTAAAAAGCTGTAATAAGCAAAATATTAGTAGTAATGGAAAGGAGTCAAATAGGTTTGTGGAATGAAATCATATTTACAAATAGATTAGGATTTTTCAAAGCAGGTAAAAGGTGTGGTTTGGAATGACTGTACCATGTGCAGATTTCTCCAAAGCTTATAAGATTTCTTACTATGTGCTTTAAATCAAGTAAAGTCAAAAGAGTTATTGCTCCTGTAGAGTGATGTCTGGGGACACATGAGGAAGATTTCAGATGGAGTAAAAATCATTAAAGGCATCTTTGTTCTACATGTTCAGGGAACAAAGAACAAGGTGATGAAGTTCAGAAATTATAAAATAACACTCAGTAACAGCTAAACTGGATGTTGCTGCCATGAGTCACTGTGCAAAAAATGGCAGATAAATTTAAGTGTTGCTGATTCTGAAATGATACCCATACACAACATCAGAAATGCTGTATTTTTCACTACATTATTCAGAGGCATCTTGGGCAATTATGGATTATTTTGCAGTTGTGCCCACCTAATTCCAAAGGGCAGGCAAAGTTTTAGAAGGTGGTCTCCATCTTGAGTTTGGCAAGAATATTTAAGACCTGGGAAAGAGATAGAGAAGAATAACGTGATGACAAAAAGATTGGAATGAATTCCCTGTGTGGAAAAGTTAAATAAACTAAAGCACGGAAAAGAAACAACTGAACCAGGCACACAGTAAAGGTCTCAAAATGAATGCAAATAAGGACTGATTATTCATCACCTCTTGTAACGAAGAGCCAATGGGCAACCACTGAAACTCTTATAAAGCAAATTTAAACCAAAATGCTGTGTTTTACATGCCATGCATAATTCAAGTGTGTAACTCAGGATTTTATATATATCCAAAGTATAAAAAGAACATTTAGCAATTAGAGAAAATCACAGACCCATCAAGGGCTATTAAACACAATGATGCAGATGCAAACTGTAGCTCAGGAAGTTGGGACATTTTACTTGCAGAAGTATTATCTGTATGTACTGGTTTTATACTTTTCCCTCACTTACAAAACGTTCTCCATGCTGAGACAGGATATCAAATTACATTTTTCATCTGACCCAATGAAATCTGTTCTTATTTTTCTAACAACCTCCCGACAGAAACCCAAAGCAGGTTTGTCCTGTGCATTTAAGAAGGCAAGACAAATTTGAAGACTATAATGTGCAATTATGCATTGGCACAACAAGCCAATTTTTGTCACCTTTTCAAGAAAATACTGAGAAATTACAGCAGTGGCTTTCACAGGTAGTTTCTAGAGTGAGGGACAGATCTTTTGCCAGGCCTTTTTTGCTTTGTACTCTCATCCTCAAAGTCTCTCTCATACCCTTCTTCTACCTCCTTTTATCAAAATTGTTTTCATCCATCAGTTTGTATCTCCTTTTTCTTAACTCTGATGTTTAACTCAAAACCTCCAGTTTCTTCTCGGCTCCACATCTCATCCTAACAGGTCTCTGGTATTCTCTCCATCCTTGTTCTTCCCACTTTACAAAGCCAACTATTAAGGTTCCACATTTCAGTTATCTTTATTCCCTGCAGTCCTTTATTTTTTCAGATTCCAGTGTCTGAAAATCCTACTAGGGAGGTAATTTTTCTGACAAATTCCCTGATGGGCAGGCTCCTGCAAATGAATGTTACTGCAAGCAGATCAAGTTAGGAAATATAAACAACTGAAAACAAGGCAATTAAAAGCATGCCAGTTTTTACTTTTATGATTATAAATGTAGGTGCTGTTATGTATTTATGTGTGACAGATGTTGAGGCCAGAATGCTGGTAAAATACAGCTGTTCCCCAGCTCATGGAGGATGCAAAAGAATAGAATTACTTCTGGTGTGTTTGTTCCAGCTGAGTAGGGCTTGGGTCAGCCTCATCTCTTTACAGTTCCTCTCATCTGATGAGGAAATATTCAGGAGTCATTGTTTCCTCTGACTGTGATTCTGCCTTCTCTGAATTAAGGTTAGATACACTTTTTGATGAGAGTGACTCAAAGAAATCTGAATAACTAAGAGTGAGACAATAGACTCTTGAGTCATTCCCTGCATCGTGTCCCCTCTGACATTCAGGGCTAGAACCAGAGGGGATGGTGAGGACTGCTGGAAATAAACCAAGGAAACAAAGCTGAAACACCAGCCACGAAGGTGCCACGCTGCCCCTGCTGTGCTGGCTGAGCTGTGTCAATCCATGGGAGTGTTTTTCAGAACCATCTGTCCAGGGAAGTGTTGTCAGGCTTTCCCCACCCACACCATTCTTTGTGCACCCTAGGCCTGTACAGTTTTTGGCTGTGTTACACCCCAGGTTCTCCGGGGGGTTCCTCCTTCATCATCCAACATGGCAATGGTTCTGCTGTACATGGTGCGTTTCAGGAGAGCTGGCAAGAGTAAAGACATTTAGCTCTCCTGCTGCTGTGTTCCTGCAGTAGATGAATGTATTACCATACACCCACCATAATCTGCTCCAAAACATTTCATTTCCAGTGAAAAAAAGAAATAACCCACATTTTCATACTGTTACTGCTGTCTGGAGCCAAGTTGTTTTGCAGCCTTAGACTGAGCAAGCCTCAGCTATTGCTGCCTCTCCCCTCTCAGTGAGAGAAAGGAGCAGGAGAACACTCCAAGGGCAGTGCTCCTGGATTCCAGTGGCCTCTGCACAGGGGAGTGGTGGGTATGCAGGGTGAGAAAAAGTGTTCCTTTTTTCTTCATACACATTTTAAGGCATGTTCTAGTCCTTGTGTAAATTAATTAACTTTATAAAATCATCTATAGCCAGGAAAAGAGAATCCAAACCTTTTTATGGGGGAAGGGGCTGTGTGTGGAGAAAAGCCAAGAACAAGTTCATAGAACTCTTGGTTTTAGAAAATTAATGGTAAAAATTGTTATGGTTTTCCTGAGTCTATGTCTTTGAATAAACAGCTCTATGTGATGCAGAGCATTAGGACCAATTTTTAACCTACCCAGCCATATATCCTACTGTTGAGCCTCATTGTTAAGAGATTAAATTAAGATGAATCCTATCAGCTGAAAATAACAAAGACTGGAAAAGAAAATGGTTTAAATTGTGCCTGTCACTTTCTAGAGGATATCATTTTGAAGCCTGACAGTCAACACTCAAACTCCTTGAAGCTCCCGCTGTAATCAGGAGAAAAATTCCTGACCGGATAACCCACATCAATAATTTCTTAAGCAAAGACTGGTTAACTCATCAAGTATTGCAATTTGGATGTTTCTGGGTGGATCAAAGGTGACTTTCTAAAACACTCCTTAGAAAAATCAATTTTCTTATCATGCTTGATGGTTCAAGTTCAAAATTCAGCACAAAGGTGTCAGGTAATTGTGTCTACTGGGTAAGAGAAAAAACGGGTGGAGAAGGGCAAGGACACAAGTTTTTTGTAGCAGCCTAGAAAAGCAGGTTAGCTTACTTGAAGCTGAAATTAACTGTAGAGATAGAGTGAAATGCAAATGTTAGTGTTCAGGTTCAGCCCAGGCCTCCTTTCTACCAGGATGGCAACTGTGGGGTAACACTGATTCCTCACTGTGTTGGCTCCTCACTGAAAGCAAAGGCTCCGTGGGCATGATGGTATTTTGGTGCCAGACCAGGAGCTCCCTCCCAGGTCCAGTGGAACACTGAGACCATACACAGTGCAGGAAAGTCACACTTGTGCAGTCTGACACCCTCTGTACCAGGCTATAAGCCCTGAACCAGTCTTCAGATAGCAGCTAAAACTCATTTCTCCAGAGGTCTGAAGTCCATCTCATTTATTTGTTTCTTTATTTATTTATTTTTACATGTAGGAAAATGAATTGCTGTTTTATTTTTTGAACTTCCAAGCCTGTGGTGGGTTGTCTCTGGGCAGCAGTGGAATGTCCACCCAGTGTTTGGCCCACCAAACTTGCTGTTCAGTGATTTTCAGCCAAAATTCTTCCTAGGGAAACCAAACAGTAAGAGTTATGGAAACAGGTATGTTTAAAAATTCCTCTGCTAACCTGGGCATAGAAACAGTTGACTGGTTCAGTTTGAAAACCTTACTTTTAGCCTAAGACACTGGAGGAATTTTGAGAAATTGTTTGCCAGCTAGCCTGAACGTGACAAATTGTTTGCTAGAGACCCAAGATTAGTTGCTTTGATGCTACCCTTTGCTAAATTGAGGGATGGATTTCAGTATATTGTACTGGTGATAAAATTGAGAAGCTCTATAGAAGGTACTGCAAACTAATCAAAGGCTGAGACCAGAGATGGACCGTCCAAATGACTGGATTTATCTCCCAGGTAATGGCCAGAGCTGACAGGCTGATTGGACACAAGTAGCAGTGAAATCCAGGTGGAAAAAATGGGTTAACCTGCTATCATTAGCTTGCCATTAACGTGGCATGGTTTGATTTATTACATCACCTAAAGAGCAGAGCTATTCAGAAGTGGATAACTCTAAAGTTTAATGGCCAGATTAACTAATGCTGATGCACAGAGGTTGAAATTAAACCTCTCTAAGCTATCTTGGGCCACTGCAGGATTCCACAGGAAGGATGCCTTTCAGACCTATTCTCTGCTGAGATTGTCTGGGCACCTTTGAATTTCACTTTCTAAATGCTCTAAAGGAGATGTGTTAAATTGCCTCAGATAAGGCTACACATGATTCTTGTAAAGTGTTTATTTTTCCTTTGAATTACACAACCTTCCTAGACAGGAGATTTAGTTCCATGAAGGTACTGGATATTTTGCCTTTGTTTTCCCTTGCTTTTCAGACACACTCTTCTAGTAGTTGAGAATTTTGTTGCTCATTTTCTTCCTATTTCATTGTACAGATGTCTGATTCTGAATTGTCCTTAATTTTAGATGTGCCAAAGTCACTTGAAGTTTGGAGCTGCAAATTAATCCCCATCTCTATCTTGCTTTATGAACAAGGGGAATTAGTTTATTTGCATTTTCAGACTAAAGGCAATGCTTTTGCATACACTGTTTTCTTGTTCTCTTTGCAGATATTTGAGTACAAGTCTGTTGCTTTTCTCTACTTTATTTCCACTATGAAATGCCAGAAGCCCCCAAAGCTACAGCACTCCCTTGGGTGCACAGTTATCTGAGCTAATACACAGATGATTTAGATAGTAATGAAATAATGATGTATAATGAGCACATTTAGCATTTCATGCATGTGAAGGATCCCAGTAGCTCAAAGGCAGAATTGATCTTGATTTTCTGTCTCTTATGCTCTAGGAATAACCAAGCTCTTACAATGTTATCTGACGACCTACGTAATTGTAAAAAATTTACTTGCACAGTGTTTCTCCCCTGACACATTCTCTTTTTTTCTGCCAAATGCATTGTTCATTATTAAAATGGAACATCACAAAAGAAAATGACAAATTTCTGTCTTTTTTCATTAAGAAACATTTTATTATACTTCATGAATTTGCCTTCCTTTATGCTGAAAAACTAGTATCCTGTATAGAGAATATTGTTGTCAGCTTTCTTTAGACTAAACTTCAGAATTTCCATCCCTTGAGATTTTCAGGCTATCATTCAAATTGGGTACTTTAATATTTGAAGTATACCAAGTGTAATTTAGACACTTGTTATGCTTTTGACTGCTGTAATACATGAGGTTGGTAGTTTAATACCCCTTGGCTTGTGAAAAACTTGCTGTGCTGTGAGTGAGAAATACTGAGTTCCAGAGCAGTGTTTGAAAGGCCAGGTACAATAGGTTGTATGGATCAGTAAATGTACAAAAGAAAGGAGTTATTCTTTGTTCTTCAGCCATCCAAATAACCTTTTAAGCCACTGAATATTGTATGTACAATAAGTATACAGGGTTTGGCCAGAATTTTGTCTCCCTCTCTCAATGTGTAGACAAGCAATCATTCCTAAACTAACAGCTTCAGACTCTGCCATCCAACTATGTGTCATATCCCTTACAAATCTAACAAACATAAAATCTGACAAAAGTTTGTGCCGTGGTTGTGTTTTCTACTTTGCTGAAGAATGACTTTTATGCTTATGAAAAGAACTAAAAGATCTGTGAATGAACAGGATAAAGAGGGAGTGTGGAAAGAGGAAATGAAAGCTGCTCCTAAACGTTGTCTGGTTCAGTCCAGACACAGACTAAGTGTAGCAATAGCCCTGATTGGTATAGAGCTCCACAAGTCCTCAATGAGAGCATCTTCAGCATTTGAGATGTGCAAAATTCAGAAAAATGGGCAAATTCTGCATCTCAAATACACTTTTTTTTTTTACATTTTAAATTTTTTTTTTTTTTTTAACCCCATCTCTGAGAAACAATGGGTATGACTTAATCTGGTCCTTCAAACTGCAAGCATTTCCAGGTAGCTGGTTTGGTTACTCAGGAGCCCCAAGTCTCAGGTAATATTTCCAATTCTGGAGCTGTGATGGCAAAGTTCCTGGCCTGCATTACATAGCCAAAGGCATTTCCTGTGGCAAAGCCTTCAGGAAATAAGCTGAAAAGAATAAGAAAGGGAACCTCTTTTTCTCCTGCCCTGAGTTTGACTTCATTTTTAGTAGCTCTTCAGCTCTGAAAGCCTTTTTTTCATCAACACATGAATCAGTAAAGTACTCACACCCGTCAGAAATCACATGGAGGCAGTTAATTAGCTCCTGAATTGACGTGGAGGCAGCACAGATCAGAGCCTGGCAAAACAGCTGGGGGTACCTTAACCAGGAACAAATAGGACTCTATTCCTTACCTTCTGCCCTGATCCTACTCCCACAATCCCTCTTCATATTCCTTCTATATGGTAGTGATGTACAAGTCAGAGAATAACTGTAAAGAAACATTCTACCTTTATAAATACAGGAATACTAAAGAACTGGTAGGGGCCACAGTGCTGCAGTAGATGAAGGTGAAGATCTAATGGAATATGCAATTAATATATGCAGCATCATTCTTTCATGTGAGAGCATCTGATTAGAAACAAATGATATATCCAGTGTGGGGATTTGGAAGCAGCCTGTTTATTGTCGTACTACCTGCCTATCATGGGCAAACTTCAAAAGGGAACACATATGATTTTGTTTGTGATAGGAAAAAATAGGTCAGTGACAGAGGTGATATTTTAGCACCACCCATTCATTAAAGTTACCAAGTTTGCCCCTTTGAGGTGCTTTGTCTCAGTTACCTTTGACTAATTGCCTGTCCTCACTGTCAGCTGAATACTGTTCAGATTGGAAGGTGACATGGTCCACTCTGTTAGAACTACAAAAAACCCCAACCAAATCCAGAAACCAACAACCCCCCCCTTCTTCCTTACCATTTTAAACCAATTTACTCCTAAAATTTGATGTACATAGTCATTTTTTGCTCACTAGTTCACCACAGGTGCAAACTTCAGTATCTCCTTTGCAATGTAGGTCATCAAGGAAATATCTTGAGGTCATCTTTTCCTTATCCACAATGACTTAGCAGTGATTTTAATTCCACTGAAGTATTTCAGATTCAAACAGTGCCTTGCAAGTGGGAGGAGCTGTATCTTATGGCATTTTTGCTGGAAGCTTGAGATACACCTGTCACAGTAAGGGGTTGGGCAGATGAGGCAGCAGTGCACAATATTTTGGCAAAACTTTTGGCATTTTCACAGGAGAAAACCATGGTGCTCCCAAACTCACAGAGTTTATGACATGGCTCATCATGGAGCTCATTTAAGTGGTCTTTAGTTTCTTTGATTTTGTTAGTAATTTTTTATTATTTTATTTTATACAGGTAGATTAGTTTGTGAATATTAAGTTGTTTTCAACTGAACTTGCATACAATTTTTTTATATTCCTTCTCTACATTGTTTGGTCTCTTAAAAAGGAATTCTCTCTTTGTTTAATAATTTTTCAGTAATTATTTTGCAATGAATTATTATATGGATTATTGGAAGACCTTCTTCCATAGGCTGCCAAAAATACTTCTACAGTGGAATGCTTCTATTGTTGTGGTAGCTTATTTGCTTGAAGATTTTCGTGCTGATGATTTTATGGCTCTGAATATTCACAAATAGAGTATTTATGCTGCACAGGACTGGACACTTTGCTCTATAGTGTATAATGGATTTATTCCTTTTAGCATGTCATACAGAATGAGAAATTCTAGGAGAAGGTGGAATTATTTTCTGTTGTCCTGTGCCAGTGGATTTGATACATTTTATTTTTGAACTCAGATATAAGCATGAAAATAAAAAAGCTGGAAACATATAAAATAATGAAGGCATAGACTAAATTCTAGAGTAGTGGTTATGTTTTAATAATATCTTGTTTATTCATCCTGCAGTTTTATCTGTAACCCTTGGGATGCTGGCTGTGTAAATACAGGATTAATGGTGTTTTATGACTCAGTTGCTTCTCTGACTGCAGCTGCTCAGCAAGGCTCTGATGTTCTGAGTACTCCACTCCTATGAAAGACATGGAGAACTGAGAGCTTCCTCCTCCTCTTGGAAATCTGGGCAGCCTTGACTCACTAAGAGCTGCTAGAGAAAAGTTTATTTTTCGTATGTGTGTCTCCTTTTCCCAGACAAATTTACTGCTGTATAACACCGTAACACCTCTGTGCTACACAGTAGTAAAAACCAAAGGGCTTCTCATCCAGGCTTCAAGATTTCAGCTCATAGGAAGGAGGAAGCAAAGAGGCTTCAGTACCAGTGCTAATGCTCAACCCTTCTCAAACGATTTAACTTCTTAAACATAAAGCTGAGTGCCAAGTCCTTAATATTGCCCTTAGGAATAGCAATTTCCTCATAAAATCAGGCTACCCATTAGCAAATGCAACAAATCTGGGAGTAGTAGCATCCTTGGGAAGATGAGTAGATCACTATTGTAAATAGTATCTTGCCTCTGATGTTCTTTGTTCTCATAAAATTGGCACAGGCTGCCACATATTATTTTTGTTTCTTGTTACTGAAGTTCAATAAAACAATGGCAATGTGATTGACAGCTGGATCAGGTTCAGTGTAAATATCAGCCTGGGACAAATTGCATTTTTCAGTGTTTATGCTTGTTATGTTTTCAAGCCATACAAAATTGGACAAGAGTGTTGAAATTTCACAGTAATTTCCCTTCTAGTCAAACCTAAGTCTCACAGTGACCAGGATTGGAACTGATGGGGAATGGATTGACTTTCATTTGCAATGAAAAACGCACAGGGCCTGTTGCAGAAAAAAGGTCTTTGTTCAGTATGATAAATGGTCATTATTGCAATAGGACAAGACTGTGCAGGTTCTTGTGTGGGCATGAGAGGAGTGGCTTCATTCCTCAGCCACAGGTGCTACAGAAGCCTGACACCCTATAGCCATTTTTGCTAAAAAAGCCAAGAGTTTTGGCCAGTTTGGGGGTTTCTGCCTGATGTTTTGTGGCTCCATAACTATCCAGCTTCTTCAGGGCATTTGAAATACTTTCAGAAATGGCTTATCCTGTGTTCTCTTCCCAAATGTATCCTTTCTCCCCACAGTCACAAGCACCTTGATGCTCAAGGGGCTTTGAGATTTCCAGATTTCACAGCGATTAATGGGGGAATATTTGGTGAAGAATTTCTTGTCATTTGCAGAGGTGGGGGGAGATGTTCTTTTCAATGACTGTAACTAATCATAGTAAAAAAGGGAAAGGTTTATGTATTGGTTTGTTTGTTTTTCTGTTTTGCTGCCTTTGCTATCAAGGAAAGAGGCTGATAGGGTTTCATATTGGACTCTAAAGCAAAGGTTTGCATATAGCCATATATATGCATATCTGACAAATGCAATATTATAAGTTGCTATAACTTTAAGACACTTCTCTGCCTGCTAGCATTTGGTATTCCCAGACAGGAGCATGGAAAATAACTATTATCTTCTTAAAATTGCTTCAAGTCCACTGTTTATGAACTTAAACTAGGACACACTTCCCATATATTCAAAAAAAATATTCAAAAGTGTGACTTTTGAAATCTTGCAGTTTATGTACTCTTTGGCAACTAGGTATTTCTACTTTGTCATCTTCACTCTCTTTTCCCAATGGTATCATTGCTAGTTTCCACTAGTTAACAATTCTACCTAGGAATTTTTTGCTTTTAGTGGAAAAGAAAAGGGTTTGGAGGAGCAGAAGGGAAAGCACTGTTATTCATGTGCAAAACTCTTTAGCAAGTATCCTTTGGGCCTAACTGCAGTGCAAACCCTAAACCTGAAGTGCCAGTAAGGATTTCACAGGGCTTAATTGCTGTATGGAAAGCTGGCAGCTTCTGCAGTGAGTTACCCAGGAGCCATAAGGAGAAACTAAATTGCCCTTTCTGATGTAGAAAAATAACCCCACATAGATGGCCATTTCCAGAGAGCAGATCAGAGCTGGTGGCAGCTGCAGAGCTGGAGTTGCCCTTGCAGAGGAGGTGTGGTCCCCAGCAGAAGTTCTTGGGGCAGGCTCTCAGTGAGGAGGGCAGGACGAGTGTGTCCGGCTGCGTTGGAGGCTTTCTGCCTGCTGAGGAGCAGCACGGCACATCCTCGCAGCTCTTACCTACACACTGCTGTGCTGCTCTGGTACAGGGCTTTGTCTTTATTCACAACACATTCAGTGTGGCTCGGCAGGGGAGGAAACAACACTGTCAGCCTGTTCTCTGCCACCGTCTGCAGAATAAACTGAACTCTAACTCACCGTTTAAGAGAAAGAGGGAAAGGTAAAGGGAGAAAGGGATTTGCTTTCTGGCTTATTCATACATTAGCTCTCTGCAAAGGCACAAAGCAGAAGGAGCAGCATCAGCAACCTTGCAAGCAGTGACTCTCTTTCCAATTAATATGGTCTGAGCTACTTTGAGAAGCCAATTTATTACTTAACACATATCACACTTGAGCTTTGCTGAAAACTGGATGTGCCAAGCACACCTTTGCTTCTGATTTATACATAAAGACTTGCATCTCTCACAGAACAAACCTTATCAGGAGAGATTCAACCAAGGCAGGTAAGAGATTTCTACATAAGTGTCACCTTCTACATTGTTAACATATGTTAACAAATACTACTTCTGACTACAGTGCCTGGCTGTCGTTGAGTACTTGGAACTGTGTCTGTCCTTATGTTGTGCTATCCTTAGGCAAGTTTAATCCCAAGAACATCTGCAGTATACTTTAAAGATGTATTTTCATTTTTTCCTAAACATTGACTATCATAGTGAATTGTAAATCTTAAAAGTTAAGTTTTGAGTGAAGTAATATGTTCATAGAATGTGTTTTGAGAGATACCTCTTGCTGTTTCTATATGATGTTTAATAATCAATTTGTAGCATTAAAAATTAATTTCTTTACTGTTGTGTTTTGATGCATAGGATTCTTGCAGCAATTAGACTAATAACACATGTTCCCAGGCAGCCCTAAATGATCGAACTGAATAGTTTTAAGAGTTTAGTCATGCTTAGCCAATAGGCAGAAATGCAGTTACGAGTTTTTGCACATGGCAAAAGGGATTTGTTTGTTTGTTATGGTCAAGCGAGTTGTTTTGTCAAAATGCAATTCAGTAAAAGAAATGTAATGTGATGATGATATTACAAATCTTGCCTGTGCCCAGCTATGTGAAACAACACATGACTTGGTTATAATGCAGCACTGTGTAAATGACAACACTGCTGATTATTTGACCTGCTGGTATCTGGCAGGTCAAATAGTAACAAAGCACATTTTTGGGCTGAGATAGAGCCAGTCCTCTCTGCAATCTTGACACTGACTGGTACTTGGAGACACAGAGAAACACAAAGATATGTTGGCAAATGTTTCATCTTTATGAAGTTCATAAGGTGATAATTTTTTTGGCTCTGACTGGGTCTATCCTGTGTCTCATAAATAATTTTTGGAACTCTGCTTAACATAAAGAATAGTCTAAATGAATCACTGTTATAAGATGAGAGGAGAGAGCTAAGAAAACTGTAAGAGGATGGATAACAGAGACTGCTCTAGTGACAGTGAACATTAAATTTAAACATAACTTATTCTAGGAAGTGCATAAATAAGCCTTTTCTCAAACACTTTTCAAATGCTGACCTGTAACTTTCTGATTTTCCATTTTGCCTGTTAAATCTTTTACCATGCAGTTGTCCTTTCTAATTATTTCACATATACAAGATTTTTAGTGCTAATTGAATAAGGACTTTTGATGACATTTTCTATGATTTTTAATTTAAAGTTGTCATATTTCTGCCAATCAAAGTGGAATTCAGATCAGTTCTCACAGTGCGTGTGGTCTTGGCTTTTATCCAGTAGTGACTTACTGAAAAAATTTGAGAAACTAAAAATGAACAAATCTCATTGATTGCCTGGACTTTTGGAACTTTTGTTTCGTTTGGGTTACTTTGGTTCTGAGAAGATGTGGATAATCTGTGTAAAAAACCAAGCTTTTGCATGAAATATTGTGAATATCCAGACCTGTAAGAAGCTGGAGACTTTCTTTAGAACTTTTTCATGGCTTCTCAAAGTGTGGTAGTATTTTGTAGGGAGGAAACAGCAGCTCTGAATTTCTGGAACAAATGTTAAATCTGACTAACTCAAAATAAATGAAAGATCTGCTACAGTTTGTATTAAGTTATTTCTTAAAATCTACAGGCTCAGAATTTTTACTTGTTCCACAGTGGGGGGGGGGGGGGGCGGGAAAGAGAGTAGTCAAAGAATAAAAAGTTTGAATGTGTCTGACACTTGTACACTTTTAGACCTGTGAGCAGGAAATGCCTTGGGGTACAGCCAACAAAAGTTTCAGTTAGCTCCCTTGGGTGCAACACATCCAGTGCCATCCAAGGAGGAATACCTGTTGAGGATCTGGCTTTGGAAGAGTCAGCAATATCCGTTTTGGGATGCTAACACTGTCTGCATGTTTTCTACAGGGATGCAGGTTCTGTCTGGATTGCTCTGCACCACAGAGCTGCGTGAACTGTGGGCAGAAAGGGTATTTGAGGTTGAAGATAATTGGGAGTAAATAAGGATCCCAGGATAGCAACCAATAAGTGCATTTATACAGAACAGTGTTAGACTTTGAGTCCTGTTCTGTGCAACTTGCTTTCCTTAGGCCACTGATAGAGAGGGACTGAGGAAGCTCGAGGTACCTTAGCACAGCCACAACAATGTCAGGACTTTCATGTGCCCCCAGGAGGTGGTCCCCGAATGAGTGTAAGGAGACAGGAAGGCTGTGCCTTGTATTTTTATAGTGAAATGATGTCCCAGAAGAGTCTGAGCAGTGTGTTGGCAGTGCCACTTTCTGTGGGACTGTGCCTGCAGGAGAAGCCTCTGCTTTGTGGTTAGTCCTGGAGCGTGTCTGCTGAGCTCCCTGATGGACAGAGCCAAGCCAGCAGAAATCCTAATAAAGTCTTGGCATAAACACGTTTGCAAAGTCTGAAGAAAATGCTTATGTACTATAAAGCACTTTTCTTTAATTAGAAAGCATTAGAACAGTGACAGCTTATGCCAAGCTGTCGTTTGGCCCAATATGTTATGGAACCATCCAGAGAACTGCTGTTTGTACTGAATTTGATCAAACTTCCATTTTTGTCATTCCCCTCTGTGGTCTCTCAGAAGCAAAAAATGAGCACAGTGCAGAGCAGCACATGTCTCCAAGTAGTTCTCTGTGCCTCAAGTGGGGAAATGAGCTGTTAAGAACACTTTTGTCAGCACTGTACCAGCCAAGAAGCCTTTTTGCCTAGCAGAGAATAAGGATATTTTTGTTCTCCGTTGTCTTGTCCTGCCACAGTAGGAATAACACCTACTGTAGTAGCCCCTGAGGAAATGCACATTCCTTGTGTTCATCACCTTCATCCCACCTCAGGCATCTTTGTCACTGGCATTTTTCAAAGTACTGTGGTGCATTGTTAGTGAAGTTACACTTATTAATTCCTGTCACTTTAAGGTTTACACTGGGCAGCTTGAGAAGACACTTTTTTTTTCACACAGCAGAAGTTTGGAGGCTATTTCACCTGACTGCTTTTATACAGAAAATACATTTCTTTACTTGCATACCCAAATAAGCTCTTTATGTATGCATAAAAATAGAAGTTAAGAAGCCCTCAGTGTTTCTAATACAGGCTTTTCACTGTGATAGTAAACATTTAAGTTTCCTGATCTGCTGTGTCTGTGAAATACAAACCACTCTAAAACCTGCTCTTCCTCTGGGGCCCTGTTTGTGGCATTGCAGGCACCGTGCCTAGTATTGGGTGGTGTTTGGAGAGTTGCAACTCATTCTTTGGGTGTACAATCCCATGTGTTTACCTGTCCTATTGCTTCTAAGTTAGACAAAGGATAATCATAAAAGCTCCATGCCGTGCTTTGTACTCCCTTCAGTTCAAATCTGAAGCCTTCCAGGAATAGTTCGATTGGAAAGCATGTCTATTCCAAAACCTGGTTTATTTTCACCAAAACAAGTTCAGACTTAGGAAGCATTAATCTCTTATTTCATCATGAATTATATTCCTTCTTGAAGAAAAATACCTTTTAATTAACTGATATGTGCATTTCACAGAAGGGATTCATTCAGCCCCTTCAAAGCATAATTAATACAAATATCTAGGAAAGGGAAAACTGCTGCAGTCACCAACGCTGATAATTTCTTTTATAAAGACAATGGATTTTCTTGAGAAATGGTGCATATGGCTTGCCTGAAGCATCAAATTCAGGACAGTCTAAACTGGCAGGTTGGATCCAAATTTCTCTCTAATGCAGTATATGTTTTATTTAAAGTCTTCTTGATATTGCTCTCTTGTTTCCATCATTTTGATGTTTTGGAATGCAATGACTCAGTCTGGCATGGAGGATGGTGTTTGTGTTGGTTGCATTTAGTCAGGTTCTTATTCTGGGCTGGCCCTGTAGTTTCAGCTCTTTGGTCGCAGGGGAGAGGCTGCACCTCTAAAAACAATTTATCAACAGGAGCCTAAGACACATGTTAGGAACAGACTCTCAGTAGCTGCAGAGGGCCTAGATGATAAGTTTAGATTAGCCAGCTGGCTTTGAGCAGTCCCAGGAGTGCCACATGTTTGTCCAAAGTGCTCGTGGAAGGGCCTTGAGCCAGAGGTGAAGGTGCCGTGGTTGGTGCAGATTCAAATTTTCGACATATCTGGGCCTCCCTCAGTGTAATCTGCTCTATAAACCAGGTCTTACCAAAAGCAGGCGAAGGGTTGGGGCCAGCTTAAATTGCAGTTTTGGCAGCAGACCTCTCACAGTGGAATTCTGGAAGGGTGGAATAGTAAATATTCCTTGACCTCACCAAATTGCCATGAGAGCACCATGTC
Organism: Hafferia zeledoni; assembly: GCA_035583235.1. Classification (NCBI taxonomy): domain Eukaryota; kingdom Metazoa; phylum Chordata; class Aves; order Passeriformes; family Thamnophilidae; genus Hafferia; species Hafferia zeledoni. Next base: position 6,112,899 of record JAWWEV010000029.1, on the reverse strand, counting down.
TGACAGTGCCCATAGTGAAAAGTATGCACTGAAGTGGATGGAAAAACTGAAAAGTTCAGTGATTCATGTTAATTCAAAGCCATTCCTGAGTTTGCCTTGAGAAGCAATGTTCAATCAAACCCCAGCTCTCTCTCTCTCTGAGTTATGGGGGGAACTGTCCTTGGTATTCAAACAGTTCACTAAACAAGGAGATGGAATGTGTTAGCCCTGAGTGCATTCACTGATATTCTAATTGACTTTTATTATCCAGTTAATAATGTGGATCTGCAGTGCATGATCCATACTGTTACTAAGTATTCATTCTACACCCTCTGATAGCCCAAAAAATGTAGGTGCAGTGAATGTTGTCATATGTATACAAAAAGGCATTAGTCAGGAACACAAAAATTGAGAGTTGGTACACGGAGAATTTTTATTTTAAAGTACTGAATTTTGGAGTGTTCCCCATGTATTTTTTTGTTTTGGTTATTTGGCTTTCAAGCCTTTTCCAATAACTGCTACAACCCTGAATATTTTTTTGTTTTTATTTACAAAACTACCCTTTTAATGCAACCACAGACTTGAAGGAGGTGAGACTTTGAAATCTTCCCACCAACACTGTGAAATAAAACTCACTGTACAGACTTCTAGGTAAGATTTAAACCAGTTTTACTGTTACGGTTACTAGTAAATAGACCATTGAGGCCATAATCCCTTCACACCAATGAAATCCTCTGGGGTTTTTGGTAGAACTTTCAGCCCCTTCCTAGCCCATCTTTTTTAGGTAAACTTATCACCTGAAAAAATAATTAAATTTGATAAATGTATAGATGGGATAGCAATGAGTAAGGTATTAAAAAGTCGCATTGGTAGGTGATAGAAAAGCTTCATTTTTGTTTGGGAACGTAAGGAGGTGAAGGGTCCAGATTGCATAAGTCCTTCTTTCCTCATTTAGTTCTTCCAGTTTACTTGCCTGTTGTTTGCCTTAAGACCGAACTGGATAAAGCTTTATATTATTGTACATCATTGTCTCTGCATTTGTGACATTTTAGAAAAAAAGATTTTCAAATTAACAGTTTGTTGCTTTCCTTTATTCTGTGCAGGGAAATAATTTTTGTGTTAACGTTGTTTGGTAACTGATAGGCTTCTGGTTAATCAGGTGCTGTTGCCAAATATGTATATTGTGAATAAAAATGATAAGTTTCCTATAGAAACATTGATTTAATACCTAACAAAAAGGAAGGACTCCTTTGTGTTACTGAGTGTTCAGTAGAATCAGAGTAGTGAATTTCCACAGCTCCCATTTCCAGTCTCTCATTTAGAAAAATACTTCAGGGAGGGATGTAAGGACAAAATACTGAAGTGCCTTACAGAGTCCAGGATGCCTGAAGGCTCTATGAGATCACAGTAACCCACTGAAAAAAGAACCACACTGGCTTTAATTTCTAGAGTAAAATCATTAAAAGACTCCTCTAGTTGGGTATGCATCATCTCTTTCTCTCTCTCCTTTTTTTTAAATTAATTTTGATAAATTGAGGTGTTAAATAATAATGAAATATTGATTATATACAGCTGGCACTGTAATATTAGTTAAACTTTTAATAAGTGCAGACCCAATTGAACTATGAAATTACAAACTACCTTGTTACAGACCCAGAAAAGCTTCTCACTTTCCATGTATGCCATAAACTTTCCAAACACAACTTTTTTACTCTATTTCCTCATAATGCATTAAACATATGCAGTCCACTCTTCATCAACCCTCTGCTAATATTCATAACTCATAAATGATGATTTATTTTCAGTAGGAAACATGTGGTTGGTCCAGATGTTCAAACAAAATGACTCCCCACGGGCTGACAACTCAGGTTAATTCAAGAATGAATAGATCTAAATTTGTGTAGAACAAAATTTGTCATAATTCAAAATGAGGATGCAATGTAGGAAAGGCAGTGAAATGTGGAAGAACTGGAAAAAATTGTTTTTCTTCTGGCTTTTAAGTGTGAGGAACCTATTATGTGCCTTTTCTCCATTATAGACATATAAAATATTTATAATTTATTTAATTAAAGTGATAAAATTATCAAACAGAATATATTTGTAATATCAATATTAAAATAAATTCTACTTTTTTTGCTTCATTCAGAAAAGAGAATTAGGATTTCCCTAATGGCTGTTGAACAATGTTTAATTGTTGGTTTAATGCTATTTGCATTTTTCGTGTTTTGTTTAATTTCTTATCCTGACCGTCAGTAGTGACTGCCACTGACACCAAAAAGTTTCATCTAACATCTTTTTTTGATTATTTAGGAGCCTGTTGTATAATCTTTCTCCTTGGCTGCCACAGATCAGGGACGGCTTGTGGCTAGAATGGTTTCTTGCTGCAAAGCTTCATCTGCATTTTTTCTTAAAGCTGTCTAGGAAACCCTGGAGAAAAGGAGGATCTTTTTCTCTTACAAGTGGAGTTTGATACTGCCTGATTAGCAAGAATTTATTTATTGCTTGAGTTGTATTGTTTTGAGGCCAGCATTTCCTTCTGGCAGCTCTGGACTGACTGCAGCGTTGTCTTTCTCAGGCCCAATAAATAGGTCTGATAATAACAGGTCTAACAGCACTATCCCATTGAAGAGTTAATCCTCATTCTTGTGGAGCCACAATTGGTATCTCCAAACTGACAAATTGTTCACAGTGATTGGCAGAATCTCCTCTATTCTCTGACACCTGGTACCAATGTGGAAGGTATCACTCTGTGAGGAGAGTTTCCTGTACCATTAAAAGCAAGAGGACTTTTATGCTCAACATGTTTCAGGAATAGGCATAAATATAGCAAACACCTTGATAATTTACAAATAAGAGAATGAAATAAAAATCAGCTCACATTCTCTTGACCTTATATTATTTCCTTATCCTTGCCCTTATGTACAACTAGTAGCTCTTATACACCTTGTTGTAATTTTTTTTTTTTTTTTTTTACAGAGAAACACAGCATTTGAACAAAATAAATATTTTTCAAGACACTTTGAGAAGCTTTTGTTTTCTATGCCTCCTATGTGAGATGTTTGAAGGGCTTCCACTTACAGCTAAAGCATCACCAGAGTGCTAGCATCTCTTTATTGTTTGCTTTCAGGACACCTCTTTTGGCATCAAGATCGGTTTCTTCTTACAGGAAATTCATTAAAAGGTTGTCCCAGTTTCCCTTAGTTTCAGCGAGCAAACAGATGAATTGGTGAAGACAAGGCAATAATTGCCTCCAGCTCTGAACAGGAGCAGATCTTTGGGTGCAGGTCCAGCACAGCTCTGGCAGGTTGGGAACCCGATTGCTCTGTGTATGCAGAGGGAGCACAGTGCTCTTGGAAGGGGGTCTGTGAAACTGGGCAGTGCCTGCTGCAAATGGCCCTTGCACACAACCAGTTTATCTTCTTTCACCTTTCATTTGCATCCTTTGTACCTCCTGTTGTCCTTCATACCAAGTTTGTGACCAGGTGCCACTAACCCTTGAACTGTCCCAATGACACCCTTTGTTAGAAAACAAGGTCACACTAAATGACACTTTCACATCTAGATTAAGTGCAATAGTTTCTCCTGGGTTTGGCATTTAATCACAATTTCAGAAGATATAATGAATTATTCCCTGGAAGCCTTGATGTGTGTTATGAGGAGGTGAGAGCTTATTGGCACCTTGACACGTGCACACACACGTGAGCATTTCTCCAAGGGGATTTTTAGCATTAGTCTCGTTTTCACTGTGATGTGTTGTAAGCAGATGTAAAGGTACAGAGTTCCTCTTGCAAACTACAAATGTTAAAGGTCAGTGTAGAAAGTCAAGTCATTTTCAACAGCTGGTGATCTTATAAGAATTGCTGATGACATTTTACAGTTGTGGAGTAGTGAGGGATTCAATAACTCCTTTTCATTGTTCTTCTGAAAGGGAAGTCTTTCATATTGCAGGGCAGTCCCAAAGTATTTTCACAGTATAATTTTTGGAGGAAAAAAAAAAAGCAGAGGGAACATGATAAATGCAGAGGTTTTAAAATAAATGAGAAGGATTTCAGTTTTCTTTAGGTTTGTGAGAGAGTCGGGAGTGTGAGTTTGGATTAACCAAAATGGGAAGTCAAGAAAACAAATTGTAACTGAAATATTTCACTTGTAGGCAATTTTGAATATAAATAATTTGCAGTTTCAAATAAGACTGGATACACTTGTAGTTTGGGATAAGTAAGTGGGAAAGGTGATAAAGGTGATGTTTTTACTTTGATAGAGGAAATATATCTGCTATTTGCAATTAAGATTCTTGTATTTGGATTTCTAGAAGAACTTGGGGTGCTCTTAAGAGCCAAAGTATTGTCTGTATTTATGTATAATGATTTTGTCTCATTTGGGCCATGGAAATATGTAGTTTTTCCCTTGAAATTTTAAACTTGGGCTGCAGTAACATTTGCTTTCAAGAGTGATAATCTCATACCTCTGCAAACCTCTCTATTATGCCATTCACATAAACACTATTATGCAGTGTTGCATTGTTCTGCCTCACATCTGAGAGAAGAGATATGATGGGCAGTCAAAGTCACACTGGGATCGGTTGGGAATTCTTACAGCTGCCTTTGGGAGCATGGCGAGGAACAGAGAAGGGAACACAAAGAATACTGTTGTATATGAGGTTTATGTTCTGCTGAGAAGATTGCAGATTTAAATGCCCAAGAGTTTGATGATAAAAAGTGGGTTTTAAAAATCCTAAATCCTCTAAACCCCACAATTCTTATTGTTTACAATTTTAATTGCAGTCTACAGTAGAAACTACTTGGTGCATACCTTTCGTGGTTTAGCTAAATATTGGGAATGATGCTTTCTTCAGACAGAATAACCTGTCAGAAAAGGCATGTTAAACCTGTATTTACAGTGGTTACTTACAATGCACGTAGTAGTATCAGATGTACTGAGAAGCAACTACATCAAACCATGGTTTCGTTTGCCTGTGCTTGATTTCTCTGCTGGGGTATGTTGGGAGGATACACTGACAGCCTCAGTACCTTTTCTTGCTGTGTCTATCGAATTGCAGACACTGGAACTTCCCTGCACAGCAGCACTTGAACAAGAAGGTGGCTTCCTTCTTGCATGGTTACTGGTGCTGTTTGTAGGCTTTTAGGAATAACTAGAAAAGCACAAGGACATACAGAATTGTACTTAAGGTACTGAGGGTAATATGATGGAAAGGATGAAGTAATTTCAAAACTTAAAGAAATGTTTCTGAGTTAGAAGCTGCCAGACAAAATAGGTGCTGGGAGAAGTGTGATTGTATGGGATTATGTGTGGAGGCATTCCAGACACTGACTTGTGAATGCTGTGGCTGGACTTGTCTCATTGTAGATGTCTGTTGGATCTGTGGAGGACGTTTCATTAGAAGAGTTTTTACTGGGAAAAATGAGTGTGTGCATATTTAGCTGAAGGGTACTTCAGTGCAAAATTCTGTGGCTTATTCCTAGAGGAATTAAGGTTATACAGGGTCCTGGCAGAGTTGCATCCTAAGTAACTTTTGTCCATGAAGTGAACTATTGGTGTGTCCATTGGCCATACCAAGTCTAAGTGACATCAATTTAAAGTACAATACCAGCTTTTCTCAAGGGATGGTGAGAATAATGGTGCCTAGAATCCCACATGCCACTTAAAAGATAGTTATATCCTTTACCAGCCTATTCATCACAACTGTCATTTTCTTCACAATTAAAATCTGGTCTGTGAAGAACAAGCAGCTTCTGAAGATCAGTAATACTGCACCTTTCTAGATTGTATCATTCAGAATAAGATTCAGTTTAAGTGTCTGCTGTGAGTTATGATTTGTTTAAGAGAGTGCTACTCCTGGCTTCTGTGATTTAATGTGGTTAGCCTTTCAGAAAATGAAAGTTATATTTTAATAGCTCAAAAACATGGTATGTGATGTGTGGGACATATACAGTGTAATTATGAAACTAATGAGGGGTGGCTTACCAATGTGATTGGTGAAGATCTGCTCCAGTAGCTCCTGTTAATGAACTGTCTGTCTATGCCAATGCTAAGCTTGGAAGGCTTTATATACTGGATGGTTGGTTAGACTGGAATGAGAATCTTGTCATGATCCCATAAATGAACTGGATTTTATGGCAGTTATACTTGCCTTCAAAACTAACTTGACTGAAAATCTATCTACTAATTCTTCTTTGAACACATTCAGCATTAACTTGTGCTAACTCTCAGTGTTAACACAAACTGTGTCAGAGAAAGAAACAGCAGAACCCTGTTCCTGATCCAGGCTGTGGCTGCAACAGGACTGGATGTACTGACATCAGTGGAACAACTGGTGCACTCAGGGGTGAAGGGAACAGAAGTGGAGGATGCTGAGCATCCAGCTGTGCTCGAGCTGTTCATAGGTACTTCAAGGGAACACAGAGACTGTGATGAACCATTATCAAATTACCTGACTGGGGGGAACTTGACTGTCATTTCTGTCTAACTCCAGGAGTCAGTCATTCTGCTTTCTCCTCTCACTTAGGCTAATGCTCCCCTGTTGATCTCACCAGCTCCAGGTCAGCTTTCAGCAGCTGTTGATGTGCAGCCTCTTTCATGTACCACAGTTATAGGCCCCTGGTTGTTATCATTTACTGCTTGAAATATCACTAATGATTATCAAGGTCCATTGGATGACACAGCAAACCAACCCCAAATTTAATGGTAAAAGTAATGTAGCAGATTGCAAAATGTATGAAAACTTTAAAAGTAAAACAAATAGATTTTATATGGAAATTAATATGAAATAAACTATAGGTAATATTTAAGCCATTATATTGGTCTTGAATCCCATATTCATTGTTGTGTCCTAAAATTTTTTTCAATGAAGGTGCTAGAAGTTTCTGTATTGATGGTTGAGAAGGCAAGATACTCATCTGAATGTTCTTGCATCTGTAGGAGATAGCTGGGTCTTTCACCACACTGAATGACATAGCAAATAAATAGGTGGGATAAACCTGTGATTTGATAGTTTCTTAAGCAGTAGAAATAAGTTTCTATAAAACTGAAATCATCAACTGCAGCTTATGTACTTTACAACTCTGTTTAAATGCAATAATTATTATTTTGTTAAGTGAAAGTCTTAAATAACAGAATTTATTTCTGCAGTGAAGTTCCAGGGCCAATATTAATACATTTGACTTAAATTCTAAATTGGTGAAACAATTTGGCATTCTAATCTGAGGATACACTATTTGGAAGCAGAATTATGTGGCAGTTGGATTGCAAAAAGCATTCCTGACTAATGCAACTGCATGGGATATTCTTCTTTCTTACTGAAAGAGATGTATGTTACTCATTAAGTAATGAGGAGCAAGAGCCTTTCTTACCACTGAGGAGAAGTGACCACTGGCAGTTAAAGGCTGGTTAATTCATGCACAGGAGTTGGGCTTTTGCTGGGGTCATTTTTATTTTTGCATTTGTGATTCATCAAAAGTTATTGGTTTGTTCTGAGAACCAGTTTGAAAAATGTGCCTGGAGTCATGACATTGCAACTAATCAAATACTGATGTAAGAAAAAAAACCCCACTGTGAGTGAAAATTAATGGGTAGATACCATTTATTGGTATTTTTTTTCTATGGGGGTAAAAAGGATAAAGTAGCTGAATGATTATTTCACATTATGGATGCTCAATTCCAAGCCAGAATTGGGAAGTGTTGGCAAAGGGTGCTACTACTGCCAGTAGTGCTTCTGACTTGCAGTATGGAGCATTTTCCTCTTCAGGTGTCCAGGTTCTGTTATCTTCTCAAGGCAAAGCTTCCTTCACTCCTGCTGTATCTTGTTACCTATGCAGAGATGTTCAGTTCTCTTAATTTCTGTGCAGACTGCCAGAACAAAGCCTGTGCATCACATTACAGGCAGGTAAACCTTTGCATTTCAGTCTCTGAGTAAGCAAGGAAATTTATGGTTTTATTTTTTAAAATGTTTTAAACATAAGTGGATTTGAAGTATATAGAAGTCTTGTAAGGAGAAAAGGTTATTGTAATTACTTTTTAATGCATTTTTTTCTCATTTGGTCTTACTTCACCCAAAATTGAAAAAAATTGAAAGCATTTTTCATCAGGAAAAAAAAGTAAAATTAAGAAGATATGCTCCTTCCCCATGCTGCTTTACTCCAGCCCTCTTCATAGGCTGCTTGTCCCCTTCTGATCTGTCATTTTCTTGGCACTTGCCACCTTTCCAAAGCTGAGCCTTTGGTGTTGTGCTGCTTGGGTGCTCTGTGCTGGCTCATGTTAAGAATTGCAGAAGAGGCAGCTGTGCTCAGGGAGGCTTCTCTGTCCTCAGGTGGCAGTGACTCCAGTCCACCTGCCCCCATTTTTGGCAGGTTGTTGTCCCCTCATCCCCTGCTTTTTCAGCACGACTCCCTGTCTGATTGAAGTGACCTGTCTCACTGAGACAGAGGAGGGACTGCATCATGTTTCCAAAGCCATGGCCTCTCTTTCCCAAGAGACGATAAGCCAACCAGCACATTTTCTATAAATTATATTCGCTTTTAGTTCAAGGAGAAAAAAAAACATTCATCCAAAGCCGATTATATTTCTCCTCACAGGTAGCAGTAGTTGACATTGTAGTGAGGTGAATGGCTTACACAGTGAAATGTTCTTTGAAGATGGAGGTATTTTGTCCATGGTCATCCACACTCACTGCTGTTTATTTTGCTTGGTTGAAAAGGGAATTGGGTCTGTACAAAAACCAAGTGGACTTTGTGGGGCGTACACAAGTTATGTGTGTGCCATGTGCAGAATAATAGGTAGTGGCATTCACTATCAGTCACTGTAGAATTAATGGCTTGGTTTTAATTAGAGGTTCTGGCACTCAAATTCTGATTTTTTTTTTTTAATGGGCTGGCTGATTTGTTTATAAGGCCTCAATATTTTTCCCTAGTAAAACCAATTTGATGAGATTTATTCCCCTTCCCCTGGATCCCTGCAATAGGAAGCTGTCCTAGGAGAGAGCAGGGGCAAGTTCCCTGGGAAGGCTGCTTGGGCAGAGGCCCCTGAGCACACCAGCCCTCAGCAGGGGTTGTCTGTGCGTGTGTGAAAGAGGCTCCTCTCCCATGGTCAGGGCTGTACAGCAACACTGCTGGTGATGTCTCTTAGATGCAAGTAATTCCCTACTCCCACTTTGACTCTTTGTCAGTGAGCTCCTTCTTGGCTTGCACATTGTTTCAGCAGCAGCTTTTGCAGCACAGCCAAAGCAGCACATGAAACTGAGGTCATTTACACAGAGATGCTCACCTGGAGGCTCTTTATTGAAACAATATGCTGAAGAATTGTATCTGGGTAAATGTGATCATGTTCTGCCATATTTAAGAGAGAGAGTGGGATAGTTTAATAAGAGTTTTTCTTTACTTTCTGCTGGGGAGAAGGAGGAAGCTGGTGAAGCTTAATTGCTCTACAGTAGAAAATATGCATGGGTATGAATTGCAAAATACAGCTCACTGTAGGTAGTTTACTTATGTAACTTGGTATTTAAATTTTTTTAGATTTCCTTACCTTGTGTCTTTGCTTCATCTGCTGGATGAGATAATCCTGTTCTGCTTCTGGGTACGTGAGCTAACCTCTTGTCTCTGTAACAAAGCGATAAAATGATGTATCATTGAAAAAAAAAGAGTATAAATGAATGTAGCTCATCATTTTAATCATAGGTCAGATCCTCAGATCTGCCATATTTTAGCACAGCCATATGCCACTTAAAACCTAAGTGCTTCCTCTATGAATTAATAAGTGTACTTGCTAATTTTATGCTTATGTACGAAGGCAAAAATCTCTTGAATGTTTTAATCCAATCACATGAATTTGTATCTTGAAATATTGCTAGACGTTGGACAATGACTGATTTGATTACCCAGGTTTCATTAGTCACAGGGAGAGTTAGACATTTTGGGGAGTTTACTTTCATGAATTTGCATCCTTAGCTCAAAGTCTTTTGCATATCAATAAATTTTCTTCCTATTCCTTTGCTCTTTTATCACTGTAAAAGAAAGAAGTGATGTGACAGGGAAGCAGATGTAACAGACAGAAAATATGATTTTCTCATAGAAACAACTTCCTGGCAGGCTTAAGATGGAGTTGATGACACAGTTGGTACAGGTCCTTGTGCTGGCTCTGGTCCTGACTGAATCTTTGTGGAGCTTAGGGAACAATTAAAAAGAATGAAAACACTGTTTGGAGTTGAGTTTGAGTTTTACTGGTTGTCAGGCTGGGACAGGCACCAGAACAGCCTCAAGCATCTCAGTTTTGCTGGGCTTGATCTGGAGTCTGATAAGGAAGGAGGACCTCCTGACAGCAGCATTTCCTGCAGGACCTGGTGGGAAGATTTCAAGCCATTTATGAGGGATCTGCATAAACTCATAGCTGGGTGATTTGAAGGTGCAATATAAACCAGCATTTAAGTCATTAGTTCAGAAATTAACTTTGAAAGGTGATACATCATCCCAGTGCAGGGCAGCATCTTTCAAAATAGTTATTAGTCTCCACCTTAAACAGCCTCTTTTCTCAACCAGAAAAACACATTTGCAGTCTGCTCCATAATAGCCCTTAAATCCAGCCAGTCTGTCTCAACAGCCTGTGCACAGCCAAAGAATTTAGAATTAATAATCTCAAATATATGCAGCCTTGGAGTTAAAATCCTTTTCTCCTGGATGCGTGTCTTCTGGACACTACCCCTATTGCTTTTCTTTTTCAAAGAAATTACTGTTTCAGGGTTTTTTCCCTCACTGTGAAAGAAAGTTTTACATAGAGACTTAAATTAGCCATGCAAAATGTGGACATCACTCAGAGACTGCACCATATCAGGAATGTAGAGTTCTATCTGATGTAATAAGTAAGCAATTTTACATCTGCTGTAAAGCTACACCATTTTCAGTAAGTGTGGCAAGACATTGAACTCAGTTTTCTGAGACACTGGAGAAGTAAGTTTTAGTCTGTTTTTTACAAAGTTTCCCTGAAATTTTCTTAAATAACCACTGGAAGATGTCCCCATCTTGTGGGCTTCTCCCCACTGCTTTGAGAAGAGGTTTTGTCACAGCCTGGGGCTCTGTTTAGAGTCACACCTGACTGGAGAGTCAGAAGTGTCCCACTATTCCTGTCATATGTAACCAAAGCCTTTCCCTGGGTGCTGGGCTGGCACAGGTCTGGTGCTGCAATGAGAGATGAGCAAAAGGGTACTCAACATCATCTCCTCTTTTTGCTTTGCTGTGCTGTTGAAGTAGCACCAAGAGCTTTTCCAGCTCTCTTCAGAATTTAGCTTAGGTGGCCTTCAGGAGTTCCCTGAGGAATTCCTACTCCAATGGCCTTTCCTTGCAGGGAACATCAGGTATCCCATGGGTGGGCCCAGGCAACCCTTTTATTGTCGTGGTCACTCACCTTGGCTGTTGGGACTGTTTGGAACTGTGGTGATGGCCCTGGCTTCGAAACTGATGACCTACTGAAGACAAAACTGTGTAACATAGATGACTATTTTGTTGCAGTTCAATTCAAACTGTTAATGATACATGGAGTCCAATTCAACATAATGTTTAAGACTAATTTCACATGTGCTTAAGCCTTGGCATAAAATCAGGCACATGCTTAAATGCTTTCCTTAATTAAAGCTTTATATTAGGACTTACAAAACACTTTTACTACTTTTCTTTGGTTTTATGAGCTTTTTTTTTTTTTAAGTTTGGCACAGAGTAAAGTTAAAATATTTCAAATCAAGTCAAATTGTTGGAAATGGGGACACTAAGCTGGCAAGCACACGTTCATTAAAAACAAATTAACTAAAAACAGACTCTGATAATCCTGTAATCAAGACTTGATACACAAACTCATGGAAATGCTAAACATGTGCTGTAAATAAATAGATGATTAATTTCCTTTATTCTAATATGCATGCCTTAGTAAGAAATTATATTTCCCCTAAAAGATCATTTTCTTATTATCTTACGATTGCACCTCCTTTGCAGCTGCTTGGTGTGTAGGAAATGAAGAGATAATTAATAGTATGGAGATAGAGTTGGCCCCCTGAGAGAGAACTTCACACCACCGTCTCAGGTCTGTCAGTAAATGCTGCAGCAATTGACAGCTATTGAAGCTGAGAGAGGGAACATTCCTTTAGCCTCCTTTATTCCTGAAATCTTTCTGGAGGAATTATGGCGACACATGGGTTGAGTGGAAATCCATACACAGCACAGTTTGATACCTCCTACCACAGTGGGATTTTTTTTAGCTTCCTTCTTAATAAATTTGATTAAGTTTCTCTAGAAGCATCTGAGGTGGAATGAAAAGGGGGAGGAGTGTTTTGTATGAGAGATTTGCAAAGATTCATTACTAGGGATTACGCTTAATGAAACACATCCTGAGTGTGAGGCCGTGTGGTTGGTACGCTTAATACGTACAAATTAAATCTTCTCCTGGAAATACACTAATAAAACCCAATGAATTAAACATCAGGACCAGGAGATGTTGGCTTATTAATACAATGCAGCCTTCTTTAGAGAATTCCAATTTACTGAACACAGATGTTGCCAGTAAAATAATTAGAGGAAAAAATTTAGCATCCAGCACAGTATCAACTGTATTAAATATCAAAGTTTAATAAAGATTTAAAATCCCAGTAAAAGTTAGGTAAAAGGATTAGGGGAGGGAAATGCTCAACAGTTTTAGGGTATTTCATGCAGCTAAACTCAGGAAAATGAAACTTACTGTTTAAAGACAGTGTTCTAAGAATACATATCAAGGAAAACAAAGTGTTGCTTTTTAGCTGTAATATAGAAGGGTTGCCGATAATATAGAAGGGTTGCCGATAATATAGAAGGATTGCTGGCATGGTGTTGTTACAGA
>JAWWEV010000029.1:6082157-6092331 GCA_035583235.1 Hafferia zeledoni | reverse complement strand
AGAGCTTGAGATGTTTGTGAGCTTCCCTAGAGCAGAGCTTTGAATATCTTTCAACTGAAGTACTGCAGGAAGGACAATTTGGATTCTATTATTCCAAGCAGGTACATTTGTCATTGGTTTTGATGGAGTTTGGTAATTGTTTTTGCAGTATGAAACTCATGCTCATGCTCTGCTGCTGGATTTGAGGGCATGATGGTGATTGCAGTTAGGTAATTAGGAAGGTGTAATTTTGCCTCCAGGCCTGAACTGAGCTCTTTTGGGAGAATGATTTCTATGACTTTGGTATATGAGGTTAAAATTGCTAGAATTTTAAAATACAGCTGGTCTTAGATGTTTTAAATCTTCAAGCCTTGGGTTTAGAGTATTCAGTTTCAAAGATCAGTGCCCCTTGTTTAGTTGTGTGGTATATTTGGAGTACCTGTGGTAACATTTGGATTGGAAAGATCCTAATATATCTGCTGAAAATGCCAAGGTGAACAATTTAGAGAGAAAGAGAGAGGAAAGCTCCATTTTTCAATTCTGTGAATTTTAGCAGCAAAGTGTACATATGTAAAAGTATCACCATAAATATATCATAGAAATTCACACTGGAAATCTTACCCTGAGGGAGGGGGATGGGAGTCTCCTCAAACCTGTTTGCTCCAGCCAGGTTTTTACATTGTTCCTATGCTTATGAGATCTGCAGCCCATCCTTTGCCATGAATTAATCACCTTGCCATTAAAATTTCTCATCAAGATTGCATGCCAAAAATGGCAATAAAAATAATAATAAAAAATCCAGCAACAAACAAACCTGAAGAGACCACAACAAACTATTAAAACTGAGATGAATCAAAATAAATCTTTAAGCTTTTCCAGTACCCAGACAGAATGAAGAAACTTTGTTTTCTTGCCAGCTACTTCTAGGACTTATTCACTGTCATATCCAGTGCCTGCATTAAAGTCAGTGATTTGCCTTCCCAGTTCCCCAGTTCCTTGCAGGGTGCACAGGGACGTGCTGAAGTCTCTGTCAGTAGAACACGCTGCATCTCTGTGTTGGCCACTGGGCCATCTCATGTGTTGACATCTGCAGAATAAACAAGGCAGCAGCTGTTTACTTGTATTTGGGGAATAGGGTCTTCAGAGTGGATTTTGGAGACACAAGATGCTTTTGTTTAATGCCCCCAACTTTAATACTCTGTTTAGAACTGACATGACTGTGTTTCTGAAGAGGTGATTTAGGAGCTGAAACACAGTTGTGGTGTCCTCTTAGTCATGGGATCCACTAAGATATCCCTGTGGGACCAGCAGATACAGCATAGAACTGGCAGCAGGTCTGTGTCTTCAGGATTGGTGTTGGGGACCCATAAGAGTTCTAAAGTGGTACTGACTGTTTGTGTTCAGAGAAGTGAATTTCCTCTTAAATGTCATGAATTAAGGGTCTTAATTAAATCAGATTCCAGTTATATTTCAGAAGTTTCAAAAGCATTAGGAAAAAACCTGCTGGCCTGAGTTTAGTGTAGCTGTTTCTGGGCAGTGGTGTTTGCTCACAAGCCTCAAACAGGGTTGTGTATCTGTGCACTGTAAAGTATACTGGACTGTGCAGATGTGCTGCCTAAAGCTTCAGTTCACAGGTGAATTCACTAAAATATTCTAGGATTTTAAATTTATATAAAAATAAAAAAAATTCTAGAGTATTAATTTGACACAGTCATAGACTTAGGATATCGTCCTTAAAAAGAGGTCTCTATGAAGGAACTTGTCTTTGTTTCTGTTTACAGAGTCAGAATTAATGAAGTGAGAGTGTTGGTAGGTATTAATGAAAAGTGCTTCTATTAGGATGAAATTAAAAAGAAACAGAAGGCATAACTCCACAGCAGAAGGATAATATTTCAACTTTACCTTTCTAGAGGAATTCACAAAGCTGCTATTATTACTGTATGGACTGCCTTCTTCTGAGTACTAAACATAGAAATAAGGAAATGAGGTCCCTGCTTATAAGAAAAGTAAACAACTTGTAAATGAAAAATGGGGGAAGGATGCAGCAATGAGCAAATAAGCAAACTGGCACCTTGCAAGCCACGCTCCTTTCCCTCTTACTCTTTAAACACTTCCATGAGAATGGATTTATGGACTTTCTTGAGGAAAGATATTCTAAGAAGCAACATTACACTGTGCTTCACACTGATTTGGATGGGAGTTTTGGGCCCAGGTGCCTCAGCAGAAGAAAATTTAGCAGCTACCAATTTCAATGAAATAACTGCCTTCCATAGAGTTTCTTTGAAATTGAAGTATTCAGCTATTTGAGGTAGAAGAGATGGAAAGAGAAAGAAGAAAAATTTGGGTTATTTGGTGTGCTTTAGATGGATAGAGCTGGCCCAAAAATATATGAAAAACAAAGGAAAGAAAGGGGGTTTTGGGAAGGGAAATAGCTGACTTGAGAAATACAGAGGCTACAGTGATCTTGGAAATGTTCTCTGTAAAGTGTAAGTTGAGGTTTTCAGGTTGAAAAATGTTCTTCCACAGTGAATATAATACAAGTCTTTAAAATCTCAGAAAATTGTGTGTTAAATTAAAAACACAGCACATCTGTTCACAGGTGTGTTTTTGTGCATGTTCACCTTCTGGCTGGTACAATGCTGCATGCTATGGTCAAACACAGACCTTCTATTTCAAAAATCAGCTTTTCTAGAAGCAGAGTTTGCAGTTAACTGAGGATATAAAAGTTACTTTGTAAACTCTCAACAGTCTCCAAAGCAAATATTTTTGATTTGGTTCAGCAAGGAAGAACAGCCACATTATATATCAATCAGTTAAACTCTGTATGTGATGATATAGTTTCTCTATGCTGGTATCTACCCTTTCTTTCTTTCCCTCTAAAATGAACATACCAGGACACAGCCTTGAGATTGCTGAATTGGCAGAACAGGGCACTCTGTTTTAAAGGAATTGACATTACTGAGGGAGGGAAATCCAATAATGGCTCAACCACTCCTTTTCTCTGTTGGCTGAGGCAGGGGGGCATTGTGATCAGGACTCTGGTCTCTCTGTAAGTAACATGTAATTCAGCACTGAATAGCAGTGTTTCACAGGCACAGGAGATTAACAGCCCCCAAAATGACTTGTGTCCCCCACTCAGGTGGGTTAGTGCTGTTTCTATCTTGTCTTGGCACAGACCATGTGGATGTCACTGCACTTGATATTTGCCTTGTATGAAGGCTGTGCATTTCCTCCTGTACTGGCACCTGCTGTAAAGGGAATTGATATTAAAGGTGTTGTTATTAATATTTCACCAGCATTAAAAATGGCATTTTAGCAGTTCATTTGGTCCCATTATTGTAATATAATGCAAATTTTCTGTCTGTTTGTTTCTCAAAGCTGGAAATATTTTCCCTAAATGGACTTTGAGTTTCAATCATGTTTGTGTGGTGTCAGCATGTACACAGAAATCACTCAGCTTTTGGGTATAGTGTGGCTTGTGAAAAAGCTGCTGTGAAATACAAGAGTTTCTCAGTGCAAGTTTCCTTTCAATCCTGACTTCTGAAAAATGAAAATCTGTGAAGTCTTATTTCTTCCATGTTCTCAAAAGCTCAGGATTTGACATGGAAGTTCATCCCATTGCAGTGTATCTCCAAGTCCTCTGTAATTCAGGTTCTCACAGGGCTGTGGAGGTGGTTTGGTGTCCAGTGGTGGTGCAGACAAACTGCTACTCCCCAGAGTGTGCTATAGCAATAATTTTTTTAAGCAATACATTGATAAAATCAGAAGGCACTTTGCCACAGTATTTGTGATGGTTCATGCCCTATAGATTGGGTTATCATGTGATTTATATCTGAGGACTTGTATTATGAATGAATTAAAAAGTTACGTGCCCAGTTTATATATAGCTGCTGTTGTGGCTCTGGACAGATTTTCTACTTCCTAGTCTTGTGTACTTCTGCAACTGGAAATCATCATGTCTTGTTTTTCCAGAACCTTGTCCCTTGATAGCAGGAGGTTGCTGTGCCATCATAACCTGCCAAGATAATGATTCTTTGGCAGCTACGTTATTTTTATTTGCTTATCTTCCCTACTTATTGTTCTGGGTTAAATTCATACTTACCTTGTTGCAGGTATCCTTTAACTTCTGCCCAAGGAATCCCATGAGCCACATCAGCTTTTCTTACATACAGTTTGAAACAATTGATCTGCCCCGTTTTTGACTTGATATCCCCACTGTGGTTTTGCTGACATGAAGGGCACAGTCCAGCCTGTGCTGATGTTGAGGGACAGTGTCCAGTTCACCATTTTCCAGAAGCAGTGGGTCAGGGCAGGAATGGAAGGCATTATTTTTCATGAGGGTGGTAACTTTGTGGTTTTAGTTCTTATTGCCTAGTTCTCTTATTGTGTTTATGGCTGGTGATTTCACAGTTAATTCCTAAAGTTAGATGAAGTAACTGGTGAGCCATCTCCTAAGGGACTGGGAGTAAACCCTGCTGCTTTACCTGCCCTTGAACAATGAAAGTGAAGTGACGTTTTAACTACATTTTTTGAATTTGCATCATTTTAACACATGGTATTCCTCAGGAAGCTGAGTTCATGGTACTCATTAAGTATTATGCTGAGTGAAGGAGACATCTTAACCGAGATGAGCTAAATTAGAAATTGGAATTGGTCTGTAGAAAGCTTGATGAGGCTTGGGACAGAAAGAATTGGCAATACTTAATAAAAGCATGAGAAAGCCAGTAGGGAGGCATCAGACTGCACTAAAGTGAACAGGAGGATGTGACAGCTCCCAACTTTTTGGACAGATACTGACTTAGAATGCTTTAAGCAGCCAAAAGAAAGATTATTTCTTAACTCCTCCTGGATCAGTGGATGAATTACCAACGTCTCTTACCAGAAGTTTGGAGTCTGTGTCTGTAACCTGAAGGGCACTAATCCAGCAGTAATAGTTTAGAAACTTATGACAAATTATGTAATTGAATAACAGAAAACTTCTTTCAAACAAATTTATCATTTTGCAGCATAAAAATGGTAATGCAAATAATTACTTCGTGTGTTTTTTTCTCTGCTTGTACATAATGACAACATTCCAATTCCTGAAGTGTTGCATCTCTACACTATAAAGTGTGTTTGCCTCTTGAGAGATCACATGAATTAATATTTCTATAAAATATGGGCTTATAATATGATAAAATGCTTCGTGGGTGTTTTAGAAAAGAAGAAAACTGTGGGGAACCCGTTGTATTGTTAGTAAGTATTTCTATGTGTGTGCTGTAATATTACCATGTGCTGTATAGCACAAGAATTGCCACAGACAGGGAAATGGTAACCTGGAAAAAGAGAGGCAGTCAGGAGGCCACTGCTGCAGCTCCCCGTGCCCTCTCACACTGCTGAGGGAGGGAAGGGAAAGGATTTTCTTCCACCTTTCAAAGCCTGGTAAAAATTATGCCATCTTTGGAAAGAAGGTCCTCTTTGAATCTGGCTATTCTGTAGTGAAAGTAAGAAATTTGATTTTTATTTGAACCTTTTATAACAGTATTTTGCATTGGCTGGTTGCAAGCAGGTTTGATTTTAGATTTAACATAAAGAAGGTTGTGGAAGTTGGACTGGCTCCCACCTTTTCTTTTTCTGGACAAGGACACAGGAGGTAATGTGTTCTGGGCTGTCCTGAATTACAGATGTGACTTTATCTTGGCAGTAAATCTGGTGACCTTAAAAGTAAGTTTTCAAGAAAATACCAACATATTAAAAATTATTCTTAATTAGAATGTAATACAAAGATGTAAAAAAGTTGAAAAGGTCAATCTGATCAATTTATTTAATAAACGACCCAGTATTTTTTCTAACTTAATTTAGACTTCAAATTTTATTTGAATATTAAATTTTTTTTTCTTATACACATGAGAGACACTGAAGTTTTCCCCATTTAACGACTGCTGAAGGTTCTCTCCTTGTGCTGGACTTTCAATTGCCTGTAATTTTACCAGAGTGTGCTGATCAGCAATGGAATTTTCTATACTCGTGGCCTGCTCAATTTTTCTATCAAATCTACTTTTCCTGCAAAAAAAGGGCTCAGAATGAGACAAGGGAAAGTCATTGCATTGCAGTGTTCAAGATTTCCTTTGAAAATTTAAAAGTGCTGCTGTATTTTAGAGCAAGGACTTTACATTTCAAGAGAAGAAAGAAATGCTTTTTATATTTTGCTTAAAAGTCTGTATAACTTCAATAAAGTTGTAGATATTTGAAAATTACACTTTGCACATGCTCAAGAGATACTGCTTAAGTTTTTAGGTGAGATAATCCATTTTCTGTAAGTGTAGCTGTTTCTTGCAGCTGTGAGTTTGACTTATTTTCTGTGTGTTCAGAATTGTAACATTGAAGCTGAACTTTCTCTGCAATAGTTTCCTTAAGTATTCAGTCAGTATGGAAAACAAAGGCATTTGATTACAAAATACATGAGCAAAGAATTCATAATGGGCTAAAGGTGGAAGGCAAGAGGAAGATATTGGGATGCAGCTGAATTCAAAGGACAATAAAAACAACCATTACTGGAGAATCAATTTTCTGTGCTATATTTTCTCCCTATTCTGTAGCTTCCCAAATACTGTCAGTGAACTCCATCCAGCTGTTTGCAGTCACTCCTGTGTGCAGGATTGTTGTGCAGAGCCTCAAGCAGTGTTCCCTCTCAGGCCCCCCAACAGCACAGAAGTTCTGTTTGCCCCTTCTTAATTAAGAGATTTCCTTCAAACTCATCCCCTCAAATATGACCAAGTTTCTTGATGACTTTCAGTTTATTGAGAGAGGCAGAAGTGGCCCTGATCCGTTGCCATTAATAAAAGGTTCACTTAATAAAAATGGGAAAAATGGAGTTGTTGCATTCTGTGGGATTGCTGGTGGCAGGATGAATCTTCTGCAGGGCTGTCAGGCACATTCTGCTCCAGGGCAGGAAGACAAGGAGACCATCCCAGTGGGTGTAGGTCTGGCTGCCAGCTCTGTTTGAGTGGCTGGCACTGGTGTGGGTGAGCCCAGCTCAAGCTGGAGTCTTGTTTGGCAAGTTTGCTTGTTAGAGGAAAAAAAAAGTCTCATTTTCAGCTCTAGCTTTTTTCTTTCAAGAAAATCAATATTTTGAACAATTTATTTCAGTGGCTTGTTTTTGCAGTTTTGTGTTGCTGTTTTGGGAACTGATGAAATGTGTTGCTCTCTCTCCTTTTTATAATATTGGAGCCACTTTGAAGAGCTTTTCCTTGACCTCATTGCCAAGCAAGAAATTGGAGATGGTGAAGCTGTACTATTAACTGAAAGATTTTGGAATTTCAGATTAATATTTCAATTTTTCAGAGCTCTCTGTGTGCTGACATTTAATGACACTGTTGCATCAATATTGCAAAGATACATTGCATATTCTTTATTTTGGGTAGTGATAAAGAAAGCCTTAATGTCTGAAACTTTTATTCTATCAGTCTAGCTAATCTCTGGCTCTCTCCAGTCTTTGCTAACTGGCTACTTCCACAAAAAGCAAAACTTCCTCTGGTTCAAATTTTAATGTGAGATTTCCTGTTCCAAACCTTCCACTTAGATTGTAAAATATCAGAATTCTGGAAATACCTGAGCACTTTTATGTGTGCCTGTAAAAACACTTCTTCTAAAAGCAGGTGTTTTATTTGGTTAATTACTTTAAAGACATATAATGAAGGGCATGAATAAATGTTGTTTGCCACAAAATTATTAAAAAGGCTACTGGTTTGTAAGTAAAAGCAATTAAAAATTAATACTGAGTTGTAATACTTTAAAATTGTTTCCAGATTAAAAAAAGTTAATAAAGTATGTGGAAATCATACCTTATTTTAATAATACTGCTATGCTGTAGAAACGCAATATGCAGTACATTTAATTGTTAGACTTTATTAAATCTTTTCATTGTTCAACCAGCAAAATTGGATTTGTAGCAACTAGCCCTGCAGGTTGAGGTATCTGAAGCTGCAGGAGTCCAACACCTGCCCAACAGCAGCTGACTTTGCACTCATTATGGTTCCTCAGAACTCAGCCATAAAAATGCATTTCTGTAGCTGGGCTTCCATCCCCAAACAAGCAGGGGCTGCTTTGTCCATGGATGTTCCAAGCAGGAAGAGAAGAGGGGATGTGTGGCTCAAACCCAAATTCTCCAATGCAGGAAGGATCCTGCCCAGGATTTATGGGCCTTACCCAGAGCCCTTTGTTAAAGGTTAAAGCCCTTCAGCACCACTTGGTTGAGATTCATTCAGGTTTATTTAAATCCCTTCTGTAGATTCCACCCTGCAAGATGATTCTCTTGGCACTAATTTTGAGATATTGCAAGAGCAACAGTGAGAGAATCCAAACAAGAGGTTAAATACCAAGTTAAAAGAGAAGTCTCAGGGATATAAAAAAATCCCTCCTGAGTTTCACTTAGCTTTGATGTAAGAACCATAAAATAGTAAAAACTTATCAAAATTAGTCCAGTTTTTTAATAAGGCTCTTCAGTCTTTGGAAGTTTGGAACAGAGTTTTAGGATGGAAAAAAGAGTGGAATCAGTTATTTTCCATACATTTTGTTTGCTTCCCATTGTGGCATGTACCTTAGCATTTCATCTAAAGAACACATGATTTTTCAGAGGGGTAAAATATTTATGTTCTAAGAATATTAATAGAAAAATGTAGATAAATAAGCAAGTCAGAATGACAAGACAGTTATTGAATAGGAAAACTTTGGATAACTGAAAGAAGAAAAGCATTTAAGTCAATTGAGCTTTTTCATTTTCTTGTACATTTCTTGTCCCAGTTTTATCTGTAAAAAATGTGAATTCTTGAGAGGTTCACCTTCAGTTATGGTGCTGATATTGCTTGTAGTCAAAGCAACTTGAATGCCACAAAGATGAAAATGAGTAGTAACACCACATCCTAGGGAGGGGTAATGGCATATGTCCAAACTTTTCATTTAAAATAACTTTTTTTTTTCCACATTTTGCTTCCATCTTTTCTCCTTTGCTTTCTGCTCTGCTAATCATCACAGGCTTATGAAACAACCTATGTCAAGAAAAAAATCATTAATTATGTAAAGTCATGAGTTGATACTGTAAAATATGGTGAATGGCAGTGTGTGGCACAGCTGGAGTAGAAAGGCACAGTTAAAGGACAGGAAATAAGTCTTTGTATTTGCCCACCTTCCAGCTAGAGTTGTCTGAGGGGCAGGGAGGTTCAGAAGGTCCTGGAAAGCACAGGACACCTGCAGGAGTTCTCAAAGAAGTGACAGAAACCAGTGAAGAGCCTTGAATGTTTGTCATGGCACTGTCCCTTCTGTTAAAGGTTGTTGTGGTGGAGGGCATGGTTTTGACTCTGGCCAATCACAAATCCTTTCCCACAGCAATGCCAATGCTGCCAGTGAATCTGAGAATTATCAGGGCTCTTCAGGAGAACTGGTAAATTCCATGTATCATTTTCCTCTGCTTTGTCCTCCGAGATTCAGGAGCAAAGGGAAGGTGGCCACCACACTGTTCCTTATTTCTGCAATGATTCCTTGCAGAACTCTCAGTAGGACACCACTGTAGGTTTGGGTCAGCACAGACCATGCAGCTACATCTTCTTTGCTGTGCCCATGGGTGGTCATTGCTGCTTAGGTCTAAGGAGGCTTTCCCTTTTCTCCAGATACTCTTGTCTTCAGCTCTTTGAAGCAATGCTGCTGGGTTTGAATGAAGGAAGTGTGGAAGAGTAAGGAAGGGAGAGACTATAATTCCATGGATTGGATTTTCTGGGGAAATGCTGTTATTCTGATCAGTGTTTGGCTTCTTCCTTTGAAAAGGGAAGGATAAGCTTGCTGTTTGTAAATGAGGAAGTGTTTTTCAGGTTTTTATTGGGAACATAAAGGCTGGTAATAGAAAGAGGAATGTTTCGGTGATGAAAACGTGCCTAAGACATAGGTAATCAGAGTTTTCCTGTTTGGCATGAACTCCCTGTGGGTGCTTAGAATATATCTCATCCCAGCTCTAAATGATGAAAGTAGGACTTGATCTTTTCATTATCTCTCGTGTGGAAAAAGCTATTATTAAAAATTCTGAGGTGCCTTGATATTTAGACACCAGTAGTTCAAAAGTAGAGTATGAAATGTTTTTCTGCATATGGAAGTAAAACTGTCTGGTTTTGAATCTTGAATTTGTCAAAAACATAGGCATCAAAAAATGTCTGAATGTTATGTTATA
>JAWWEV010000029.1:6068967-6082057 GCA_035583235.1 Hafferia zeledoni | reverse complement strand
AAGTAAAACTGTCTGGTTTTGAATCTTGAATTTGTCAAAAACATAGGCATCAAAAAATGTCTGAATGTTATGTTATATACTTAATGTTAAGTTATATACTTAATGTTATGTTATACACTTAATGTGGCTGGCCCTGATTTTACCTGTTAGATTTATTATGAAGTCAAGATCCATTACCAGTATTTTTTACTTGTATTTGTTGATGACCATGGCATTGTGTTCTTGGACACTCTAATGTTAAATTATTAACCTCCTGTAAGCACTAATACACTGAAGGATTCTTTGTAGGAGTTATAGCAATCACTGTATCTTTTGAATAATTGACTAATGGAACCAAAGATTTGCCCTCTGGTTAAAGGAAAATCGGTGGGTCAGTTAGTTCTGCACTTCAATCAAACTTACACACTCAGGGTTTAATTACCCAATGTAAACTGGGAGTGCCAATCTTGCAGAACAGTATCTCATTCCTCTCTGGTTTATAGTACTTACCCCAGAAAACATGCACAATGGCCGTGAATTTCAACTCTTGTGTTTGTGGAGAACAAACTGGTTTTCCAGAGACCAGCTGATGCTTTTTCAGTGTGAACTTGAGCCATGTCATAAGACAGAAACCAGGACAGCACATTTTAAGTTAGAGTGGCCAAGGCTTCAAGGATATTCCCAAAAGAATAAATTTCTATATTGTCATCTGTGCTCTTTGGCTTTTAAAGACACACTACACATTTCTAAGATGCTGTTCTGGTAGATGGTGCTGCCATTTTGACAACTGAAGTACTTTTAATTTCCTCCAATATTTTTTCTTCTCTTTCTTTTCATTTAATCTAAAAGTGGTTCTTCTGGCCCCGTATATGTGTGGGAATTATAATGAGATTTCAAAAGGCTACAAATTCACAATGTATCTAGGACTAATGGAGCAATAATTGAAATTTAAATGAGAAAGAAAATCAGCATATGTATTCTCAAATCAGAAGTGAAACAAAAAAGGGATAAGAACACTTATCAAATAAAAAGCTTCTGGAGTGTTTCAGGCAACATGTTTTCAATAAAATCTTTTTGAAATTTTATCATTCCCTGGACAGTATTTCTTGCTTTTTAAATTCCCTTTGGTTCTGAACATAAAAATAGCACAAAAGGTTTTTGTCAGATCTTCAATAGTACACTTTAAATACTTGCAGAACTTTGTGTAGTGCTTTGGGTCGGCAGATGACTAACACATGGATTTGGTGGAACTTAACAGGATAGTCTGTCACCAGTGCATGCTCTGTTACAATAATGTCACCTTTTTAGAAACTGATACTAAAGTGAAATTATAAGGCAGGTGGAAAATCTAAAAGGATATAAACCAAAGTCTTCTGATATTTAAGATGTAGTCTCAGTTGCTTTCAGCAGGGCTTAATTTTGGCTTATACTGCAAGAAAAGTTTATTAGTGAGCAGGTAATCTTTAGCTGCAATTAGAGGAAAGAAAACATAATTATGTATATTATGCCAAGGAAGAAAAGACGTTCTTAGGGAGTCTCAATTGTACCAGTATCCCTACTAGTCGATATGTGGTGCAGTAACAAACAGCAGTAAATATAATTATGCTGTTCCTTATGGTAGTGATTTTCTAAAACAGGCACATCTGCTGCTATGGAGTGATCTGCCAGCTCTGGGGAAATAGCTCTTAGCAAAACATGCAATGCACACAAAGCAATTTCAAGGAAAGTTGTATCCAATACATTGGATATAGAAAAGTTGTAGATGAGAAATTCCAGCTGATGTACCTTGAGAGGTGGCTGATATCGTTTATGTTCTAATGGGGAGCTTTTCAGGGGTAAGAAGATTTAAAAACAAGCAAGAGATCTTGAGCAGGGTGGACCCAGGTGAGAGTTACACATGTGCTGCTGGTCTGTTGTGATTTGTCTCTTTTTCTTTATGGTTTCTTAACTGATCTGTCCTGAGATCCATAATATCACTTTCTATCCTTATATTCAGCACATTCTTGTGGTTATGCAGAGACTGTGGAAGCTGAGTTGGCAAGGCCAGGACACTGGTAGTGCAGGGCAGGACACACTCAGTGCCATGGCACAGGTGTAACATTGTCAGTGTGGCTCTCCAGGCACTGCGAGGATCTTTGGCCCTCTTGGAAATCTGTTGGCTTTTATGAAATGGGTTTCATCCAGACAATAAGTCTTGACATTGCTGTTTATTGCACTGACAACATTGCAACAAGTGTTTCAATAAGCATTGCAGCTGAGAACAGGCTGTGCTTCAGACTGGACTCTGGGTTTGTGGTGAGGCTGAGTGGGGGTTTGACCAGGATGAGCTGGTTTGGATGCCCTGTGAGGCTCTGAACTCTGTGCCCCGGAGCTGAAGCTGCACGCTCTGCTGTGCAATAAATATCTCTCTCCATCTTTCTCATCACCTTCCTACTGCCCCTGCTTCCCCCCCTAGAAAGATGCCTTAAGCAAAACTGAAGAGTTGTAGTTCACAGTATTTTCATGCAAATTATATGAGAAAACACTCCAGCTAGAAGTCTTTGGGTATGACACAGTCCAAATCCTGCAGAAATCCTGTGCTTTTTTCCTTTTATCAGTGAATATAAGGCTTCAAGTACTTGTGGAAGAAAAATGGTAGCTAAAGAAGTAGTATTTTCCACAGTCTATATGCTACCCTGAGGAATATCCCCAGCAGAATTAAGGGGCCCTGAATGGCATTTAGACAGAGTCACTATGTTAGGACTTTTATAGTCCTGAAAATTTTTCCTCAGCTATCACCTAATGCTGAAGGCTACTTAGCTCTACAGACCATTAATTATTTCCCTTGAAATTCCTCAAATAGCTTCAGGTTTTGTCTCCACATGTGCCCTTGAGTGGCTGATCAGCAGAGCCCCTGTTGTGAATGGTATTTCTGGATGCCAGTCTGAGGCTGAGAGTCTGAAAATTAGATCCTTAAAGTGATGCAGTTAGTTGGACATCCTATGTCTGATGAACTGAGCACTGGTAAGAATAATGACGTTATAAGTAGGATTTTTAGTGCTTATAACCTTAGCATAATGGTATTTCTGGATGATGGTGCCATTCACATATGCTCTAAAGGAAATCTGTTCCCAGCTAAACATTTTTGAGACTGCCTGCCTCAAGAAAAATACTGCCTGAAATACTGGAGCTGCAGTGGAGCCAGAATTTCTCCCATTATTCAGTAGAGGAGAAGGCTCTGGTGTTAGATTGAAGGCCTCCTTGGTTCCATTTGCTTTCTTCTAGACCTCTTCAGGGATTAAGGGGAGAAAAAAGAGAAGTGAAGGAAAAACAGATAAGAATTGTATTAGTGGACATTGCTGGACTTGCAGTGCTGTCAGAAATGCACGAAGAAGCAGGATGAGATTTCTCACAGTAAAAGAGACAAAGATCCAGGCTAAGACTCAGGGGTTTTCCTTGGAGTCTGCTTTTATCAGTTCTTCCGATAGTATGTTCTGTTCATCCAGTCTGAGACACAATGGTGAGATTTAAGTTTGTTAGTAAAATACTATGAAATTCTGAGTGACTATTATGCATTTGTAGATGAATATTAAGCCAAAGTATAATCTGAGTCAGCTGTGCTGGAAGCTGAGTGTTTCCTCACCTCACATTCCAGTTCATGTGATTGGCTTTTCCATGTGCATTAAAAACATCAGAAGGAGGGCCTGTTTTCTGACACTGAGGTACATCCAGGATCAAGAGCTATGACAATCCTCTTTTCCATATAAAATACCTGATTGCAGCAGGTGCACTGTGTGACAGGGAATGTGGCAAAGCCACATGGACTTACTCATATGCATCACATTTCATGACTGCCATGAAACTACTTCTTTTATCCACACCATATGGCAGCTCAAGACACATTAAATAGCCTTTTTCTTCTGCCTGGATTGGCAAAAACCCTAATCCAACAGCAAATTTCTACACAAAACCAGCAGGCTCTAACAAAATGACACAGTCACAGTTCGGCATGGTATCAAGTGATGGCATTATAGCCATCCATCTGCCAGGCAACAGGAAAAAGAGTGTCTTAAAGCAGCAGCCTCCATTCTAAAGGACTCATTGGATTTCCTGTAAAACACCACTAAGTTAATAAATGAGATACATTTCAATGTAAATGAACTTTCATGGCAATATGTAAATAGATATATATTTACCTGTGTATGTGTATGCAGAGGGTTAGTCTGCACACTGCAGCAAAACAAAAATTGTATTCTGCCCCTGTGAACATGGCAGTGAGTGCAGGTTCCAGTGTGTTACTCAGAACACAATCTAAGAGGAGCCAAGTCCTCAGTCTTACCACATGGCAGCATCATAACATGCTGATGAGCACCAGGAGATGCTTGTGTTAGATCAAATGTTGACCTCTCCAGCACAAGTTATATAAAATAAATAGGCCAGAGTAATGTTAGATCAAGGGAAACTGCACAGCTTTAATCAACCAAATAATTTATTTCATTAAACTGGCTCTGTTTAATTGTATGTGTTTATTATTTTTACCATTTAATCACTAGGAGATTTTGTGTGTCTGTGCTGTGTGATGATCAGGCTGCCTGTGACCCCATGAGGCTCTTGACACTGTGGCCATATTCATACAGATTCCTTTGGCAATCTCTCAGAGGTGGCCCCTGCCAAAGTCCCAAGCTCCTCTTCAGCCACTGCCTTCATTTTAGTGCTCTGGGCATTTTGGTTAAAATGAGCAGAGTAGTTAAGTCTACACTAACCCCTGAAATATCATTGGTCACCAACACAGATGTGTTTCATATGTTTCACTTTCTTATTGACTAGAGTAGGTTTCTGCAAAAAATGGGTTTATACAACACTGCTGAGAAATGTTTGTATGTCTCCTATATATCTGGAGTTTGCAGTAATGTGGTTTGCATTTTTATAATGCTTCAGGACCCTAAATAACTTGATATTTGTATTTCTAAGAATTTTTTTAAGCCCAAGATGTATGATGAACAAGATTTCATGTTATGTTGTCCCATAAATATTTCTATATAAAAAAGAAAATAAGAAATGCAGAATGTTTTCTTGCCATTTGGCTTCCTGTCCTGCATATATGCTAAATTGAATAAGAATTTATGGAAGGGAGGCATGAGCTGAACAGTGCTATGTTCTGATGAAATATGGGTAAGATGCAGCAGGATTAGTGATGAAGACCTGCCTTGGTTGGAGGATGGCAGCAGATCTTCAAACTAAACCTGCAGAATTTTAGGCAGATTCACACACTGTAGGTGTAGCCTGAAATCTTCAGTCTAGCAACTCATCCTTAGTGAATCTGAGCCTGTGGCCTGCAGTCTTATGTGTTAATCACGTGCCAAAGCAACTGTAAACCTCTTGTTCCTCATAAACAGGAAAGATTCAGTTTACTAAGTTGCGTCCCTGGCTTACTTCTCAGATTTATATTGTCAAATAGGTCCTGAAGTTAGAGATACTGTTAAGTTTCCTTGACAAATAAATGCCTGTCTCTCTTTGGTTGGTGGTTTGTTTGGTTGGTTGACTTTTTTTAATATTATTTTTCAGGAGGGCAATATGATTCTAAGATGTTTTCTAAGCCCATGTTTGAGGTTAGCCAAAGAGAGCTCAATATGACTTACATAATGTATGGGCCAGTGGCTTCCTGAGGGCATTGTTTCAAGCACATTGTTTTTCTACAACTCCCCAACACTACTTATTGATATTTTAGAGGTGCACAAAAGCTTGAAACTCGGACTATTTTGCAGTTAATTTATTCCCTTGCTGCATGCTAGCCTAGCAACCACTCTGCCTGAACTGGCCCCGCTCCTCACCGTGGGTGAAGCTCAGCTTTAGGGAAGGGTTTGTGCTGAATGGCTGCTCTGAGGTTGCTGGGAAGCAAATTAAACTGCAGTGCACGGGAGCAAACTGCCTTTTCCAAAGCCTTCACTGGGCTTCTGCTCCAACAGGCCAAGCAACAAAGGCACTTTTTTTGGAGACAAGGGAAAGTACAGTAAGTTGAGAGGTATTTGGAGTTGCTCAAGTGCTGCTTTTTTAAAGAAATCCATCCCTCTCGGACCCCCATCACATACAACCTAAAGGCTCTTGCTCCTTTTTAGCAAGGAGACACAGTTATGCATTATTCAAACACTGGGGCTTTGGTAGCAAACCAGGAAGCCTCATGAACACCTTTTGGGTAGGATTTTAGCAAGAATATAGAAATCCTGTCTTTACAAGACTTAAGTTGCAGTTTGTCTCTGACTTCTGAGTGACTTGGTACAATGAATACAAATGCACTCCCTGCCTCAGAAATGCTACTAAGAGCAAATTTTTAAAAAAATTATTTCCTTATCTTTGCAGAGCTCCTATACAAAATATTTACAAACCACATTCCAGTTGCCATTTTGGAAGTAAACATATCTTTCTAAACAGTTCTTTCTGATGTTGCAGGCTAACCCTGTTGGATTACAGAGGAGGCAAACCTGCAAAAGCAATCCTGGATTTTAAGGATTTGCTCTTCCTCCAGAGATCTGTAACTCAGGATTTTTCCTCCAGCAATACCACATAAGAGGAAAATAGACTTGAAGTTTACACATCAATTTGCAATGTCAGATGTTAAATAACATCTAGTTTTTAGGATATTGTTCATCTTGTGTTTTCTTCCACATGGGGGCATCTCTGTCTACATGTACAGTGCTATTCTTCTATTTTTGGACAGTGCTCAGATTCACAGATCTCCTGACATGTTAGAGAGAAACATATTTATTAATATTGGTTGTTAAAAGATGATGGGAAGATAGGGTAACAAAAAGCCAATGAAAGAAAACAAGACTATCTACCACACTTGAATTATTGTATTCCACCCTGGTGCTGCCATCAGTCCAGCAGTTTGTGCTGCTGGAAGGGCAGTTACAGCATTGCCTCCTTGCCTGTTTCACCAGTTGTTTCTGGAACTTACCGAGACACAGATTCAATTGAAGTTTGGGATCTTGTTCTTCTTGAGGGACATACTTTCCCCAGATTTTTCTAGATTTTGATCACGTGTATAATTTTGACTTCACAACACCCTGTGATTCTGATTTCCACCACTTAACTATTGGTTCTGTTAAAAAAAAACCCCAAAAAACAAAACAACAAACCTCTCCTTTTTAAGAAAGTTGTTGCCTGAAAAGTCCATGGCCCACCCCATCATTCTTGTGTATGGGGAAGGTGTGAGTAATCATTCACTCTTCACACACCTCTCATTATATTGCTCTCCATGAGTTTTTCCTTCCTTCCCACCGGGTCTTTTCCAAGGTGATGTCTGTTACTCAGTTTAGTGTTGTATGAAATCCATTCCATTTTCCAGCCATTTTCACTGATCTTCTCTGTGCCTTGTTTTCTGAAGAATTTTACTCTATGAC
Source organism: Hafferia zeledoni (assembly GCA_035583235.1). Taxonomy (NCBI): domain Eukaryota; kingdom Metazoa; phylum Chordata; class Aves; order Passeriformes; family Thamnophilidae; genus Hafferia; species Hafferia zeledoni. Next base: position 6,074,699 of record JAWWEV010000029.1, on the reverse strand, counting down.
TCTGAATTAGGTGAGCAGAGGTTGTTTTTGTCTTAGGGATTTTTAGAGCATTTCTTTTTCCAGGTAAAATATTCTTACATAGGAAAGGCTTTTCCATGGAAGATACATGGAGAAGTATAATGTCTATGAGCGATATTTCACAAAAGTTTATACATACATGGAACATTACCCTCTTTGAGGTACTATCTTATATCCTAAAGGCCATGACTAAGAACTTATATGCAGTTTCCTTGACCAGAGGAGTATTTAGAGCATTATTCAGCATAAGTGTAGCTGAGGGAGAGGGTTTTAAGAAAAATGGAGCCTAAAGGAGTAGCAGAACTGACATAATTTTTAAGGAAACAGCTATGAATTTTAGGTTACATGTTTTGCTATGTCTTATACAGCAGGACACCACCATTTTTTTTCATACTCTGGTGCCAGTCAGAATTTGTTGCAACTGTTACAAAAGGTACCCACCCTCATCTGTGTCAATTTATTATTCCTTTTGACATTTTTATCAGTAAATTTTTTCTTCACTAAAAAGATAAATCTCACAAAGAAATTTCCAAAGCAGTCCAGTTCTGTTATAGATGTATCAGGCTTCATGGTTTCCTAACAGTTGAATTTATTTATGGCAAGTGTTCCATGCTCCGTGCCTAAAGGAGTTGAAATGTAAAGATGTTGCTCATATGGGGATATTATTCCTATTTCTTATTCTCAGCATTTATTATTTTTCTTTGAGAGCCTAAGACTGCTTCTACAGGTGGGTTTTTAACATAGTTTTATTTTTTAAATCAAGCAGAGATCATTCCTTGGTTTCTTAGTTCTGTACCAAGTGTACAGAGAAACAGGAGCCAGAAGCAGCTGTAGCACTCAGCCCTTTGCCCATCCCTTTGCCCATCCCTTTCTTGTCCAGCCACATCCCAGCACTGGGATGCATTGGGTCTTCTCCACTGCTGCCAGATTTTCCTCTAGTATAGTTTCTGGACTCAAAACATGGGAAGAAGAGCCTGTTATCAGTAGTTAGTTGTGCCAGATCAGTCCAAAGAAGCGGCAAAAGTTTTCAAAACACAAAGTAGAGATAAATGCCGGTGGAGTTGGGCAGTAGTTCGGCTTTGTGCCCTTTTTGTTCCTTAGGAAACTACTCTGTGCAGTAAAGAGTTTTTTTCTATTCTGTTTTACATCTCTGCATAGTTACCTCTGTATGTTTTCACATCCATTGCAGAGCTATGGGGGTCATGCATTGTGTCTCAAGGACTTGAGACTATCTCTATCTTGACATTATTACTTCCCATCCTGATTCATTTTAGGGCACACTTATTTTTTCCATTGACAACTGGTTCCTTACTAATCATCATGCTCAGACTCTAGATACAGTGCCTTCCTCTGATAAAACAATGTCATTCAGGGGAAGATGAAATGGTAATTATAATCAGAGTTCAAGCTGGCAGGAGATGGAGCAAAAATTAAAAGTGCTAAATCTGTAGCATTTTGATTATCTGAGAAGTCCCCAGATTTTGCAGCAGAGCTGCGTTTAAATATGTAGTAAAGTGGCTCCTTGTAAATCAAGTCATAATTGTTCAGCTCTAGGTTGCAGGAGCCCATTTCAATTTTCTACTTCTCTACAGAATTCTCAGCTTTGATTAAGAACAGAGATATGAATAATGGGCCTCCCTCTATTAAATACACAGTCAGGAGAAAAAAGAAACAAGAAAATATTCAAGATGCATTGTACAAAGTTGCAAGATACATATAACATTTAATATTGAGATTAAATTACAGTCCTATAAGGAAGTCTCACTTATTAAAGTGTGACATGAGAAGGATAATGAGCCTCTGAAATATCCATGTCCACCTCAGATATGTCTGTAGTGTTCAGTAATAGTACACTAGTCACTACAGCACATTTGAAAATCATTTAGATTTAGCAGCTTTAGAAGATACTGATCCAAGATTTGTCAGTGAAAGGGACAGATGAAAAGCATTTTCCCAAGAAAACCACACATTAAATGGTGTGATTTCTTACAATCTTGGGTACTGAACTTTGTCAGGACCTTTACTTCTACACAAAAGGAAACAAGACACTTCTGACCACAGGCAAGAGTATTTTATTTTCTGTTCAGACACAGCTGTTCAGAAACTCCTGCAACTCCATTTTTCTGGTCACTGTTTTGTTTCTGTTAAGTATGAGTTATGTTTTCATAGATACCAAAAATAGATCTGCATGGTCTCTAGTTCTTCTATAGTTTTGGTCTTTTATCTACTTTGAATTATAAAGGTTTTACCCTAAAAGACTATGTATATTTTCAGAGAAATTTCAGAAGCATAGTAGCTTATTTCAAAAGGGTCAGCATTACTGTAATGGAGGGAAGACTTGGAAAATCTCTATTTTGCTTAAATATTTTGTCTTAAACATATTTACAGACTTATGAATGTTCTTGCTTCCTGGATGGTTCTGCTACAGAATATAATTGGTATTACAGTTAAAAGGAAACTTTAAGAGGATAGTGGTGTGGTGAGTTTGCTGTGTAATACCATTTAATTGTAGTTAACCCATATTTTGTTTACCATAAAACTAAGCAGTGTAGGAATTTAATGAAGTGTCTGGAGGACTCTCTTTGCATGAACTGGCTACACTGAGTTCACTGGTGGATCATGGCTCATCACTGAATAGCTGGCAGGATTCCTCAGTGTCTGACAGATGCTATTTTAAGTATTTCGTCTTCAAACACTGAATGTAAATATAGGTGCATAGAACACTGGTCCAAAAAGATTTAGGGAATATCATCTAAAAACCAGATTACAACTTTTCCAGCAGCTGCTGGGGCTTCATCTCTTCCCTGCCAGAAGCCACTGCCCGATGCCAGAGCTGTGCCAGGCTCTGGAAAAGGGACCCGGTCCCAGCTCTCTGGGTCAGCCCTGCCTGGAGATGTGGCAGAGCGGCACAAAGTGGGAAACTCCAGAAGTGTAGAGAGAAGGTCTGAAGAGAGGGGTGAGTTCTGCAAGTATTTAAAATTTTGATGCATATGCACTCAGACAAAACAGCAGCACATCAGGAGTCTTTGCTGCAAAGGCAGTATCATTTTAGTGACAGTTTGAACAGCGTGGGAGCTTTGTGAATTAAAATACCAATTGCTTCATCTAATCTCAGCATCAGCATGAAAAGGGATCACCTGGAGGACTCAGGCAGAGGGGGGATTGCCCTGTGTGTACACACATAACACGGCCACGTGGAACATAAGAAGCTTTTGCCTGCAGACAGAAAATACCTGAATAGGTGGAACAATAGTATGGCAAATCCTGTGAGCCTACGAAATGTTCAAAACAATTGATGTAGCTTCTCTCAATTTTTTTTTTCTTTTTAAACCAAGTGGAAAGTGGAGAATTTGGCTGCTTCATTCCCATTAAAGCTATCCAAGAATATTTCACTAATCGTAACTTTACAGGGATTTGTAATTGATTTGATGGAGTTTAATTGATTTACTTCTTCTATGGGCAGGCTTTAAAAGGGGTACCTGAATATGCCTTGGAAGTAAAGAAAATAACAGAGGCTTTGTGTGAAGTGCTGGTTACTTTTCTGTAAAGCTAGATATGTTTTTCTTTAAGAAGAAAGGATTAGCTTTTATCTATATTAATTAAATTTTACTTAGGACCATCTTGTACTTAAAAAAAAAAAGAATTTTTGTATTTTATTTTTATATTGTCTTAATTAACATAGGGTTTCTTAAAGATACACTGTAAAAGTAGGAGTTTCTTTAAAATGTAAGCTGTGGGAGAAACCCCTTAAGTGTTAGAGCCATGATTTTAGAACTTTATGGTCAGTTCAGCACCTTTTGAATATTTTCCCTTGTGCCTTAAGTTCTAGTAAATGCCATTAACAAAATTAGTGGTTGATGACTTTACTCTCCTTTAGATAACAAGATGTACAAAAACATAGAACAGTGAAATGTAAGATAACATGATCTTTGAAAGGGAGGAACACAAAGGGAGGAACATAAAGAAAGGAAGCAAATAAATCTTCGTGCCTACCCCTATACACCATTTTGGCTTTGTTGCTCTGCACACTATTCAGAAAATACGTGTTGCAAAAGAAAACACTGAGTTTGTGAAGTTGTGCTTCCCCCTGGTATTTATATTCTATGTCAGTTTGGCATGTCCCACCTGCTGTCGCCTGCCATCACAGCCAGCCTTGCTCTCCTTTGGAAAGGAGGGATTATTATCCACTCTCCACTTCAAGCTGTGACAATATCCAGCAGAGGAGGCAGAACAAAGCAACCCCCCTATTGCTGCCTGAACTCTTTTCCAGGCCCAGCAGTGTCCATCCCAACCTAAGATAAACATCACCCTCTGCAAGGTCATGTGTTGAAAAACTGTTCCTGCTGTTCAGATTCTTAATTAACTAAATGCACAGACAGCGTTCAGGTTAACTCTATCAGATTTAAGAGGGAAGACATTTCTTCTAGAGACAGCATGTCTGTAAATTGCTTCTTCCCTTGACTGGATTTGCTAACCTTGAGGTATATTTTCCTGTGAAGGGTACAAAAATGCAGCAAAGAATTGTATTTCTGTAGGATTTGGAGGGAGTGTAAGGTAAGCATTGTTGGGTTACAAGTTCCCAAGGAGCCCTTGGAGCTGCATGAACTGAGTGCCAGACCCTGGAGCAGTGCTGAGAACAAAGATGAGCTGTTCGGTGTGGGCTGGTTGGGCTGTGTTGACTTGTTGCTCTTTTGCTTAAGAGTTCTGTATTTCATTCCTATGTTGTATCCCTGCTCTGGAAGGTTCCTTGTTCTTCCGCATGTTCCATTACAGTCCCCTGTTAGCATATCCCCTGCTTTTAGTCTGCATGTTCCTCCTTTGCTCCACCCCTTCCCTATAAAAGTTGGCATCCATTTCAATCAAGTGTTCATTTCACTTTGCACCCTGAAGTGAGTTGTTCCTCATCCCCTGTAGAGCTGCAAACCATAGGTTTCTTTTACTTGTTAGATGCATATCAAGCAGCAGTCAGCTTTCTGTCTTGTGTCAGTAGCCACTTCTTTTTGACATAATTATACCAGTTTTGTTGCTTTACATGTTAATCAATCTGAGTTGGGCAAAACTGCAATCATAATCAATGCTTACATTGACAGAGGAGACTGATAATAGGGAACAGGAGGTGAGTAACAAGCATGATAAGAGCACCTAACTTCTATAGCCTTATTTATAAGCTAAACCCCAACTTTGGGAGTGTCCCAATGGAAACGATGAGTTCTGTCATCCACGAGAGAACATTCAGGTTGGCTGGGTTGATCAGACTTTCTTTTAAACATTCTGTCATTCTAGATGACTTAATCTGATCCTGACAATCTTGTAATATCAGGTGTGGTCAGTTTTAACACGAGTTCTATTGAATGCTGATTTCTCAGCACCAATGAAAACTGAGAGATCAGTTCCCTTTTAGGGAGCAGGGAGTGGAAACTAAATTTGCCTGGCTTCTTCCACTGTCACAACAACTGAGATGTTGGGCTCTGGGCTGTCAGCTTCCCTTCTCACCTCAGAACTCAGCCCTTTTTTTGATGCCCATTAATGTGCCTTTCAAAGGAGAGGCACAAGGTCACCCACACTCAGTACTGGCAAATCCAGCACCCAAAAAGCTCCCAAGAAAATAAGGAAAGCTTGATCTTTGCCATGTCATCTCACTCAGCAATAGGACAAGGGGGCACGGGCTTAAGCTCTGCCAGGGAAAATTTAAGTTGGACATCAGAAAAAAATTC
>JAWWEV010000029.1:6023127-6065567 GCA_035583235.1 Hafferia zeledoni | reverse complement strand
CAGATTAGACATGGCACTGAGTGCCATGATCTAGTAAATGGACTAGAGATGGACCAAGGGTTGGACTCAATGATCTTAGAGGTCTTTTCCAACCCAATCAATTCTATGATTCTATGATTCTATCTGCAAGCCTATGGTGTCCCTTCTCCATTGGGCACTGGAGTCACTGAAGGAATATGGAATCTGGGAACACTGTCCCCTCTGTGTCACACAATGTTTTCCAAAGTGTGAGACGGTTATTTAGGCACTGGCTCTGTAGAAATGGTTGTTCTGATGCTTGTGAATAAAGGAGGTACTTGTACACATCTTGGATTCAGGCACTCAAACCACAGGAAAAAATATGAGATCAGTGTGTAAGAATATGAAAATGGTTGGCTGAGGTCAAATATAGCAAAGCATTATGTTTTTTCCAGTTATGTCTGGTAGTTGCTGAGGAAAAAAGCTAAAAACCAGCATAAGTGTGTATAGATAGTTGTTCACAAGGGTACCCTCCAGCATCCAAGTCAGTGCCTCTCAAGCCGGGAAAGACATCTGTATATTCAATAATGTTTGATGAAATCTTCTTCCCTAACTTTTCTGACTGTTCTTTCCAGCCCATATGAACATTTGGTATGTTCTTTACACTCAGGCAGTGTGTTCTGGAGGCCAATTATGCACTTTGAGGCTAAGCATGGACTCGGGTTTGTTCTGCATGAGGCTGGAATAGAAAAATATCATGGGCAGTCACTCCAGGAGTTGATCATTGGGTGGTCCATGGTCAGTACTCATGAATTTTGTGTTGACATTGACACTATTTGCTTCCCTGTATTTAATGGTAGATGGACTGTGGTGTTCCAAACCCATGGGAAAGGGCTGGCACTTCCCTTTGAGGAACTGGGACAGCTGGGGATGCCATGTGGCTGCTTAGAGCTTGATCCCAGTGTTAGGGGTTTGGAGGAATGAATCCATAGGGAATGAAAGGCCTCCTTTTCCACTGAGGTGGGGAAAGGGGAAAGCACCTCCTCCTAGCAGGGTGCCTTAAATGAAGGATGCTCCAGGGACACGTTAATACAACAACAGTCCTTATTCCAAGAATAAACTTCAAGAGAGCCTGAAGTGGTGTTCCCTTGCCTAAATGAAATTTAATAAACATTATCCTTGTTAAATCTAGGGGCATTCTGCTTGGTAATTCTTTGAAATGCCATGTATCTGGTGCCACATAGTTGATGTATTGGGTGATATTTTTGATTCAGTAGGAGACATATTTGAATCAGAGGGTGGGTTTGAGTTACTGTATGAGATACCTGTTTTGATAGATGATGCATCTCATTCTGTATTGAATAAGCACTGATGCAACAGGGATGTGTCTGATTTGGTGAATGAAATATTGTATCTGATTTTGATCAATTTTTCCTGTAATACACACATTTATTTTAATAGTTGATGCATTTATTTCAGTTTGAAGTGTATAAAATTCTTCATGTAATGTTCTTTCTTCTGTCGGAGTGATTTATGGATTTTACAAGCAATAGATATATATTTCAATTAAAAGTAAAACATTCATTACTGTCTGCCTTGCATTCAGAATATTCTAGAATGTCTCAAATTCTGCTCATGTAGGCATTTGTGGGGGGCAGATGCAAGGCTTCTGTACAGTGTGAGCAAAAACATTTCTTTGACAAAAACTGTTGTGCATTATTATTTGAAGGTAAAATGTCTCCTTGAAGAGAAACAGATTCTTTTTATGCCTTGACTAACACAGAGAGCTTCTATGTGTGCTTCAGATATTTAAAAGTATTAATAATACATGGATACTTCACAATCATCATCAACCAGGATCTTGTCCTGCATGTAAATATTCAATGAGGGGTTTTGATTAGAATAAATAGATGCAGGACTTGGCATCAAAGATTTTCACTGGTAGGATGTTGTTACTCTGACTTTTTTGGTTTGGTTTTGTGCTGTGACTTTGCTCCTTTCCTGTCCAGGAACAGAGTGATTTATAGAGCTTGTGATGACCTCTAATCTGTACCTGATCAAGCAGCCACACAATGCAATTTGGTGCATCTTTTCAATAAAGGGTAAACTAAAATAGGTTTTGGCTGGCACCGAGTTACCCTTATTTCAGGGGTTTAAATTTTACAGGAGTAAAGGTCATTTCCCTGGATGCTTCTTACTGCATTTAGGGCCATGCCATGAAAACAATCCTATTAGGTTCAGCCTTGCTTGACCTTTCATATGTTACTACTTTTATTTAATACAAAAGAATTGCTACAAGAAGAAAACTGAGATAAAAAGATTAAATTTATTAACCACCCTCAGGCTAGTACCAGATTATGTACAAGTGTAGCAAATAGGAATGGAAAACTGGAAGAGGTTTGAAAGAGCTAATCTGAAAGTAGAACTGATAGTAAAAGCTGGTTCTGCCCACCAGAGATGCTCCTGTGCCACAGTGAGACACTGGGAGGCTCAGCCTTCCTGATTTTTTTCACCCCTTACTCTCAGAGTGGATGCAGGAATGTGCTGGGACTCTGGAGATCCAAGTTCTGCTTGGCTGCTTGGGAGCCCCTGGCCACAGTGCTTGGTGCTTTAGGTCCCTAAGTTGTACAATGCAGAGCTTTCTGGGGATCTTCGGATCACAGGAGTCAGGGGTTGCTGGTTTAGCATAAAATAATTGTCCTTAGTAAGGGGAAATGGGATGAAGAGATCAGGTGTATTAATGCTACCTAATTCTGATGTATGTATATTACTTTGGTTTCTAAGGTAAGAAGTATTTTACACATTAAACCTACAGTGTGAGGTACTCTTTATCACTTCAGAAGGCGTGTGAGATCAGAGAGATGCCCTCACCTGAGCTGTGCCTGGCAGGATATGTAAAACAGTGATAAAATGCCTCATCTCCTCTGATACAGGTGTAGCTTCAGGTTGAGCCAAATCTGCCTTCTAGGAACTATTTCTGGATTCCCCCAAGAATATTCCAAGTGCTGATCTTTCCTGAGAAAGCTGCCAGCTTTGGAAAAGAGGAAAACTAAGTGATGTAGCTGTGTGCTTTAGTTCAGGAAAAGTACCACTACCTTCCTGGGTATTTTCCCATTTGTTTTCTGCTTGCTCAGCACATGACCAGAATAGATCCAGGGGCTGGAAGTCACTCCTGGTGTCTGTAAGGCCAGCACTGAGGGCTTCAGCACTGGCTGAAGGGGGCTCAAACCTCACTTCTGTCCTCAGCAAGATTTCTATCCGGCTGGAATTTACTCCCTGTAGTGAATGGCTGGGGAAAATGTCTCGGGCCATGTTCTCCTCCATGTTCTGGGCCAGTTTTGGACAAGGACATGTCTACAATAAAGAAAATTTCATATGATGTTAAATAATAATAATAACCATATATTCACCCTTTTATCAGAAAGATGTTTGATTTTTTTATATTGAGCTTTTTGAGAAAGAAATTTTCTAGTTTTTATGTGTTCATGTGTCTATAGCCAAGCTCTTGGGCAATTCTGTGTTCAAGCACTTCAACAGTTGTGAATTTGGATATTTTACACGCTTCCAAACTGCTTAATATTTTATTTTAAGTTGCATTACAAGCTCATGAAAGCCATGAGCATTAGTTTCTTCAAAAGATGAAAAAACCCAACAAGCAAGGCAAAAAGCCATTGTAAATATCTACATGTAGAGAGACATTCACAGATAAAGAGCAATCTAAGTTTCCAAACTTGTAGAGAGTTGTCATTTTGCTTTCTTCTTGAGCAGCTGGGCTATTAAATTACCTGGGTTGTGTAATGGACAATACACAGGCTGTTGAGAATTAAGTACAAAACCAAACATGTGGCCTTTTAAATGTTTTCTGACTTGTTACAGCGTGTAGCACTGCATTATGCCATATCACATTGGCATGATGGGCAAGTGAAACAAGACAGTTCATGCTAATGAACAGGAAAACACAGCAGTTTGCTAGTTACCAAATTCACTTAGAGTATTTCAGGGCATTGGGAAGTATTATGGGAGAGACAGTTATTGCTGAGAAGAGCTGAGCTGTAATGAAATTAGGGATGTGAAAACCATATGTTTGCCTCTGTTTTACCAAAGCATGAAATGTTCTCTTACTGTATATCTGCATCTTCTGTCTGCTTTAAAATAAAGGGTGTGCTGCAAGATGGTTTGACGAGGGTATAGGATGCAGATCCAAATATTAATTGAAAATACATTTAATCTCAGCATGGATTGTTTCAGATGGGTATCTGGCTTCATGGCCTTTATACCCATGGCACATTTGTGTGTTCTTTATGAATGTAATGAGAGAAAAAGAACTGCAAATATGTCCCAACCCTTTCACAATAATTGCACTTTGGAAACCATAAAGGAAAACAAAAATTTGATAATCATAAAAATTTCCATGCTTGCTGTTGCCAGTTCATCTATTTGGCCAGTCTTACAATGTGCACTATGAACATGGGCTGAATATTTTGCACTTAAACCTGTGGTCATTTTAGATTGTTTCCTCTAAGTTTTCAGGTGCACCCAAATTACCCAGGCTAAGGAGTGTTCACTAGTTTTCATAACATTCATCTTTGTTGTCTCAAAGTAGAAGCAGTTTCCAAACCATTCAATGTAGCAAGGACAGCTGGGAGTGCCCTAAGGTCGTACCTGTCTCTGCTATGATCTGCCCTTTGCCCATCAGTCCCTTGAAGTGGAACAGTTTTCACTGTGTGGTACCTGAGCTGATCAGTTCAGGAGAGGGAAGGCAGGCAGCATCACACAGAAACCAATTTTTGCCTCCTATTAAACTCCAAACACGAAAGGTAAGAAGTGCAGACAACCTTGTCATCTTCCTGTCTCAATGCCTTGCTCCCCACCCAGCTCCCCAGGGGGGACTTCAGGGCTCTGTTCAAACTATTGATTGTCCTGCTGTGCTTTTTGAACTTCATGAGGGCTGGGAGCACTGCAGAGGATGGGTGAGGGAAAGTGAGTGCAGGGAATTAGGAGCTGACAGTGACTGAAAGGAAGCAGGAGGCACCGTGTTCCTCCTTAACTGTGCTGGGCACAGCAGATTGTCAGTCCTAAAAATGATGACACCAAACTGTTTGGCTTTTAGCTGGGAACCCAGAAGTGTTGTCTTAGATAATAAAGATACAAGAAACATTCTTTAGATCTTTCCAAATGCCCTTTCAAAATCCTCTGAGGTTCTTGAGATGGACACGATATTTTTTGTGGAGTTCTGAATTGCTTTAAAAATAAAAAGGGTTCTGATGAGCCTCATACATAGAAGGGTGTAAAACATGAGCAGTGTCCTTTTCACTTCTTAAAAATTATTCTGAGGAATGTGATAGGGTTTTGGCTTGTGCAGTGGATTGAGAGGACCAGCCCAGTTCTGTTGTTAAAAATGTCTAACTTTCTAGTGTCTTAGCATTTCTGAAATTGTTTCAAGTATGCACCAGAGCAGTAGAATGAATAACTGAGCCCACATTTGGGCAGTATAAAATATTAGAAAGATTAAGTAAGGTTGTTTACGATAACCACCTTAATAATCTGATAAATGTGCAACAAACTTTACAAAATTTCCTTCTCATTATAATATAAATTTTTTAATTTTTGAAAACTATCTACCTAATTGGAAAGATCTTTCTCTGTGATTTGGCATAAAGGTGTTACTATGTAGTTCAGGCTGCTATGTTCTTTCTGATGTTTTTCATATTTTAAAGTCTTATCTTCTGGGCTTTCAAGGAACTCAGTTTTTCAATCACTGTTTCTTTTTCTTGCTTACTACTTAATGTTTCAGAGTGCCAGCAATTGAACTTATTTTTCTCCATTGACTTCAGGGAGCTTTATTTAGCCCTTAAATATGTTTATGTTACAGCTGGGAACAACTGATGGCTTTTAGTAGTGCAGTTATAATTCCTTGGGTGGGAAGTGGCAGCTCAGAGCCCTGTACCAACACCTTCTGTCCTCTCCCAGTCCAAGGGGCCGTGGTCTCCTTCTAAAGCTGCAGCTCTCACTTAAGCTGGGCTTGAACTTCTTGATTCCTTCTTACACAGGCCAAAACCTGTTCTTATTATCTATATAAAGGTCTCTCCCTACAGTTGCCAGTGGGTTCCACAAGGTCATTCAGCAAATGAATATCAAACCCCAAGCTGGATAGCAGGTGTCTCTGTTATTAAATAGAAAATATACTGTTATAAGAAAGTTTCTCCGAGGTTATATTGCCTGTTGAGTTGAAACAGGTTTTCCAGTCTCTTAGTGCCACTTTTCCCATTGTTCTGCTATGGAAAAGCTCACTCTGAACTGTGCAGCAGTGTCATTTCTGAAAGATGGATATATGAAGCAGTAGCATACATACTTTAATAACAAAAAACTTATTACTACAACAAAAATGTTGTTTCAGCTCTTTTTCTGTGCAGCAAAACAGTGGCACCCAGTGGCCATTCATGCAAAAATACTAGCCAGTACAATGCTACAAACTCAAATGTCAGTGCAAAGAAAAACAAAAAGAAACTAGCACTTGTGCGACTTTTTTTCCTGTATGCCTCTAAATATCCCTTAAAAACCTGTAAGCCTCAGACAAATTTCAAGGACATTTCTTGTTCCCTGATGCACAGATCTGTGTTAACCCCAGAATATATATGTGTGCTTGTAGGTATGCATGTGAGAATTCCATTTTGTTACGCTTCTAAACATTCATTTATATTTTTTGCTTTTAAAAAAATAATATTTTTGCTATTTTTTCCCATTAGGTTAATAATAACCCTTTATTCACCATTTAATTGTACTGTTTTTCATTGTTTATATGGGCCTCTTCTAAAGGTGTAGTATGCAATTGTTAGAGAGATTGTGAGGAAAATATGAACATTTCCCAAAAGAAATTAGGACTGAATCTTTTCCCTGTGTTCCAAATGTATGTTGCATTTTCACATAAGTACAAAGCCTTTTTGCCAGTTTTTAATGTATCTCAAATAATTGAATTTGGAAACCTTTGCATGGTAAGTGCATCTATCCCAAATGTACATGAGAGGATTATCCATGGACAGCTTAGGAATATTTTCTTCTTAGGGTGTGCTGCTAACCCATAGAATAAAAAACTGACTGATTTCATATCTTAGGCCAAATTCTTACCAGATTTTCAGGGAGTTATTCAAAACCTGTTAAAATTTCAGACAATCCAGTTTTGTATGAGGTCTCTGTCTGCCCTTCACCACTGTGGGTGTGTTCCTCATTACAGCACAGTTATGTTTGCATTTATAAGGCTGTAGGACAGGCTGTTGATATGTTTCTGTAATGCAGGTGGGGCTGGAAAAGTTGGGTGTACCTCATTGCATCAGTGCTACAAGTTTGGACTGGAGAACTCAGTAGATTAGTCCAAAGTTATCCTTCCCTTCTTCTCTCATTTCCAGAGTTTACTAGAAGTGTAACAGACAGCTACATAACCTGGTGCCTCACTGAGCCCAGTGCTCGTTGTGTGCCATTGCCATCCTCCCTGTTCCCTGTGGAGATGGAGGTCACAGCCATAGATGCTGACAACTTTGCAAGATTTGTAGGTGCAGGTATGTGTAGGAAGTGTGTTCTTGATGGCAAAAATGAAAGAAAAGAATATAAGGTTAAAGGAGATAATTAGCAAGTCATGGAATTTACTGGCTGATGGGCCCAGACAAATAGTTATTCACATCCCCTTGTCTCTCCATTATAGCCACGAATGTTATGGATATGGACATCATGCCAAAAGACATAGTTTTGTAGTTGCCATGAGGAACTGATCATCAGGTGAAATTCTGAATAAATGGATGGTATTGACCTGCCTGATCAGCCCTTTCATCCTGTATTGAAGTGGTCTGCTACTTGCTGGACTGAGCTGGGCATACTGTTAAAGACTTGATTACTAGAGCACTGGGCTCTTTTTGTGGAGTGAGTTTTCACCAACAGTTGTCTTTTTGTATGCAGTTCCATTTTAGGTCAAGAAAATAATTTCTATAAAAACTGGTTTAATTTTTCCTATGAAAAATCTAGGTTTCAACATTTAACATGCTCCACCAAACCCCAGTTTCTTATCAGAAAATAACCAGCCATCTCAGCATATAATCTCTTCCAGTTCATATGAGGGTTATATGCAATCAGTGTGAGTAAAATGTATAAGTAACTTTTGTGTCTATCTAAAGATTTTGTGCAGTCACTCTATTTCATATAATGCATAGGCATGCATTTGGCCCTTATTTATATAGTATCTGTCTATTCATGGCCTGAACCTAAAACAGAGTGTGAGAAAACCATGTAAGTTTTACAGTAGGAAAGGAATTTAATGCATTAAAGAGCAATTCTTTCTAGGCTGTGTAATATTTCTAATTTTAAGAAAGTTTAACAAGCTAAGTTCACTTACTTGCATATTGGAAACGAAGTCAATTTGATGTTTGAATTAGTAATGGCTTCTTAGCTGGAAAACTCATATCTTATGTTGAATTATTCTAAATCAGACAATAAGAATTATTTGAAGGAGAACTCAGAAATAAAAAATAAAAAGGCTTTAAATAAGGCATGTTTAATGTCCCATGAGTCAACAAAATTGCTTTGTGGTTTAGACTGATTTTATATTATTAATAGGACTGTACAACAATCTCCTGCAAATCCTTTATTCCATTGGTAATACCTTTTTCCTAGTGCAAACATAGAAAGTATGCATATAGCAGAGGATGATAATAATTGTGAAATTAAGATCTAAAAACTCAAAAAACTCCAGGTATTCAGGATTTGATTAGAATGTTCAGCCACCGTGTGTGTAATTGCAGTCAGACGTGTCTTCTGTGTGTGGTTTCTTCTGGGCTTGGAATTTTTTGTTCTCTCTGAGAACAAAAAAAGTCTGAAGGATAAAAAAGTGGAATTGTAGTGAACAGTTAGTAAAGTACAGTGTCATAAAATGTATTAAAAAGCAATGCCATTAATAGTCTTTTTGTAGATGGGGTACGAGGACTTGTACCCCTTTGTTGAAAGCAGCTCTCTAGCAAATATCCAAAAGGTTTCCCAAGACTGGAAAGTGTAAACAAAGGGTGTTGCCTTGGAATCCTCTTCTCTGAGGTTTTTCTGGAGCAGTCATTTGCTTGCAGGTTGCTCATGCTCCCATGGAATATTGAAGGCTGATGCAATGAGTTCAAGGCTTTGCATGACAAGGTGTAGGAACTCAGTGAGGGAGAGGCTGCCTGGTGTGGTACTCACAGCAGTGTCTGTGTGTGTGAACACTGGGAGAACGTTGTGCTTCACCTTTCAAAAGTGTTGCAGGTGACAGGAGATTTGTTCCTGCAGTAGCCCAGCCCCCAGCTAGTGGCAGATGTGCAGTGCAGAGGAGAGAGATGTGAATGTTTGTGCAGAGAGTCAAGAGGAGTGGAGGAAGGACTGGAAGTGAGGACAGCTGGTTGTTGGATCTCCAGGGAGGCTGGAAAATCTGGTTGTTGGATCTCCAGTGAGGCTGGAAAATCTTGGGCTGAGGACTTTGGCCATAGACCTGTGAGAATTTGCTCTGGAAGTTCAGAGGCCAAGAGCAGAAAGGAGTACTGGGGATTATGTGAGGAATAAATTGGAGAATTTAATGTAGAGATATTATAGTCAGGAGTACGAAGGGATGAGAGAGTGAAATGAAAAGGATATAGTTGAAAGATGAGATGTTTAGTACATTGACAGAAAGGAGTAGGTATAAAGTCCCTCAAGACACCAGGGTTCACCTCAGAAGGAGAAGATTGACAGACCTTTAAGAAAGAACCTAAAAGAAGGGCTTGAACTTGTCCTTCATTTCTTTGGAAGTGGCTACCTGGGACAGGGATGGAGTTTCAGTGTGTCTGGAGAACTGAACTAATTAATGAGGTGAGGCAAAGGTTCAAATGAACTGAATGTACCAAGGAAGAAAGAAAGGCCTGAACTCCTGAGAAAACCTGATCGTGCCATCTGTAAGGCAGAAGTTCCCTTTAGACTATCACATGACTCTGAGGGGCACTGAGAATTTTTTAGAAGTACAGCTTGATTTGCAACAGTGAAACAGAAAACATTGCCAATAAAAAACAAGGTGGAGAAAACTTTCTTTTAGTACATGTATTTAAACAAACACTGCTTGCACTATCAGAAACCCCTGGGAAGCAGTCATGTTTTTTTAAATACTCTGATCTTAAAGGTCATAACCCATCTTTTCTTTAGCAGCTCACAAATATGTTGTACACTCATGTGGAAACTCTTGTAGATGATTTAGTAGAATGAGTACCATTGGTCTTTTTGTTCTCATTTTTGTAAGCTGTAAGGTCTTATCCTCCTCATCCTTCCCAAAAAGCTAAAATATCAAGTGAATCCATCTATGAATCCTTTAGGCCTTTGCATCCCATGAAGTGCAAGAACTAAGCAGTTAACATTTGTAAAGCATATAATACAAATTTTAAGAGCCTTTGGAATGCATGCACTGCTCTGCTGAAGCTGTGTGCATTGAGTTGGGCTTTATTTGAAAGATTTTTTTTGTTTGGTGCTTTTTAAAGTTGGCAGCAGTAGAGTGATCTTATTCAGGCTGCTGGCTCCTCTTGTGGCAGCAATAGAGTGGGAGAAACTGGAGAGGGCACCAGCAGGAGATCACTTCTGCAGAGTTTGTGATTCGGCTTAAAATCCATGTTTAAAAATATTGGCTTGTGTGAAGAAGGTCACTAAACTGAATTTCTCTCTCTATTTTTTTTTTTTTATGTTAGGCTTTCCTTTGTTAAGAAAAGAACAGGAAAAAGAACCTTAAGAGCAAAGGTCCAGGGATATATTTGTTGGTTATCATCAGCGATGATGGGTCTGTGTGTGGCTGACAGCAAGAACCATCCCCAGACCCTACAGTGCTACTGCAAGGGAATGCCCACATGTTCTGCCTCCCTTTTGTCCCCACCCGCAGGACACCTCAGTGCTCAGACCAGCCCTTGGCATGGGCAGCAGGGAAGGTGCTGCCCGTGCCCTGTGTGAGGGCTGGCACAGCTCCTCACACACAGGAGATGGAGCAGCCCTGTGCTGGAGCTCCCTCCTCTCCTTCAGACAGGCCCTGAACTTGTCTGGCTTTGCAGAGAGAATCAATAGATGTCGATAGAGATTTTTTCTAAATCCTTGGGTCAGCCCTGGGCAGTGTAATGTGTTTCCTTAGGGAAAGAAGTGAAAAATTTTCACCTGGAGAGGTGACTTATTTACTGGTGGCTATCCAGCAGGTTTGGGGCTTGTATTTTCTTTTGTTATTGAAAGTTGAAAAAGATGCTTATTTGCATTTATGCAAATTAGGAGGATAGTGCCTACACAAGGAGACATTTTTTCCCCTCAGATGACTCAGAAGACAGTGTCTGCAGTGACTCGATCTCAGGGCTGAAGCCTCTCTGTTGTCATTCATGGCATGTTCAATAGAAGTGATTTATTGCCTGTCTACAAGTCAAGACACTTGATCATTATCGTCTTTTCCCCCCCCCATGTCAACCTTTTCCCATCTTATGCAAGTCCAACCTAATTTAGATAAGGTCAAGATTTAGGCCACTCCTTAAAAGTTTTTAACATGGCTTTGCCTTCAGGTCCTTCTATCTCATTCTTGAAGCATCTTTTGTAGTATCCCCAAGGCAGAGCTGGAAGAGAAGGTTAGTGGATAATTCAGTAGTTAAGCTATACTCCAATATTTGATATGCCTCCAAGGCATTACATTTTCACTTGTATCTGTTAAATTGCTGGGAGCTTTCTTCAGTGGTTAATTATCTTCATGAAATATGTGGGGTTTGCAGTGATGCAGAACTTTGAAAAATTCTCCTCACATTCTAAAGGTGGACAAACAGATATTACAGGTTTACCTCCATAGTCTTTGGAATTTGTGTATATGTATGTGTATATATAAATATATGCTTATGTGGAATAGCAAAACAAATTAAAAGGCTATTTCACCTTCCTTGTACATGGGATATGAACTCAAATCATCCCTTCCCTCATTAGCAATGAAAGCAGAAATCCTCTCTGAATATTTCTTCTCATGTTTAGTGTGAAAAGCAAAGCAGGAACAAGATTTTTAAAGGATTTTTTCCCCCCAAACCATCCCTGCAGACATTTTCTGAAAAGGATAATCCATCTTAAAACATGTTGACTTGCAAATTCGTCATGCCCCTGGCAGGTTGGAAGAATGCTGCAGCAACTGAAGAGCCATCAGATACAGTTTCTTCCTCCAGCAGAGTCCTGGGGATCTCAGAGTTGGGGATGGGCTTTGTGGGCTGCTTTGCCCAACCAGCTGAGTGCAGAGCACAGGACAGGCAGTGCGAGGGACAGAACAACCATCTGCACTCTGTGGAACACTGAGAGAGGAGAGGGAGGAATTGCTGTAAGCATTTTTCCCCCTTAAATCACAACTACTGAGCAGGATGAGTGTTCTTTGTGCACATTCCTGTCCTGAGTGCATTGAGATGTCCCAGCTTTTTTCCAGCGGCTTGGCACAGAATTATGTCTGTGTATTTATTTGGTTAAATTCTTTTTAAATACATCAGTCAAAGTCTCTTAAAAACATTTCTTTCACCAGACTGATTTGAAATGTTTTTGTTTTTTTTTTTCAATTTCTGATGATATCTTACAGAAAATGAAAGTATCTTACTCACACAGCCACTTAGTATTTTCCAATCCATTTTAAGAAGGCTAACATTGCTCATATCACCACTCTGTGATACTGAGTAAAATCAATATGATTTTAATTACTAGTGACCTGTACTTCTGTTATCTAAGACTACCATTGCACAGACGTTGAACCTGAGGCAAATTTTGGCATCACTGAATTAAGTTTGGCTTGTGTTTTTAATGAAGGATTTCACATCCCAAGAAAGCAAGTTGGGCATGGTATTAGTGCTGTGGTTGAGTTGACATGGTGGTGGTGATCAGCCGAAGGTTGGACCTGTTGAGCATGGAGGTCATTTCCAACCTCAATGATTGTATATTTCTGTGATTCTAAGGTCTATGGTGTGATTGCTTGATGTTTTCTTTGAAATGGAGCTGCACTGAAGGACTGCACTGCATGTGAACAGGGACCAAAACAGGGACTGTGTGCACTCCCAAGTCTGGGGGACACTGAGTCGTGGCTGGTGGAAATAACACAGAGCAGGTGGAAGCAGAATCTGAGGTACTTGGACTTCTTTGTCAGGAAGCAGGTTTTGTGGCTTGTGTGCCTGTAACCATCTGAAATGATGCACTGCTTTGCACCTCTCTTGACTCCATTTCTGCAGCAGGGCTGGCCAGGGCTGCCAAGGCCATCCAGGCAAGGAGGGGGAGCTGTGAGGGTCAGCTTGGCTCACCAAGGGATTCTCAGCCTAATCCATGTAAGGCAGAGATGGACCACTAATACAGGGACACAGCATTAGCCTTTCTGCCACTTTAACTCCACTCCTGCAAATTGCAAATCTGAACAATGGCTGAGCAAGCAAGATTATCTTTGCTTCAGCTTGTTGGATGATGAGCATGTAGATAGATATTCTAGTCAGCACATTTGAGAATAGCTGGATTTCTGCTCTTTACTGTTCTGTAAATCTGCAGTGTCATACCCTAAATCCAGACTTTGCCAAATGCTTTTCTTTTCAGTTCAAAGAGCTGCATTGAGTTAATTTGCTTTTCTCATGCTCCTCCTTTTTAGATCATTCACATGGTTCTCTTCTGCTAGTCAGTTCCTCAGGGGAGAGTAGGGAAAGGAATACACTTCAAAGTTTTATGAGGGTACACTCACAGAAGCTTAATATTAAATTTAAACTTGAAGATGTGCTTGCCAGAATTGCTCTCCTTCATTTCTATTCTACTGTGCAGCGCTCTGACTCTGGAGTATTGAGCATGCCAAGAAAGTTCAGAATGTGGCTTAATTTTTAGGGAAACTGTCTTCTTAAAAAGGTAGTGTACCTGAGATTGAAACAAAATACTAATGGAAATTCTTGAACAAAAAGTAAATACATGTCAGATAAATTATTCATTGTGAATTTGCCTTTGGCTGCATAAATGGGAAAAAGATCACCACAAAACCAATCATGTTTTGCAGTTAGTTTTGAACTTTTTACATTTTTTATTTCAATATTTGCCTTATAAACTGCTAAGTGTTTTTGTGAGAAAACTTGTGAATTCTGCTTCCGAACTCTATCTCAGCACTGAAAATTATTTAGGAATTGAGTTATAATGTTATATATTGAAAGGAAAGACCTCATCCTGAGGCTGAAAATGTCTCTCTAGCAACTGGAGATAGAGTTAAGCTTGCCAAGAGTTCCTTGTGAAGCAGATGGAGAGGCAACTAACAACCTTGATGAAATCTTGTTGGCTAAGCCTTCCAAGCACCCGGAGAGTTCCCAGAGTTACCTACAAATTAACTTGCTCGCTGCCCTGTATCAAAGTATCCTTCATCTGGTCAACGTCTTTTGCAATTTTGCACCCTTCCCCCTCCCTCTGCAGAACTGTTTGTTCTGAATACACAGCTCAACTCCCAATTACCTCTTCATGTGTTTAAGAGTGATTGCAGGTCTGCCACTGACTACTGAGAACTTTGATGGCCATGTGCATCTTCTTTCTTACAGGCTTTACACTTTTTTTGCTGTTATTCAAAATACACCCAAGAATGTGATAATTAGTACCAAAATACTTTAATGACTACTAGTAAACTAGTATTCTGTAAGGCTGCATGCACTGAAGGGTAGAAAAGGCAAATGTTTGATTGTTGACTAAGACTGGCTTGCAGAATGCAGAGAAACAGCCTTGGACTCTGCTGGTGTTCTCAGATGCACAACATGATCCAAAAGCTGATTGTAAGATGATGGTATCAGTCTGTCTTTTCTTGCTGCTGGTGGGTTCTGAATATAAATCACAAGCTGCGTGTGCTTTGGCTGATCCTCTGTTCCCACGGTGACCTTAGAGTAAATGTATTGTTTTTTCATTTATATTTAAGAACAGATGAAAGTTTGTTGGGACTTGCTTCCCTATCCACACAAACTAAATCAATATTTCACATACATTCTGTGTTAGCAATTAGTTTTTCACGTAATGTCTGTTTTAGAAGTTACCACACCATCCTCCATTCTGTTTGTTGCTTATTCTCACAAGTGTTAAACCAAAAAAAAAAGTGGGATCAGAAATTTGCTTAATTGACATTGCTTTCTTTTCTTTTCAAGAAAACTGTCTATACAGAAAGCACACTGTGAAGTGAGTAGATATGTAGGTATAAAGTCATTGATGCTCTCCCTCTGCTTCCACTGTATGAGACTGAATATTCAGACTTGTCTCTGTGTGTCAGTTTAATTATTAAGGGCTTCTGAGTCCACAAAGCCAAATTCTGCTCTTTGATATGCAAGGAACTCCTCCTCTGAAGCTCAAGCCACCATAGCCAGTCAGTTGTGAGTAACACTGCCTTCAGGGACTGCAGGGCTCCCAAGCCCCCAGGAGGGAAGGCAGCCTGTGTTTGCAGGGTGGGCAGGCTGTGGGAACTGCAAAGCAACCTGTTCCTGCTAGAGGGAAGAGTGGCATTCCAAACCTACCTGGAGAGCGTAGGTGGCCAAGCCTTGCAGGCAGCTTTGAGAGGCACAGCCTCAAGCCCCAGCACCTTGGGCATGGTCAGTGCTGGTCTTCGTGCAGACTCGGGGCCACAAGACAGCAAGTGGCCGGAGGGACAGAGGTGTGAGGAGCCCTTTTCTCCTGCTGAATGTACAGAAGAGAATTTGGGACCAGAGAGTGGACATGCAGCTGGTGTCCTGCAAAGCATTTATTTTGGTTTGGTTCTGAATTTTATTTTTATTTTTTAAAAGGGGAATAGGTAATACTCAGTGTGAAAAGCAAGATGATGCATACTGTCAAACAAGATTGTGAGCTGGGAACAAGGGGACGGACAGGGAACAGACATGCAGACCATTGTCAAGCATCTAAAGCAGCATTCTGCATTAATTCTCCAGACTGCTTTTGAACCAAGATGGTAATTTTTGGACTAAATCACAGTTGATTTAGAAACACACAATTTATTGAAATTATTTTTAACAGGAAATATGAACTTATATGTATTTTAAAAGTTACTTTTGGCTGAAGCCCATATGATAGGTGAGTAGTGTGTGGGCAGAAGGGTTTCAGATCTGTACGAAAAGTAAAACTTGTTCATGGAAAGAAATATTGTTCATTCCATGAATGGAGGTAAGAGATTTCTTTTCAACTTCAGGTAGAAAGAAAGCTGGCTTGCTAAAGACGTTATTTTCTTTAAAATGCATTCAATGTTAAATTACTAGTAAATGCTAGTTGAGTTTGTTGACTAGTTTCAGATTCATTAAGAAAAAAACATTCTCAATGACTATAATGAAACTAGGATGGAAGCTACATAGGTCCCTTTATAGATCTTTCATTTTAATAAAATATTTGAAAATTCTTAACATTCTGCTGAAAATTTGCCCCCAAACCCGATTTTCAGTTGACTAAGAACAGTGTTTTTGTAATGTCATTTAAAATAATACCATGTTTTTATATAATATATAAAAGAAAATAAGGCCCTTTCCCCCTTCCCACTCTAGAAGAAGCCTGTGGTATCTGTGTCATTGGTTGCATTAGCACACTTATATCCTTTTTTCTCCCTGTCTCAATGCCTGTTCTGTCTATACCTTCCCACTTGCTCACGTCTGCCCTGGCCCCAGCCCCAAAGTCAGTGTGGTTTCAGTTTAGGCAATAGTGGAAGTCCTCCTGCTGGAATTCCCAAAGAATAAGTTCTCACTGAGGAGCTCTCAAGTATCAAGAGAGTGAATAGGGCAAATTAGTCCTGACGATGTCAACACTATTTTATCACAGAAGAGCAGAGGACAAGGAGAGGGATAACATGATGCTGTGTGGAACAGCCCCACCACAATCCTGCAGCCTCTGTTGTTCTTCTGAGGCAATTTGTAATGACACTGCTTTGGCCAGGGCTTGCTGGATGTCTGCATGTCCCACCCACTGGAACAGCAGTGAGGTTTGATCCCAGCTGGCTCCCTCAGTGCCTGAGGTGTGTGCATCATGACTCTGCTGTCTGAAGGCTGTGGGTTCTGTGCAAATCTGTTGGCAAAAACAAAGTCTTTCTCATCTCGTGCTAATTCCTATGACTGCAACCACAGAGAGGCATCATGCTCTGAGCAAGCAAATCGATCTCTCAGAATGGAGGCAATTTCCTGTTTTCAAGAACCTGTAATAAGATTAAGGAAAAAAAAGTGCCACACAACTTTAGTAAATTTGCCAAGGAGATTATTGAACTGAAATCAGACAAGTTTGAAAGTGTATTTCCTGTCTGCCACATAACTTTTGATTATTAGCTTGCCAGGGTTGACCTGAAGGAAGCTTTTCTGTGTGTTTGGCACTTCCCTTCTTTAGACAAAAGGTACAAATATTGACAAATGGAAAGTTATATAGAAATATACATACAGGTCAAATAGCTGGTTTTCTCCTGGAGAAAGCAGACCAACCTACTCAAAATACAGCACATTCCTTAGATAATGCAAAATATCCCAAATGTACCCCAAATCTGTGGAATCACACTGCTAAACCTCAGGTGTGGCTTTGGCTCTAACATACAGGCAAAGCTTTTCCTATTAGAAGCCTGGAGCCTTCTGAGAAGTTGAGCTTCCCATAAGAGTGGCATCCATGGGGCTTTAAGTTGAATTCTGAAAGGTTTCAAGGCTGGGATGGAGCAACTCTGTACAGCATCACCTTATTCCCAGTTCTGAGAGACTCAGAATTGCTTCCTTAAAATCCAGTTCCTTTGTAGGTGACATTTCCAAACAACAGCTTCTGAATGATGTTCATATTTGCAGTTACCCAAGCTGAGAACATGTAAAGAAGGAGTGACATTTTCAAAAATAAGGTTGAAAATAGTTAAGTAAATAAAGACAGTTTGGAAATAAAGTATTCATGTATGCTAAATATTATGTCAAGTGAAATATATATATATCACATTCATTTTTCTCACAAAGGAAAGCAAAAGAGCCCCACAACACCATATATTGCACACATTTTTTCTGTTAAATAATTTATCCATTATAGCATAAATCACACTTAAAATCGTGCACACACTTAATCTTTTCTCTGTGCTTTGGTCAGACCCGGATTTCTCTCCACCAGCTGGTGTACAGTGAATCCATTCAGATGTGGGAGCTTGTGGATAATGTGCCAGGTAAGTTGTTACCTGACATGTATCATGGAGTTCACATGACACTTGGCCTTACATTCCACACTCCCTGTATTTCAGTTTCCTGAGAAAGTTGGAAGCACTCCTTCTGACAGGGAGAGTTGAGAGGGCTTGGACCTTTCTGCCTGAGGTGACCCTGCAGTCGCTGTGGTCTACAGAAATGCTAAATTCCCTTGAGATGAAAGCAGGCTGCTCAAAAACCTGTCTTTCTTACAGATTTGTACTCAGCTTCTACTTTCTTTCCTGAAGTACTTGTAAGGCTTTTTGCACTTGCCCAACTGCACTTGCAGAAGCTTTTGCTGCCTTGCTGGCAGGGATCTCCCAGCAGCAGGTGCTTCCAGCGTGGCTTTGCGGCGGGTGCTGACCTCTGTGCTCCCCTGCTCCTGCCTCAGCTGCCTTGAACCAAGTTTACAGCAAAATAGAAACCACAGAAGTAGATTTTAAATCCATCACACGCTTTCCAGCACAGCAGCATTTGATTACAGCTGGCTGCAAGTGAGATGAGCCCAGAGCCCAAGTGGGTTGAGAGTATTTTTTCTGGCTCACTGTTTCTCTCCTGCAGTTTATGAGGGTTCTCCTAAGATGGTGATTTGTTGATCAACTCAACAGTGAATTTCTGAGTCTAAAAAAAATCACTTTAGAACAGGGCAACCGTGGTTTGGTTTTGTTTCTTTGGGATTTTTTGTCTTTTATTTTCTCTGGCATAAGGGAAATATTATATTTACTCAGCAGATGTCAACTTTGCTGTTATCCTCCAGCTCTTATTTTCAACCTTCCTTTTGCTAGGCTGAAACTATGGAGTGTTAACCTTTGTCTTGAGAAGGTCTTCAGTTATTTATCAAACTATTATACATTTCTACCAATAGCAAGAATTACAAGGTGCTAAAAGCCCTTTGGTAGCAGGGGCAAGCTCCTCTGTAAGGATGACTGTGTAATCAGTGTTAAGTCTTGTCTGCAGATACATTTCTGCCTCACTCGACCCAATTTCTCGCAATATCCAAGAACCTGTGACAGATCAGAATGATTGTTTAACATTTTCTTGAGTTTTCACTGACTGGTGTGTGGCTGAGACAGAGAAACATTTTTACTGACTAATGTGAGAGCAGGGGTCTACTATTTCAGTTTTGTTTACTCAGTTAGTACCCCAGCAAGCCAAAGGATGGTCAGGCCCCTACAAGGATCCAGCTGCTGAGCTCTCCTGGTAGGTTTTCTGCCTATCACACAACTGTCAGTGTGTTCATTAGACTTGTTTCAAAGAAAGGGCTCTAAATGTAGAAAGAAACCCATGCCACTGGGCTCTCTCTGTGTGAAAGGTTGGCTGCACTTCCACTAGCTACATCTTTTATTGTGTTACTGACCTACTTTAATTTCCTGATTTTTTTTTTAATAGTGGTGATTTTTAGTTGCTATTAATGCCGCAACTGTCCTCCATGGGAGCATTTAACATAGCATTTTACACAGAAAATTGCTGGAATTTAAATGAAAGATACAGTATGCAGAAAAGTAATTTGATCAGGAAAATTTTTCATATCCTTTCATGGGTGAAGAATACTGAGTGCCAATTGGTATTTCAAAGTTCAGGCTAAATTCACATCACGATGGCAGAGGAATACAGTACATCAGTTGTAAGGGAAGATGAGTTATAGCTCAAATGGTGATTGTGTCAGATAAATGGACAGTATCTTGAAGGTTGGTTATAAGTATTTTAAAGTATTTATTGCCATACTTTATCATTAAGGGAAAGTCTGAGTGAATATAGATCCATCTTTACATACTGTGCTCCGGTACCTTCCTATACGTTGTACAGGCTGTAACAAGATTTATTGGCAATAATGACTGGTCTGTTCATGGAAACATGGGGAAATTTGAAAGATGAATGACTGAAAAAAATGTAAAAGGGATATACTGCAGTCTGTCCAGTTATTAGCAAATACATGCAGAGTTGCTCCATTTAATTCACTTTTCTCTAAGGGGGAGTCACTTCCAAGAAAAAGCCCCAAACCTTGTTACAAACCCTTTTGGAAGAGCTGCTGAGCCCCTGCAGAGCATGACGAGGCAGCCTCTCCTATTTACAGAGAACAGAGTCCTGCCAGGCTCCAATTTGCTCTGTGGTAATCGCTGACCTCAACACCCACTGGGAGAAGGGAATCTGAAGCTCAGAGTTACTCAGCACTGTGGAGGATTAAAGGTTCCAGGTTCACTCCATTTAAATGCACGCTCAAACTTTTTTTTTTCGGTACCTTGAATTAGATTATCAAAATGGAATTAAATTTGAGAACACCAAAATGTAATGTGAAATGGAACTTTTTTTTCTTGCCTGCCTCAATTATAACAAAAAGACCCCTGTGCTTTTTGTACTTTCATGGCAAGTGCCCAATGCGAAGAAGAAAAGACTATAAGGAAAATTAAGAGCTTCCCTTTGCTGGACTCCCTAGTAGCTCTATAACTTTGAACAGATTGGTCTCCACAGCTCCAGCTTCAAACCCTGAAAGAAAGTGGCTTTGTCTGATAGTTTTATTATATGTTTTTAAACTATGTGCAATGAAAGAAGTGGTGATTTAGTGGTTCTGCAGTGCTTTACTGACTCAAGTTCAGATTATAACAGACTGCTACCCCCTATTTCTCACCTGTAACTCCAACCTATAAATTATAAACATGTTGGCACAATCGTTAGATTATTATTTTTTTATAGCTCTCAATTTACAACTCTGGCTGTCCTTGAGCTGGTTCTTTGTATTTGTTACAGTCTCCTGAGGGAGGATTCATTGACTGGTGACTCCACATTTTAGCTCAGAGAAAATTCAGTCTCATTGCAGTGCCTTCAATTTTTCACAGGACCCTACTGTTCCTCATTGATTATGTACTGAGGATTAATTATGCTGTCACTTAATGTATTTACATGCTTGGACAGTGTATTGGCTCACTTATTCTGGTATGGTCAGCATTTTCCCCTGGTGTGGGACATGCTTGTGCTATTAATTGCTGGAGGAGCAACATGTTGCCGTTAGAATGAATGGAAGGGGTTGGTTAGCAAAGTTGTGTTTATTCCCTTCATAAATCTATTTTTCTCTTGTGACTCTGAGAACTGGGCTGCCTACATCTTTTGCCTTGAAGGCATCAGAAATATTGGTGTTGCATGAAAGAAGATTATTCTCCAGTAGGTTGTTTTACACAGGTCAGTGCCCTGTCCAGAGAAATGTGATATTACATAAATCTACCTTTTCAAATACACAATTAACAAAATGTGACTGAGACATGGATTCTTTTAATAATTGGAATTTTCTATCCATTCATTTTGCAGACCTTTAAAGACAGAAATATAGGTGGATGTTAAATATACAGTTTAAATGTTTCTCATAGGAGTCCAGAAATAGAAAGTAAGATTCCACCTACAATTACACAGAGGCAACTTGAGAGCCATATGGCCCAGAGGGCTGAGTAGAAATGTCAGGTCCAAACATTTGTTCCTTTCAGTCCTTCCAGCAGGTCCCCTTCTTGGGCCTCTGGACTTTTGAGATCCTAGGAAAAGGGAATTCTGCTACGTGAAGAGTATGAGCACTTGAGCAGATAATGCATAAATGTGTTCTGAATGTTGGTTTGTTAGGTTGGTAATAAGTCAACATTGTATAAAGGCTCAAGTTAAAGGCCAGGAGGAGGCACAGCTTTTCTTCTACTCCAAAAAGCAGAAAATCCACCACTAATGGGTTTCTTCCCCAATTTGGGTATGTAATAGTTCCTTCTTGGGTGCAGCAGATGGTTTTCATGTGCTTAAATTCCTTGTAGCCATAAATCCCAGACTAACAGAATCCCTAATCCTCCTCTTTGGTTTACCTAGTAAAAGATGAAGTTATTAGCATGAGAGGAGAAAGCACTCTGAATTATCAAAATAATCCTAAAAGCTTCTAGGTCTGTGACATACAGAAAGAGAAAAGGCTTGAATGTTCTTCCACCTTTTAAAATTTTTTTTTAATACAAGTCTAGGGGAGTATTTTTAACTGACTGCATTGTTTGTTTCCTCAGTGTGATGCTGGTTGTGTTAGATATTTGAATGTTACAGGCGTCGTGTTTCACACAGCATCAGTCAGTTAACAAGAAATAATCGTCAGGGCTCCATTACACCCTGGCAATGGTGCAGCTTGGGCTGGATGTGCTCACAACTGGCTGGTGCAGTCACCTCCACACTGATCTCATTTTCACAGAAATTCACTCTGAATGAAGTAGCTCTTCTCATCCAATATTTCTTAAATACCTGAATAAGACTGCATTTTATAGTTAGAAATTGCACTTGATTAGCAGTGGTGTCTGTCATCTGATTTTCTCCCACTTGTGGGCAAACATGTGGCTGGAGGCCTGGGACAGTGTCTGTGCAGTGAGATAAAACATGACCCCTCTGCACTCACACTTGGAATGTTCCCTTGGCTGTGGAGGTCTAATGTGCAAACAGATCTCCAGGGGCTTCTTTCTCAACACCTTGGTGTCAGTGACCTTACAGGTGTCCCTCACACACACCTTCTGTGAACCGAGTGAGTTTTGCTAGGATCTAAGACTGATGGCAAGGCACACAGTGCCAGACCAGATCATTAATTAATATTAGAACAAATCTGGTCTTTGTATTTCAAGGCACACACCTCTGTAACAACTCAGCAGCCTTTGCATGACGACCTGAGACTCTGAGTTATCTGAGTTTGCATGAGTATCTGAGACTCTCCTAGTGTGTTTGATGCTGAGTTATACCAAGAGACAGATCTGAGGTCAGTGTTCAGAAGCATTTTATTGCTGGCCTGATAGCAAGGCAGAAATTTCCTGGGCTTGTATGAGGACACACCATATTTTGACATCACAAAATTAAGTTTTCTTATATTCAGAGAACTCCAGGATTTATGTGAAGACACAGATCTTTATGAGATCACTCTCCACCTTCTACAGGACTCCTGAGAGCCATTGGATTCCTGAGGTCTCTGGCCTTACAGTCTTTCATAGCAATTTGGTATCAAGGTGCAAGCCTCTTTTTGCTGTCATTTTCATACTGGCGTTAGGATACTGTGATGATATTAAACCAGCAGTTTCAGTAGGAGTTATTGCTCTGTCTCTCCTGTTGCTGTGTGAGTATGAAGGCAGAAATCT
Source organism: Hafferia zeledoni (assembly GCA_035583235.1). Taxonomy (NCBI): domain Eukaryota; kingdom Metazoa; phylum Chordata; class Aves; order Passeriformes; family Thamnophilidae; genus Hafferia; species Hafferia zeledoni. The sequence continues at coordinate 6,042,322 of JAWWEV010000029.1, read as the reverse complement.
GCCTCATCATCTCTGATAAGATGGGTTGGTGACACAGGTTGAGTGCTGTCCAGTCTGTCTCTCATGGAAACACAAGTGTGTGTGAGGGTAAAGCTTCAACAAAAAACCAACTATGTGATGGGACAAGTCTTATTTAAGTCCTGGACTAGACCTAATGTGTGATCACACCAGCCACTTAAAGGGGAAGTTACTGAAAAGGAGGATCTTGTATGAACTGCAAGAAAAATTCTTTTTCTTCTTATTTCTAGTGATGGCATTGTCACTGCATATGGAAGAATTCTGGCAGGTGCACAAAGTTCTAGGTGACATAATCATTTTACCCAGAGCAATATAATGTAGTTAGAACAGTTCAGAAAACTGTGATAGCTTAAGTATCACATGTGACACTGTTCAAGGAATGGTTGATCTGGGAGAGGAAATGTTTCTTCACTGGAGAGACCAGAAAAAGGAGGAGGGGCAATCACTGTGAATAAAAGAGGGAAACCCAGGAACACTGTATGCCTTAGAAGTTTGGGAGAAAGGTGAGACTGGGAAGAGAATTTAGATCTTTGTGTGGGAAAAGCAAAGGACAACTGCAGGAAGACAGCTGTGGCATTCTGCAAGCTGATTCCACACAGTAGGATCAGCTCCTTGCAGTTCACTGAACAAGAGCCATGCATTGACTGCACGACAAAAGCAGCCTGTGGTTATTCACTGTCTCATGTTTTTTATTCATTCTTTTTCTTTTTAAAAAATTTTTTAGTACTTTTCCCTCCTTAGTGGCTCACATTATTTTACTTATCATGTGTGTCCTAAGGGATTTTTAAGGAGGATTGAGAGCTGTGTTTGTGTCAGATGGAGCCTGAATGCTAATTACCAGCTTGACAGGGTATAATAACAATACAAGAGCATCAGTGACAGAAAAAAAATGAGCAGAATATACAATTATTTTATAAAAGAGTTTCTTTCCTTGAGGGAAAAATCTGCACATTTACCATCTGTGACAAAGGAGATGTTGAACTGTGTAAGTGAATTACCCATAGCTCTGCGTACATGTGTGTATGGAACAGGATGAACTTGAAATGACATTAAGCAATTTTGTTAGTGCAAGAAAAGACTAGAAAAGGTACTGAACTGCAAAGCTGCATTTTCCTCTTTCAAAAGCCTAATTCAGGTTGATAAATGAAACACGATGTAAAGCAGAAATACGATATAGACTTCTATGGAAATGTTTATTATACTGCACAAAGCTTTCATTTTTCTTCATGCCATGTTCTAGATGGAAATGTACAGTATGCTGGAAGAAAACTGTAGAAGACCGAAGTTGTGTCAGTATTAATGCTATTTTTAGGTGGAGATTATTCATGTACAACAAAGGACATTTTAGCAATAATAAGGGATGGTTCCCAACAACAAAACGCTCTTACTGTAAAAGAAGTGTATTATTTGAAGTTCTTCTCTCAACTACCTTTACAGTATGTGCTGCTATCTGGTTTCAGACTGGTCTTCAGTTTTCACTTAAGTAGCATTAGAAAATTAGGCCATGTGACATTGTACATATTAAATTCTGGACTTTCTCAGTTAACTTTTTCATGTGCAACAGAAGGGTTTTTACTGCTGCACCCATGGATTTGCTCAGAAGTAGTCCTTGAGAAAACTCCCAGCTCAAGCCCAGCATAATTATGGTATCCAATAACAGCTGAATCTGGACCTTTCACATGTGACATCCTTCAGCTTGCAAAAGAAGATAATACAGTATGTTTGATGTCTAAACTGAGTGTCTGGAGACAAGTCACAGACATGCCTGGTACAGGCTGTGGAAAGCAGCAGAGGGTTTGGGTCTGGGGTACATGAGAAAATAACTTCCCTCGGGAGCCTTCCAGTGGCTGGGAGAAAAGAATCAAAGAAGAAGCTGTAGCCACATGGTGTAACTATCAGTCCTGTGGCAAAACCATTTTAAAACAGAATGGAAGAGTTGAGACAACCACAGCAGACAGATGGAATTTCTGTGAATCAAAGGAGTGTGGGTACACTGAACACTCAAGCACGTTGATAACATCTAAATTTATATATAAGTAGATATATATAAAAAGCATCTATATGTTCACTTAAGTTGTGCTATTTTCTGTGCTTTCTCAAGAAGGACATCATCAGAGCCTTCCAGGACTCCTTGGAATAATTTCCAGTTTCCAGTGCTCATGTACAATTTGGAGACTCTAAGCTATCAAAATAGATACCTTATCTCAAAACTACATAGTTGACAACTGGCCATACCTTTTATAAGCAAATATTTGGGCTTCAGCTTTCAAATGAGTCCATTATTTTCCTGTCACAGATGACCTTGTGGATTTGTTGCCAAATAGCTCTTTGTAAAAAGCTCTTGCACAGAGATGGCGGGGGGGGGGGGGGGCGGAAATCATTTGACAGTGTCCTGTGTTTGCAGATGTGATAATCAGCAAGCACATAACTGATCAGGGGCAACAGTGTGAAGGTCCCTCCTGTCTGGAACTGGCCCTTGGCAAGGGCAGTGCCCCACAGGGTGTTCCACTGGCTGGGGGTGACAGTGGGTGGCACATCTGCCCAGGGCAGCAGTGCCTGTGCTGGTTGGGAAACTGCACTGACAAACTCAGGGGAAAGTTCCTCTCTTTATCTTCTCCACAACTTCTACAAAGCTCTAAAGCAAAATGAGGGAGGAGACTTCTCGAACTTCTGTGTAAGATGTTTTTTCTCTTGACTCTCAGCATCTTTAATCATTTTATAGATCAAGGAGCAAAAAAACTCCATGAGTTAAAACAATATTATTAAGAATAGAGTTAGTAATAAAACCAAAACCAATTTTCTAGTATTCCAAATTTGATTTCTAATATAGTAAATTTAAGAAGTATTTAATAATTAAAAGACAATATGTTCTTTCATGTTCTACAAATTTAATTCTCTTTTTCCCCCATTTTTTTCTAATATTTGGAGCATATTTTGCTATAGTACATTTCATATGCACATAAATCTAAAGAAAATTATTTTGGTAACAAAATCACTCAGTATAAGGTAGAAGATCTCATAATGGAAGTTGCTCATGCAAGTTAAGTTCATCTGTCCTGTACTTTCATGTTTATACAACCTTTAATTGCATTAAAAATAAGTATATATTATCAAAATGGCATCATCCTATTTTCTACATGACTCTGTTCTTTTCCCTGCAGTCTCATACTGTGTTTGACAACAGTATGATCTTATATTAAAGTAATTTAATTTTTGGTGTCTGAAATAAGATATCTAAATTTAAAGTTAAAATAATATTTTGTGAAACACATGTGTACACACCTTGAAATTTGGAACTGGTCTCACTCCACAGCTGTACAAGTGTGTTTATACTTATGCGAGATTTTTGTACTTCATTACAGAGTTTTAGCCTGGTTAAATGCAAGATTACTGTTTAGTTTTTTTATTTTAAAAGCATTTGCACTTAGCAGCACCCCAAATTTCATGTCCCTGTTGTGTTGTGTCTGACAGAGTGACACACGTCCTTATGTGGCAGAGCTTACACTGCACTGAGGTTGAGCCTTTGGCACTGGGGGGTGTGTGTGGAGTTTGACTCATTCTCAAATAATCTGTCTACTCTGTGGGGATAAAAGAGTCTGTGACACATTATATAAGAGCAGTGGTTTGCTGTGCTCCACATTGGCTGCCATGTTCGCAAACTCCTCAGGGGGCTGTTACAGTCTAATATTGTTAAAAGCTTCAAACCCTCTCAAGCAGAACTCCCACTGCAGCCACAGGGAGTTGCTCATGCCCAGCACTTGCAGGATCCGGCCCATGAATGTGGAGCACTTTAGGATTCCCTGGGAAGACACTAATCCCCACAAGAGAAATGCCTTTCCCATTACTGCAATATTCCAACCCCCTATATATGTTTAAAGTTTACAAAGTACTGCTGGGGAAATAGAAATGGAAAACTATTTTTTCCTTCATTTTAGATTAGCTATAGAATTAATAAGCAAAATGCTTTCTGGTCCTAGGCAGATCCTGTTAGCCTGAGCAACAGCAGGCAAGATGTGCACAGCTAAAGATGTGACCAGGTAGATGAGTGAGGTGCTGGCTGATTGTGCTTCTGTAGCATCAGGGAGTTGACTGGTCCTTCTCCTCCCTTCTCACAGCAGCAGGTACTTGGAGCATGAAACTTTGCCATTCAGATGCTGTTTAGTGGCCACAACCAGCGTGCCTAAGGCAGACAAAGATAATCTTGTAACACTGCTTAGATCCCTTCTTGAGCCTGAGCTGTGGGAGTGCTGAGCACAGCCCTTGGCACAGTGTGCTGTGCAGAGCTGTGTGGGCGGGGCAGAAGCTGCTCTGGGTGAGCCACTTACCCCGAGTGACACCCACAGACTGTCCCCTTGCACCCCACACAACCTGCTGCTCTGGCTGAGCCAGTTTGCCTTCTAGTACAGCAACAGGCTCACCTGTGAAACGTTTACATAGTATTTACCTTCTCCACAAGAGTGTTGGGAGAGTTAATCATGCTTTTAAAAAGCACTTTGGGAGTTTGAGATTACTGCTGGCAATATCTATAATCCACAAAATAATATAGCAGTGGAAGCTCATTTGGTTTTTTTCCCTCATTTGTATTTGATTGCCATTTCTGGTTTTCAACTGATAAATGACTTCCAAACTTACTAACATAAAACCCTGCAAATGTGTGCCATTTATGGTCTTAAATACATGTGAAGCTTTGTCTTCCCAGTGATAAGTACTGTGCTTGAAAAGGGAGCATCCCAATCACATTTGACCTGTTACATAAAGTCAATAGTGTCTGCAATTACTCTGCGATCCAACAATTCAAACCAATCTGTTTTTAAAGACAAATCATGCATAAACTCAAGCTAAGTAGTGGTCTCCAATGATTCTGATTCATGCTGTGCTGACAAACCCTCATGAAAGCAGATAAGCTGTATCAAGAACTAATTAAGAGCAGAGTGTTTTATGCCTCCTTTGCATGGAATTAAATAGCAGCATTCTGGGAGGAACTAAAGCAACAAAATCCAGAGCATTTTTTCTTATTCATGCATAGGACTTGAAAACACGCTTCAGATTTTTCTGAAGCTTCAATTGCTGTATGTGTCTCTGGGATGTGAATGCCAAAAATGAGCCATAGGCAGCACAAAAGCATTTCTCATTTTACTATGTATTTTGGTCTTGGTGGGACTATTTGGAAAAATAAGTGTAAATTATCCCTTATGGAATTAAGAGTAAAGTTCTTGCCTTCTCTTAGTATCATGCTTATTTCACTGTATTGATTTTTCAGTAGAGGCATCTTGTTCATTCTTCAGGGGAGAACATAGTGCCTGATGGATTAATCAAGTAACCTTGAGTTTTGCAAACCAACAAAAAGAGATTGGAAAATAGCTTTGTATTAACTTGCTGCTTGCTACCTCTCCTGATTTAGTCTTTGTCCCTATTATAGTGCCCTAGCACTCCGTGGCATTTGAGAGAAAGGAGGTTAGAAACACAGTATGATGCCTGGAATGAAAATCTGCATAGTGCCAGTAGGTACAGTGATTTGAACAGGCTCAATGTGTCCCAGTATTTCAGCACTTTCTCCCATAAACTTGATTAACAACAGAAATATCTTCCATGTATATACATTCCTAGGAATATTACCATATTCCCCGAAAATAAAGTTGTCAGAAGATGTTGGTAGAATGTACAGAAGTCTGTTTAAAATTAGCTTTGATTGGAATCAACCCTCTGTCTAATTAACACTAAAATATACATAACAGTATATTTTAATATTTCGTGAAGTCGAGGTAAAGTAACAACAGTGGTTTTACCATTTCTGGAATCACAATTTGGAGATCACACAACCCTTTCCAAACCTGAGGCTTAACAATACCCTCATGTATTAAAGTTGTGCCTATTTACAGAAGGGAAAGAAAAGGCAAATGAACTGAGGATTGCTCCGGTGGCTTCATATTCAGAATGAGGTTTCAAAAAAGCAACTAAATTAGCTTCCACAAAGACAGACATAGTTTTGTTTATTTTTTTCAGTATTTTATATTGTAATACGTCTTTTCAAAATACACTTTACATTTTATGCTGATCTTTTAAAAATGTTTTCCAACTTATTTACACTTGAAATAGACATTTGTCACATGCCACGGAAAATAGGTTTTTTGCAAAGAAGTCTTGCTGTCTTCTTTCTGCTTTTATGCCTTCTGTCTCTCTTTGACATTTCTCTAAAACCATTCCAGTGCATCCTACAGATTTCAGTGTGACAGGACGTGGGGCAGGCAGTGGTTTTGGAGGAGTTTGGCTGCACTCCCAGTGGAGCAATAGGAAGTGGTGGCAGTTCTGCCCCAGCCCATTGAAACTGCAGAGACTGTGACCTCAGGCTGAGAGCAGGGGAGCTGCCTTGGAAAGGAGAGTTCTGTAGGAAAGTCTTTGCTGAAGGGGATTAGTTGTCAGCAACTGGTGAGAGTCATTAGACTAGAAAGTCAAAGCATCTGAATCACCTCAGCCTGGAAAACGTTTGTGAAAGATGTATTTCCAGTGGATCCAGTTCTTCATCTTCATTCAGACTGAGTAATTTCTTTGTAAGTTTTTATTCATTAATGTTTGAATATCTGCTTTTTAAGAAACATCATTAAACATCAAAGTATTGTAGTCTAATCAGAGACTTCATAAAATTGTCCATTCCCTAAAACTCTCCATAAAGGACAGTTTTTATCTGAATATTTTTTTTCAAATTGTTCTGATAATCTTTTTGAGCCATTCATATGAACAAGGTGATTTTTTTGCCATTATTAAAATTTCCATGAACATGCAGCACTTTTCTTGAATGTTCTTTGAGACACTTTTTTTCAGATTAGCATCTGAAATTCAAATACGTATCTGTGCACAACTTAGAAATGATTAGTCATATAATTTGATTGGTGTTTTTCTTGTTCCCTGACTGGTATGAATGTTCACAGAAGGCTGTATTTAAATGATCTCATCCTGAGATTAAAATGCATTTTCCCTCAACATCTGTGCCTCCAAACTGAATGCTCACGAGAAGTGACTATAAATGGGCTGCTCACATGTGCAATTCAAATGTGACTAAGTCTAATTCAATTGAAGATTTAAACCAGCATTATTTTTGTTTGTTTTTATTTATTTTTTGGCTGTATTTATTCAGTTTCAGTAGATCCTGCAAATAACTTGTAAACCCAACTGGCTGCTCCCAAACCTCATGTGTTCCTAGTGCATAGATGTGAAACCAATGGGAATGTTTCATGTCAGCTGGAGAAAGGTGGTAGGAAGATGGTCCTGTGGGCAGAACTAGACATTGCTGATAAAAATACAGCTGAAGGAAGAGGTGATGATTTCATCTTCAGTGATTTCCACACATGACTGTGGATTACCTGTGACTGAGTCAATACCTAATTTGTTAAATATCTGTCTCCTTCAGAATGTGAGTTTGTGGCATGGTAGAGTTCTATACACATGTAGATTATGTTTCATTGTAGAGGGAGAAATGCTGCTTGTTTGGGGTTGTTTTTTTTTTTTGCAAATTCAGAGGAGTTGCCAGTCTTTTGAATTGCAAGATGACTGACTCTCATTGTCCAAAGACTGATTTTTTTCAGGCATTGGAATGGCCTGCTCAGAGAGGTGGTGGATTCACCATCCCTGGAGATTTTTAAACGCAGATTGGACGTGGTACTGAGTGCCATGATCTAGTAAATGGACTAGAGATGGACCAAGGGTTGGACTCGATGATCTCGGAGGTCTTTTCCAACCCAATCGATTCCATGATTCTATGATTTCTGTTACGTATACAAATGGAAATGTGTGGATTTTTTTCCTATAAATGTTAACACCATAGAACTGTTCAGGTGGAAACCACCTTTCCTAAAATATTTTTGCTGCTTAAGCAGATCTCTTGTCTCACTACAGTTGCTTTGTAATCTTTACAGAGGCAATCATTAAATAAAATTGTAATGTGTTGGTAGGAAAAAGGAAAAATCCTGTGCAATGTTTCTAGCCTGGAAACATGCACCAACATCTCCAAACAACCAGATTAAAGAAAACTACCACAGTAGGCAAAACCAGTCCATGGACCTGAAGGTAGTTTTCAGCTCAGTAGGTGTTACATTTGACAATTATTTCATATTGTTATGCATATTTATTTTATGCTAGTCTATTAAATACTGCCTACTTATAGCAGTGATGTATTTGATAATGAAAGTTTTAAGCTACAAAATGTATGTATATATTAACAGTTGTTACAGGATGAGAAGTGGGAAATGCATCCTCAAAAGTAATAAATACCCTTTATATGGTTAGATAAATAACAGTGATATAAAAAACCAAGCCTTTCCAGCTCTGCTTTGGCTTTCACATTCTTCTTAATTCCCCTTGGCCCCATCTCTAAGGTACTTTGGCCATTAGTGCTTTAGTACTTCAAGTGTCTGTATGTTAAGAGTGTTTTCATGTGTGTGCAATAATGTTCATTTGAGGGGACGTGAATTCCAATAAACGTGGATGTGTTTCTGTGTGGTTTTACACATGTAAAAATACAGTCCTACTGCTTGCATTGTTCTCAAATTCCAAATCCCAGGCACTGAGCTTTGAGCACAGATGCTGTTTTCAGTAAGATAGTACTTGTCTATTCTTTGAATGTCATGGCAGATGTTTTACCTCGAGGTTAATATCTGACTTGCTTTAAATTCATGTGGGAAATCTGAAAGTTCCATTTCCTATCTCAAAAATCAATAGAAACTTAATCAGAGCTGCTAAAAACAAGTCCCAGTTCTTTTGTAACAGAGAAAGTAAACAAGATACAAAATTAAAAGTGACAGAATATTTTACATGAAGGACATGAAGTGCACCACCAACTAAGCTTCAGCTCTACAAGGCTCCTGTCTTTCAAGTTGAGGTTTGACTAGAGAAAACTCCATCTGTTTTTTTCCTATACCAGGGCACTATAGCAGGTTTAAGGTACATTTCAATTTTTAGTATCACGTAAACACATTTTTTTTACAGACATTAGCTCTATATTGAACAGCTTGTATGCTGACCTGAAAGATTTTCTTTGTCAGAATCTGGGTGTTTACTCTAGACTCCTCACGTATGCTTGTTATTCACTTGCATATGAAACCAGACCCCAAATGCTTTATTGGTCCTCCTGCCCCAACAGATTTTGGGCTTCATATAGCTAAAAACTTGTCTTCTCTTCTAGCCTAAACTAGTTTATTCTCTGTTGCTTCTGTTTTCTTTTATCTATAACTGTTGTGCTGAAAGAAAGTGTTGCTTTGTGTCCTTTGTCCTAAATCTGGGAGGATGTTGGGGGCATATAGTTTAATTTCAAAAGCAAAGGGAAGTTGAGGTGGCTGTGCTCAGTTTTTGTTACCTACTGAAGCTGCTGATTATGAGACATCCTGGTCACTACAGTCTATAACTAGGTTCAGTCTAGAAACAAGGATTATTGTGTCAACTAAGATTGCATGGGTAAATAATCAAAGTAGAGGAAATAGTGTGAACTAAGAAACAATTAGAAATCAAAAATAAAAATATGTCCACGGGCATCTTACTGGCAGCATCCTTTACCGTTGTGGTTAGAACTTTGAAGGGCGCAGGTACATTTTGAGAGGGACTATAGCAGTTTCTGAAGTAACCAAACAGTTATAAAGCTGCCAGCAGGGGTTTCTGGGCAGTTGAATGTAATACATATTTAATATAAATTTATTAATGTACATGGTCTTTAGCAGTGGCAGGTGGTACAGTGGTTGGCAGCCAACAGAGACACCCAAAGTTTGGGCAGCTCAGAGCCAAAGAGCGAGTCAGAAGGAAATCATAAGGAAGGTGTTTAGTGCAGAGAGCTACAAGAGTCATGTAGTGATTAGGAGACTGGTGGCACAGCTGGGTCCCAGCAGGCATGTTCAGGATCACTGCCACTGTGCCAGTGAAGGACGCACGGCTGGTACAAGACCCTAAAGATTTACTGCTTTGAGTATGTGCTTTAAACCATTTGTATGACTCAAACAAAATGTGTGACATTTTCTGTCGGATAAAACATTCCAAGGAAACCAACAAAGAAAGAATTTAGTTTGTGAAGTGGATTTCATTTTAAAAATAGAAACATTGTCATTGCTACCTTTCCTATCTTGTGTCTTAAAAAACCTCAGAAGTTTTAGTGTGTATATGAATTAATAGAGTGAAAAAAGCTGTTAACATTCTTGTCTCATTACTGAATTTGAAAAGTTCTTTTGCTTTCTTTAGAGTTAAATTTAAGAAAACAGAGCATTAATATGTTAATTAATAAGAAATTCAACAGAGAACTAGAAAGTAAGCAGTTAGACTACTTTTTTCTCTACTAACTCTGTGAAGCTCATTAAAAGCTTCTTGGAGCACATATGCATAGGAAAGAAGTACAGAGAAATCTTCTTAAGATGAGCTTGTGAGCAAACCTCCTGTCTTAAGAGACATTGGTATTCTCAAATGTATTGAATCTACTCTTCTTAGAAAATCACATTAATTATACAAGTGATTTTGTTTAGTCCTTTGGGCAAATACTTGAGACAGTTCTCTTTGGGTCCTAGAGCTGAGTGAAATATTGACTTTTAGATCAGTGGCTGAACTAAAAACTTCTTTAAATAAGTATGTATTAGTCCAAGACTTTTAATTTGCTTCTTGATTTTTTTTTTCAGTAAAATAAGATTGCTCAAAAGTGGGCTTGAAATTGCTCATATGGAGATAATTTTATTGATTGAATAAAACTTTCATTTTCTTCTGCTCACTTTTTAAAATTAAATAAATTTCATCTAGTAAAAAGTTTCAGAGACGAACTTTGAAACGTTATTTATTCTGAGATGTATTTCCAAATGCCCCCCTTTTATTCCCTGTTCCTTGCTGGAAGGGAAGTATTTCTGGATTTCAGCACAGACATCAAAGCCTGCATCAACATGAGGTTCAATTTTTTTGTGCAACAAATTCTTGAGCAAAAAAAAAAATCAGCATTATTGATTCTGGGCCAAAGAGGAACTGTGTTCTTGTTCAGGATCAGGATTTGGTGTCTTCTCGCTTTCCCTCTGACCCCTATAAATACATTAATCAACTTTAGGACATAAGGACTTTGGTACCATAATTATGGTGTCATTTTTATGCAGCTCTTTGACTTTACCATTTTCTAAGGGCAAATCTGACTGTCCATGTTCTGTCTCTCCGAAGAACTGTCCTCTCTGCTTCCCACTCTCAGTGTGTAGGAACACCTGGATTCAGGTGGGGTCCCAGTGACCCCAGTTGTCTTCATCCTCTCTGATAAACACGGGATAACATTTGAGTCCATGCTGGATGCTGAAACTGCCCATGAACACAACTGTGGGTGGCACTGGAGTTGCTATGCTGTTTCCAAGCCATCTCCATATCTCATGAACAGGAGAGGCCATTCTATTACTGGCTCTGTTGCCTGCAGAATTAGCTGGAAAATCCTGTTATCTGAAAACACACTTTTGTTACAAAAATAAGTGCAAGGCCAGCCCTTGACACCCAGGATGGCAGTGAAGACTTTTAGAGAGGGCTCGTGCATTGTTCAGACCTCTTCTGCTGGCAATTACTGGTAACATGAATTATTTCACTGTGGTTGTGAATGTAGAACTTTTGGAAGAGTCTGATGTTAAAAGCTTCTCTGAGTCCTCTCAGTGGCTGGGGGGGCTCCGACCTCACCCTCAGGTGGGTGCACATGAAGGAGGAGCTGCTCCTGCAGCTCCCTGGTCTCCTGTGGAGTGTGTGGCAGGTCTACAGCTCTGCCTGTTCCCTGAAGAGAGGCCAAGCAAGCTGTCCTCTACTGAGAGCCTGGAATTACCCTACATTTTAGAAGTATTACCAGTGTATTAGCTGCCTCCTCTCTGTGCACTCAGAGCTGGATGGGGCTCGCTGCATTGATGTGCTCCTTCACAGGGATTTATCAACACCAGGAGATGCTTAGATGAAATGTTTCAGTGCAGGCTGACAAGGTTTCAATTTATGAAGAGCTCAAGAAGAGAGGCTGCACTTCAGTGTTTACCCAAACCTGCTATTGAGGAATAAACCCCTCTCTCTTAGGGGGATGAATAAGGCTGAGCGTGTCTGAATCTTGTTTGGCTCGCTGGTCATAGCTGAGAAAAATGGAATGATTTGGGAGAAACCTCTTGCTATTGCATGGGAACCCCAAATTAGGCTGTGCAGAGAACACAAGGAAAATAGGTAAAAATGGGGTTTCAGGGGGAAAATAAATTGTCCTTCACCCCCAGTGGATGACATACTGGTCAAATACTGGGATCAGGGTCAGTGATTTGAAATTATTTTTTCAGCAGTCAGGATAAAATAGCAGAGAACAGAGTATTGTTTCTGAGCTGTCCTCTGTCATTCCTTGACACATCCCCTAAAATAACTGCTTTTATTTTTAAGGAAGAAATAACAATGAAAAATTATAAATAAAATAGTACTAAAATTTATTAAATAATATTCAGTTATATTAAACTGAGTTCTGACTGCCCAAATAGGAGCATACGACTAGAAAGTGAATGTTGTTTCCTTTTAACTTGAATAAAGTTCCTCTTAAATTTCCTGTAATTTTATTTTTTTAAGTCTGTACAAAAAGAGGGTGGTTTGGTTGTTTTGAAAATTTCCTCCTCTGTGTTCTGAATTCACTTCCTCATTACAAGTCTGTATTAGTTTTAATAAGATTTCGGGTTACTTGCCCAGTCTGTGGTCTGACACATCGGTGTTGTTTCCTGGAGCTTGTGTGCACTGATCCTCTCTGTTGTACTTCTAATCATCTGTTCTTTGAGACTTTGCCTTTCTCAGCTACACTGTTATTGTGCAGTACAGTGGCTGTTCCCTTGTTATTATTGTAATAAAAGCCAAGTTTATTTAAGATTGGATTTTTCCTGCTGGGGTGATCAGAACTGTGTAGAGTAATTCAGATGACATGCCATGAATGTCTTGCTTTATCCTACTGGGAATAACGTTCAGAATCAAATTTTGTGTCACAGACACCTTGTTCACAATTACCATGTGATTAGCCAAGACACCTATATCTTATATTGCCAACCCCTTTCTTTAATGAAAAACCTACATGGACAGAATATTCTTTAGATGAATGTTTAGAAAATGTCTATTACTGTTGTCAGTTCTGTCACACTGGAGCGGAAATCTTGCTGTCTGTGTAAGATTGTCTGTGTAAGATTATTTGGTGTAAAATATTTGGGATTCATCTCTGTTCATTTCCTGTTTCCAACGCCTGCAGTTCTGTCAAGTGCCACGTCCCAGTCAGTCAAACTTTCCTGACTTTCAGCATTAACAATTTCTCTAGTCATGTACAACTTACACAAACTGCTCATTACTGAGAGCATAATTAGCCTTCTCTATTGTCTGGGACACTGTGTGACACACAGAAGATTAACAAACAGTGAATGATGAATAGTTGGAGCACAACTCCAAAGGAGTTTGACAGAAGGGAGTGCTCCCTTGGCTCTGCCCTGTGCTGTGTCTTCTGGGACAGCCAGAAGAGAAATAATGTTGCATGTTGTGAGTTTGGATGAATTATTTTGGGAGGTGAGACCATTTCAACTTTACAGGAATAGCTTAAAATTTGATTTATGCACACTTCCACCAGTCACGTTTTGCTGTAACCTTATGGATTTCAGCAAAGCTATTTTGGGTTTATTCTACTGTAAATGATGCCAGTGCCACGTTTGTATCTTGAAATACAGAATTTTTATGAACTTCCCAAATTAATGTTTCTGGGCTGGGATAGAACTGTGATGTAGGTTGCAAATACAAATGTCTGACAAATCAAGATCTCAAGAAAGAATGAGTTTTGCTGGCAGAGTTTTTGTCTTTTGTTCTCCCAAAGGGGTGATTAGTGTAACATGCAAAATGGTTCCAATTAAACTCAGAAAAAAGAAAAATGCCAGCTTTTCATAGAAGCTTTCTCCTGAGGACTCAGACCAATTCTAAGATTTACTAAGGTTTAGAAATATTTCATTTGTATCTGGTTGCTCAGTTAATTCACAGTGAAATCACGTGAGTGAGCACAAACCTTGAATCTAAAGAGCTCTAAAAGCTACATGAAAGCACAGGCTGGTCTCAGCGTGGGTACACGCTGACCTGTGCCTTCCCTTGGTCTCATGTGCTGCTCTTCATCTCATTGCACATTTCAAAGTGTGTGTGTACATATAAACACACACACACATATATGAACAAACAAAGCAGGGGTTTAAGCTTTAATCTTTGCACCATGTTGTCATAGTCAAAACAGCAGAAAGGCTAAGAAAAAAAATCCCTACTAAATTCTCTACTCTTTGTAATGTCATATTTTATTTTAAGTTTTTCCCACTGGCATTGAAGACTTCCAGGAATAACAGATAGCCCTAGTTTTCAGAAGGCTGGATTGTGTAGTGCTCACAAACAACTGTCTGTAAGCAAATTGGATGGTGACTGAGGGGAAAATAGAATCACCCACAGCAGCTTGAAGCTGTTTGTATTTGAAAAGTCAGTTTCTGGGAAAGGGTGGTGCTGTTTCTGAGCGAAGTTCCGAGCAATGACTTCTTTCAGCACAAGTTACTGGGATGTGCAGTATTAGCAAACCACTCAAAATGGATCCACAGTGGTTGGCCATGAGGGCATGGAGACAAGTGAGGAATAATACTAAGTGATTCCCAATTTCCCAACAGGTTCTGTCAACACATTGAAGAAAAAATCCCTGTAGCTCTGGGTTGCATTATAATTGTTTGCATTTTTCTTTTAAGTAACCATTTTAGTCATCTGACTTTTGCCACCTTTCTTTTCTTTCCCACTTTCTTTCTATGGCTTATACTACAAAGTACAGGGAATTATGTGGACTTCAGCTATGAGAGTTGTTATACCTGTGGTCTTGTACCTTGCTGGTCTGTCACCACAAAAGTGGAACCTCCTAGAATTTTGCTGTTTCTTAACAGTATTTATATGCTGAATTTTTTTTTTTTTTTTTTTTTTTCAGTATGCAATCTATCTGGTGAAAGGAGGTTTTTCCTTATTATCCAGTACTTAAGATGAGCTTTTGATACTAATTGTTACTGCTTGGTGCTACTCTAATATTATACCTTAATTGTAATAATAATAGAGCTAGTTTCAAAATGGAAAGTTGCTCTGTTTTATTAGCAAGGCACAAAGAACAAAGGAATTAATGAAAAGCTTTGATTGTCTTACTTGACTTCCTATTTGAACACTGGACAATTGGCCAGCTAGTCCAAAGGACTATCTTGATTATAGAAAAGGACACCTTTTTTCACTCTATTTATAAGCTGCTGCCCCTGTTGTATAGAAATGCTGTTCAATATTCCAGGAAATCTAACTAAAGTACCCTTCAATGAAACAAAAAGAAAAGAAAAACTTTCATCTTCTGCAATGAAGATTATGTGGCTGATAGAGGTGCTTTGTTTGTAGATAACAGTGCTGAGGACAATGAGGTGCTTGTCCCTTCCTCAGGTTCTCAAGGGAATGTGATGATAAAAATAATAACAAATCAAAATACAGCTTATATTAAAAAGCACAGCAGAAATGAACACAATAGGTGCCTATCAGATTGATACCTGAGCCACAGAGCCACCTCTGACAGGATATGGAGGAGGAAGATCAAAATGAAAGGAAGGTGAACTTGTTCATGAGGAAGTGTCACAGTGAACACATCTGAAATCAAAGCGACCAGCAAATAAAGTTCATTTCTCCCAGATGGCCTCAATTTGGAACAATATATGAATTAAAAGTAAGATCAAAATGCTAGAGAAAAGCAATATAATACTTGAGAATTATTACTTAGTGATAGTGACACAGAGTTGTGTTCTTAAAGGTTCTTCATATTCAAAGGTTTACACTGAAAGATGGACCTTTGTTTTCATGAGATCATTTGAATTCCTACGTGAGCTCATGTTGGCAGTTTAATGGGATCAAACATTATATTCATCAACTCTATATTTAATGCAGAATATTCATTTTCCTGATAAGTGATATTTGTCAAATAACTATTTATAGATTCAAATGCATGGTAAGGGGGTTACTTCGTTGAGATCTAACAGAAAACAAAATAGGAACAGAAATGCAATTGGGTTGCAACACATCTGTGCAAAAGCTAAGAGGTCTTCCCTGGGACACCCACAGGTCTGTGCAGAGAGTCCATACCTGCCCCTTGGGGTACCTCTGGTGGTCTCCAGGCTCTGGTGTTCTCCTGCTGGCCTGATAACAGCCAAATGTTGCCTTTCTTGGGGAGGCCTTGCCTTGTTACCCTGTGGTGTGTGTATATATGAAAAAAATTCTTGCACAGGATATGGTTTCAAGTTCCGGAATCTGATTTGAACAAAACCAGGACTAGTAAATAACCCAGTTATGGGATTAGAAGGTTTGTGCTTGGAGCTGTGAGATTGACCATTGAGCAGACGTCTGATGTCTCAGTGACTGTGAGTCCATTGCTGCTCTGCTGAGCACTAAGCCCAGCTCTGTCTGTCTGCAGAAATGGAAAGCTTCATAGCTGGAGTTTAATATTAACATCACCAATGGTTTTGTACAAGAGCTTGTGTCAGCTCTGTAGCACCTTTGCCTGATTGCATATTGGGTGTGCTCTGCTTCCAGGAACATCTGTCTTTATTTTATGAGGAGAAGTTGTAATAAATCTGTTACACCTTAGACCCCAATTACAAGGGGTATCTAAAATTTGTTGCAATATGTGTAGGTACAAAGTCTAAATTAAGAGAGATTAATTCCATCCACTACTTCCACTAACAGGTTTAAGGGCTTGACTTTGCATAGTAACAAGATTATAGAAATGCCTGAAGGACAATCCTTGTATAAAACCAAATGTCCCCAAGTGATTTCAAGTTGAAAAAAATTTTGCCTTTCATCTTATTATTAATTGTATAATTAATGCATCCTGTGTACTGATAATAATAATGCCATGTAATTAATTTTTAAGAATTAAACCCTTGCCTTTATCCAGTCTCATGGTCCACTTTCATGTTTATAGCTGAGAATATAAATCCTCTTATCTAATTATAACATGACTGGTTTCATTGTTCAAAAGGAACTGCTCTTTATTATTTATTATTTTATTATGTTATATTTTACTTTATTATATTAATTATATGCTTTTCTACGTTCTTTAAAGAGACCAAAGACACAAAATTTTAAGACTTCTAAAGCTCATCAGTGCAATTTTGTGCTGGTTTGGATAAGGTGCGATATTTCATTTGTTTTCTGTGTCTGTTTTTGTCTTCCATGATTACCCATTCTGTTTACAAAAAGGCTCAATTAGCATTTGAATAGGAAGCCAGAGAGCAGACAGGTTGAGAATTCTTATAGAACTAATTTGGCAGGCCTTCTCAGCCCCCCACCTCTCTCCCTCATAGCTTTTTCTTCCTCTCTAATCAAGCTGCAGTTATTAAAGCTCGAATAAAAGAACTGATTTTTCCATTGCATTGACGCACACTGAACAGTGCCTTGCTTTGCCTTTTCTTTCACTATGCTAATTGGACTCAAAGGAAATATTTAGTTTAAAATAGCAAATGAAGAATTCATTAAATTCTAGCAAGGAAAAAAGTCAAGCAATGGAACCGGACATTATTTTTTTAACACATCCTCCTTTTCAAGGTACTTACTTAATACTTACGTACAAATAGTAACAATATTATTTAATTTTGAAACCTAATTACTTTGAGGAAAGACAAGTCAGAATCTAAGAAGGGAGAGAGATATTTCTTAACAGTAATAGATAGCCTGCAAAATCAAAAGTCACAGAGGAGAGTTGACTTCAAGGCAGCTCCTAAGGAAAAGAAATGTACTGCCGTCTCTCCAGCTTCTGTCTTAGAGCCCCTGGGGTAAATCAGGAGTGACTACAGAGAAATCAAAAGGCTTCCATTGACAAGAAAAGTCTGCAAAGCCTGGAATCGCACAAGAATGATGTTTTACACTACATTGCCAGAATTTTTGCCTCTGGTCATACCTGAATGTCTCATAAGATTTGTCTTGCTCAGATTCCAGACTCTTGCACAGTAAATCAGGGAAAGGGATTCAGTATCTTGTGATTTTATTGTTGATCTTGTGATTTAAAAATGAAAATAAAGGTTCTCAGTGTGAACTATTAGTGAAAGTCAAGATTGTCATGCTAAAGAAAGCAAAAGTCTTCTCAGTTTTGAAGAAATACTGTCTAAAGCAAGGGTTCTAAAGTCACAGTTTTAAGCAATGTCTTGATTTTGTGCTAGTTTAGTAAAATTTAGAAGAACTGTAGTCCTTGGTAGGAAGTAATGGTTATCTGAATATAACAGAGTCCTTGGAACCAGTGCCTGGGTACCTGAGTAAACTGCATTAAACTGGGATTACTTGTAAGTAAAAGTTAACCCCAAATGTAGGGTATTTGCTGAACAAAGTTCTTAAAATTGCTTGTGGCTTCTAGGAATGGGCAAAAGGAGATTTGTGTCTGGATTTTTTTCTTCCAAATGTTATTTAGACAAGATATTTTCTAGGCAACTGGAAAGCTAAAAGTCTGCAGTATTTTACAGCAGCGGTATGTTGCTGTGATGTCATTGCCTTTACTAAAGCCAAACCTAAATTATAGAGGTGTCAGAGTACTCAGCATCATCTTCAAAAGCTGAAGTCTCTGGTTGTTTCTGTGGCTACAGAACCAAGCAGATCATCCTCACTGAACTGATGATTCATCAGTGCGTTACAGGCTACACACATTGAAGCACTTTTGCAGACAATGTATTACCTGAATCATGCCTGGTTAAACTCCAGTTATCCTGTAATTCTCCCAAGAGCTCCTCCCAAGGCTGCTTTGATTCTGTGAGTGTTGCTGACAGCACTGTCGGGTCCCTGTCGCTGGAGGCTGCTGGACTGCAGGCAGTGGACTGTGCTGCTCACAGAGGTCCTTTTCCCTAAGCAGTGGAAAGCCTGATTTATACCAGTTTGCAGCAAATCAGTGCCTTTTGCTTGCATAATGTAGGGCACAGACTAGACCTCAAATCTGCCTGTTCGCTCTGCAGCTGAAAGGGCAAGTTTAACATAAGGCTGGTCTGTGTGCAGAGGTGTCTCCCACAGGGGGTTACTGTCTTTGTTCTAGGGAATATCAAAAGCAGCAGTTTGAGTAATGAATTGCAAAACTGAATGAACTGTGTGCTCCGTTGCATTGGAACTCTAGTATGGGGCAGAATCATCTACCTTTTTTTTTTTCTTC
>JAWWEV010000029.1:5946276-6023117 GCA_035583235.1 Hafferia zeledoni | reverse complement strand
CCCCCCCCCCCCCCCCCCCTTTTTTTTTTCTTTCTTCTTCTTTTGCAAGTGGATGTTCCTTCCCTTCAAGTGTTTCTTTAACATGCTCACATTGAGTTCCTTTCCCAGCCTGGTTCTGGTCACATTCAAGAAAAGGGGCTGCAGGTACTTAGCAGCTGTAAAATTACATTCGCTTTATTTAGGCAGCTAAATTGTAGATACTCAAACCATGGTCACTGTCTCAGAAAGAGATTTATTTGTCTCTTATGGAGTTCTCAGCACCTCTGAGCCCTCTGCCCTCACAGCTGCCATGGCACTGGCACATCATGCCCACAACCCTTCCCGACCCCTCCCATGCCCTGCATCCCTCTGCTGCAGTGCAGGCTCCTCATTCCACCAGGTGCTGGACAGCACCTGAGACCAAAAAGAATAGCTTCTTGTCAGAGGGAGATGCTGGACAACAAATGAAGCTAATGAGAAACTCTCCAGTGTTTCTAGTTTCAAAAATTCCAAATTCTTCCATTTCCTGCCTTCTAAAATATCTGAGTCCGTAATTACCAATCCCCACAATGAAAATAGTTAGACGTTTTAAAAATATTTATTTTCAAATATACATTGTTAAATTTTATATCATGCATATTTTGCATTTAGCATATATTCTGTATAATGACAGTGATTATATATAAAATACATAATACAGATTATATATTTTTGTGTTACAGATACAGGCAAAATGAAGGCTTTATGGAACTTGTCCCAGTCCAGCATCACTTTCCTTGAGATCAATTAATATTTTTTAATGTTTAAACAGCGTTCCTAACATGAAAGCATTTTATTTTGCTGGTTCTGCAGCAGGCAACAGAAAACATGGATGTTTAATACAAAGAGACTAATTTAGGAGATGTAGCTGGTCTGTCAGTACTGAGGTAACAAGGTGCCTGCAGCAGTGCCGTGGCCTGTGTGAGCTCAGCACAAGAAATAAAGCACCTTGTTTGGCTGAGGTGCAGCTATGTAATAACGGCCACTGCTCCACCTTTGGGATTGAGGTTGTGCACCCTTTTAAATCAGAGCAGGAAGAGGATAAATCCACCTGCAAAACAGTTTTCAGCCATTGCACTCCAGGGAGAAGTTCAGTCCCACAGGACCAGATTCTAGGAAGTGTTTAGGAGCCTACAAAACGTCTGCAGGGCTGTAAAATGTCTCTCAGCCCCAACGATGGGCACCCAGGTGACCTTCAGAGAGTGGACGGGAGGAGGGGAGCGGTGCCCTTGTGGAGGAGCAGCTGGAGAGCAGCTGTCTGCAGTGGCACTTGAGCACTGACATTTGTCACAGACACCCAAACCTCTTCAGGCTATTTTTGAACGGTGGATTTTGCATAGGTTGCAGGGAAAATTGTTTTAAATAGATATATAATTATTCTGATTGCAATTTGCAATCCACTCCATTAAACAGCTTGAAAGAGCAGACTCTCCCCACAGTTAGCACAGATGCCACCAGCTGCTCTTCCTGTGCAGTAGGTACAACTCAGTT
Source organism: Hafferia zeledoni (assembly GCA_035583235.1). Classification (NCBI taxonomy): domain Eukaryota; kingdom Metazoa; phylum Chordata; class Aves; order Passeriformes; family Thamnophilidae; genus Hafferia; species Hafferia zeledoni. Next base: position 6,021,608 of record JAWWEV010000029.1, on the reverse strand, counting down.
TAAGCTCAAGAATTTATTTGTACTGGTTGGAATCCCTCGCAGGATAACCATGATTATAACCAGCACATTCTGTGTTTCTCCAAAAATGCATACAAAAATTCACTACTTTTATTTGTTGTGTGAAAAAGATCTCTGGCTTTATTTGGCTGTATCCTAAACAAGGGCACATCTGCACACTGGAAATGAAAACAAAACCAAATAAACAAAGTGAACTCTTCCCAGATGTATTTTTGTGAGTTTGTTCAGGATGAAAATAAGAGACAGAATAATGATATAGGTAAAGAACAGATCCTCTGAAGACTTTATTAAGAATTCAGACCAAACTCGGGTTGGCACTTGAAAGTATTGCATTAAAAATGGAGGTCCATTTTCTCATTAGGAATCGTTTCGTACTGCTATGCACACCTGAAAACTGCAAAAAGGCTTGAAAATTCCTCCTCTTCAAAAAAGTGGAATTCTTTGCTTTATTTCTTCTTTCTTGAGTGCTCGAAGCAGCTGGAAAACTCATGACAGTCTGTGCTCATACAGGAATTTTCTGCTGATTTCAGCTCGATGAAGACATTCATGAATTGCAATTTTTTAAAAAAAATCATGGCAGCCAGACACAAACACCTGTACTCTGAACAGCCTTTGAGGAGGGATGGAAAACTACTTTCTACATCAGCTGAAGCCTGTTTTCATATCTAGTCCCATCTAATTACCATCTAGATGACAGTAGTCCCTTAGATCTGTTGTTAATTAACTTGAGCTCGTCAGGGCTGAGTTGGACTGAGAGAGTGAGACGTATGATGTAAATACCCAGCCCAGATTTTTGAATCCTTTTCTTATTCAAATATAACAGATAGAGGGAAATAACCAGAATCACTTCATCTTCAGCTATGAACACGCAACAGGGAGATGGTAAATTGAGGAAAAATCCCTGTCTTTGTTAAGAGATAAGGGAGAGGAGGAATCCTCTTGTAGCAGAGTTTTCAAAATACTGATATATAAGGGGAAGGTATAGGCAAGTATATGCTGTAATGAGATCTCCAAATGAATTTTGCTAACAACTCAAAAGTGCTTTCAGTAGATACCAGCTTTTCAAAATGCAGGGTTTCTTTTTGCAATGAAATACCTCAAATCAGTGCTACATATTTGAGGTAATGTGCTAATTTAAGAGTAAAACTCATATTTGTAAAGTTGTTCATGTGCTTGCACCAGGGACAGGTTTCATGGCCACCCTTGGTATAGGTGGAGCTCATTGCAGTAGTAACATTAAACATGGGAAATCTTGGCAGCTCTTGAGCTCTGTAATTAAGTCATAGAGTTTGTCTCAAAACTTTCGTGAGGGATGGAAAGTGCAATCCTTGACACACAGAACTCCTCTACCACCAGAAGAAAACAAAAATTTTGATTATTTAAGGAGAAAATGTGCTTAAGTTAAATCTGATTTCAAATAGAAGTTTCATTTCCATCAAGTTTGCTTTAGCCTGGGAGGTTTTGTGATTGCTTGTACAAAAATGTTGATTAATGATCATCATTTACAAATAAATGTTTTTCCTGCTGTGCCAGTGGGAAAAATGCTAATATTTATTGCTTTCCAGCAAAAGGTTTTCAGCAGACCTGTCAGCATAACTAAAAATGCTTTACAGTGTTAAGGAAGATTAAGCTGACAGCAAGCCATTTTCTGTTGTCACATGAACAACCTTACATGAGGTTTATTTATTGAGTCGAGTGAAAATTAATTACATATATCAAAGGAAAAAAAAAGTGTTGATTTAATTTGAAGATTTGTTTACCTTTATTTGAACAGCCTGAAAGCTCAAGATTAAGTATTTTAATTAAGTGAATTAATAAATTAAAGTGATTCAGGGTCATTTTCTAAGGCAGAGTTGTTATAACTTCAGAATAAATATTGTTAAAGTGTGTAATTAAGTGACAATTAATTATCAATCCCAAAGATGACTGTATCACATAAATCTTAACATTGTTTGTTAAAGGGAAACACCACTGAAATAGCACAGGCAGAAGTCATTATTTTAAAATCTGTGTTCTCTTGAAATTTGTAAAGAGGGAAGGAGTTATTTTCCATTTTAATGCAGGCAGTGTTTCAGCTGCTCCTGCAAAAACTGGCAGATGGTAATTTATTAATATTCAATAGACTGTAATAGAAAAGATAAAAGCTAGTAAAAGTTTGTTATAGCAGCTTCTCCTCCAGCAATAGGTATAAAAAGGTGCTGGCACCTCATCACAAGCATACAGGAAGGTTTTGTGGTATTGTTCTAAAGAAACTAGTGCTTCTGCCTTAGAATGAGAAAACAAAATTATTTCTGGCTCTAATTCCTTGTTTTTCAGATAGAAATTCCCAGCTGTACAGGCCTGTATTGAATTTGTTTTGGAGATCTCCTGCATCAGGACTCTGCATTCCAGTGTCCTTGAATTCTTTGAGACAGTCCTACTCCTGGAACCAAACATGGCATCCAGACTTGCAGCAGTGACACAAGCAGTAAAATCCAGGTAAAATCAGACAATGTTTTCACTCTCTGAGACATAAGTCACGTTCCCTCTCTCTGCCCAGACCACTGAACCTGAAATGTTCTGTTCAGCTCTCTCAAAGTTGAGATAGTACATCCTGCCTCCCCTCCCCAGCCTGGGATTGTGGCACTCGCTCTCCCAGGAGCAGAAAAAATGGGAATTTTCAATCCCTTTAGGCAGAGCAAGGAACTGCACCCAATTTTCCCATTTTGTGGGTGACTTTTATGTGCAAATGAGAGGAGGGATGTCTGTAGGCATGAGAGAGACAGATCCATGCTCAGCTGTAGGAGTGTCTCTCTTCTAAACAGGGCTGGTAGTACCACTTTGACTACATACCAGTGTGGTGCTGACAGCTCCACAGCACGAGTGTAGGTTTAGGAGTTATATTGGAACAGGTTAATCTCTTTTTTTTGAGCCTGTGTGTGACTCCATGCTCAGTATTCAGACTGTCCTGAATCTCATTTTGAGGAGCTGATGAATGATCCCAGGCACTATAAAAAGAGCAGAGGGAGAGGTTTGGATTTCAGCCTGGGTGTCTGGATACCTAAAAATCTCTGTGGACTTTGATTCTCTCTTAGTAAATTGATAGCATAAAAATTGCCTGCATGTGAGGTGTTGTGAGAGCAAAGATAGTGAAAGCTTGTGAGGTGCTTAGATGCCAAAGTAATGGAGGCTGTAGAGGGGCTGCAGATTGATGTATATTCTGAAAGAAATACTTAAAGGGGCCTGGGGATAACCCAGCTCCATTCAATCTGAAGAAGGAAAAAGAAATAAAAGCTGTAATACAAAGCTGTAAATAACAGAATTGCAATAGTCATGTTCTTTTGTCCTCTAGGCCCTCCATATACTGGTGCCATTGTTTGCTTCTACAAGGCAGAGTTTTTCTCTTGCTGATGGTATCTACTTCAGCAAACTTCACAGGCTACTCACTGAGTTAAGTGTATGGTGAAGAGGCAGAGAAAAACAGGTCAACATGGAGTCAGCAACTATTTTACAGACCTCTCAGAAAGACAGGGGAGAAAAATATAGAGAAAAAAAAGCAGTTTAGAGCAAATCTAGCATAAAATGTTCTGAGATGATGCAAGCCATCTATGAAATGCATAGATAGCCTGAAATAATGCTTCAGGTTATGTTATTTATTAATGGCCATGTGCTAATTTTCCAGGATGAAATGGTAAACTTTGACTTTTTTTCACTCAGGTGGATAGCCAGAAATTAATTGTGCATTATTGAGGTTAGGAGGAGAAAATACTGATAGAATTGGGGGTCTTGCAGTCTTTTAAGTCAGAATTGGCTTACATGTTAATTGTATATACCAACCACCTCTCAGGAATATTTTTTTCATGAATCCAGCTGTGAGTTGTGTTCAGCTGCCAACATCCCCAAGGTTCCCTGACCCCAACCTTCACCTTGGCAGGTGCTGTCAGTCTGTCACTGCTTCCACCCTCTCTCCTGCTGAGTACCTTACCTTCCTTATACCTCCATAGGATCTCCTGCTGTCTGAAATAAGAAAGGTTTTTGCTTTGCTCAGCCAGGAGAGGAGAGGGAGGGACCTGTTTCAACTTCTAACCACTGCCTGGTTGGTATGCCACCATAATTAGTGTTCCTGCTGTCTGCAGGGTACCTTTCTCTTGGTTAATTATAAGTGCTGATGAGCCTCAAATACATAGATGTAAAAGCAATCTGAACAAACTTTCAGGAATTTCTTTACCTGTTATTGCCTTCTTCCAGAACTTAAGAGATTTCCAAGTAATGGAATAGAGAGTAATACTATTATGTACAGTGGTATTTTAGCACTAGGACTAGAAAACTGTATTTTGTAACTTGTGGGAAAGGGGAAATAACAGGCTAAAGTTCAGATGTTTCCATGGTAAATACACATAGTAATTGTTTTCTAAACAATGTAGCAGGAACGTGGAGAAGTCTGGGGAGAGGTATCTCTTGTATTAGTTTTATTAAATGTATTGATGATCAGAAGCTAAAGGTTGTAGTGAGGAGCAGAGTGAGAGATTACAGATCAGATGAAAGAGAGTGATATGGTGAAAAGAATCCGTTTCAGAGAAAGGCTGGTGATATTTTAACATAAGATTTGTTCTTTGGGCTTCAGAACAAGGGCCTGACGTAGGATTGTGCAGAGGGAAGGGCAAGCAATCATTTTTCGATTTTCCCTTTTGCAATATGCCAAGCTCCCCTTTCAATATAGATTCATAATGGGAACTTCTCTTAGCTTCTATTATATATAGATTTGCAAAGACAAATGAGACAGGAAATTAAAGGATTGAGAAGAAAGCCAAGGTAAGTTACATACTGAATTTATATTGGAGGGGAAAATGAGAGGCAAGTGGGTGAAGAAGGGTGCCTTCCAACTTCTGCAGTGCTTTCACAAACTTATTACACTGCATAGATAATAGAGGGATCTCATTGTCCTCTGGGATGTTTTCTGCTACTCAGAATAGTTCTGTGATAACAAATTCCATTCTGCTTGTGATTTGGTTCATGAGAGAACCAAAGTCAGGATCTAATTAGAGCAAAGGTGCTGCAAATATAGACTGATATATGTGAAGCTGTCTTCCAAACAGGAACATTTTGTGAACAGAATGGGGGCAGCAGATTTGAGAGGAGACACTGAGGGTGTCTTTCCTCCATTCAAATTGTAAGAAGTCCAGCAACACAGGAAAGATGCAATATGGAATCTTCAGAAGAGTTTGGCTACTTTCTGCCTTCATTGCTTATGAAACATCTCTGCAGTTCTCTGGGGTTTGACTGAAGCAGAAAACCCAGTTTCTGTGTCTGAGGGTTCCTGTCCACAGCCAAGGTGTGCTGCTCTCTCTGCACACTATACAGGTCCTCCCAAAGGATTTGCAGCACTTTATGACAGCAGGGTCTGTCTGCCTCTGAATATTGTGGTGATGAGGACACACAGTCTTCTGAGTGAGCTGTTTCCATACTGTGATCCTTAAAGCATTACAGTGTTTCTGAATTTAAAAAAAAAAAAAAAAAAGGTTTATAGACTAGGCCAAGTGTGGGTTGAAGAGCAGTACATGTGCAGAACTGAGGTGATCCTAACACAGCTTTTGGAGTGGGTGATTTTGTTGGAACTCAGGTTTAATTTAAAGCCATGCTTTCAGCTCTTATGGCTGCAAAGGCAATTTGACAACAGGTATCAAATACTGGGGATGTTTAGCCTGGAGAAAAGGAGGCTCAAGGGAGACCTTACTGCTCTCTGCATCTCCCTGAAAGGAGGGTGTAGCCAGGTGGGGGTGGCTCTCCCAGTCCTTTCTCCCAAGTAAGAAACAACAGGGAACGGCCTCACGTTGTGCCAGGGGAGGTTTGGAATTTAAAATTTCTTCACAGAAGATGTTGTCAAGCCCTGGCACAGGCTGTCCAGGACAGTGGTGGAGTCACCATCCCTGCAGGCATTTAAAAAACATGTGGATGTGGCAGGTGGGGACACAGTTGAGTGCTGGACTTGGCAGTGCTGAGTTAACCATTGGACTCAATGATCTTAAAGGTCTTTTCCAACCTAAATGATTCTGTGATTCTATAATGTCTTATCAGTTTGCATTGTATCTGCTTGGGGGTGGGGGGGAAGGGTTCTTTTGCCTCAGACTTACCCCCAGGAAGCTCCAGCCTCCTGCTGTATTTTAAGGGGCTCTCCATACCTCTGCTCTCATGTTGTTTGCAGGGCTTCAGTTTTCTCCAGTTCTGCCTTGGTGGGTATGGTTTGCTTGTTTTTAGACAACTGAGGAGAACAGATTGGTTCTCTTACTATTTATTTCTAGGTATCCTAGTGCTGTATCTCTCTTAAAAACAAACAACCCCCCAACACAAACAAAACCCCCAAACAAACAAATTCCCTGTCCCTAAAACTCCAATATCCTCAATTCAACCTTTCTTCCTGCTCTCTAAAATCTCGTTCATACTATCCCATGTATCTCTTCAGTAAGACAACTGCAGTCTGGACATACATATTTCTTTGAGGTGAGCTATGAAAGTTATTTAGGAACTGTTAGATTTTCTCCCATTTAACATTTAAAAGCACAGTAAGCTGCTTCCTATTAAATTGGTGCTGAATGTAATTGGAACTTTTGTATGCACTTTAGGAACTAAGCAAAATAAATGTCACAGTCACTTTCTGAACTCTTAGGATCCCTCATTTATTTTGTGGTCATAGAACAAACTTCCATAAAAGCTTTTAAGAAATCAGTGCTCATGTCCATCTTTCAGTGGAGAAGTTCTGTGCCTAATGGGTATTGGTATTAATATTGGGAGTGTAAGTTACCTCTGAAGTGTTGGATGAGAGGAACCACTGGGTATTTTTCCACAACTGGGCAAGCCTTAATCTCTTGAGCTGTTGCTGCCATCCATACTGTAAGCTGAGGCCATCTATTTGTGATAGGAAATAGTGACTCATTAGGAGCTAGACAAACATTTCATATAGTCATGCAGCAAATGTCAGTTCAGTATTATCTGAAAGTTATGAAGCTTCTGTAAGTTACCATAGCATGTGTAACTTTGGAAAAAAAAATCAAGAAAAAATACTAATATCCAAGTGCCTAAGATTCTGTTTTTTTACATTAACATGGAAATAAAATATATTTTTAATTTATTTGTATCTCTTAAAATGTTGCAAGCATAGAATTTTTGGCTGAATTTTTAACCAGAGAATTATATTGAGTTATTTCTTTTAACTGTGCTCAAGTCTGCTGAACATCTGTTAACATTTAAACCATCTAAAATATACGAGAATCTTCAAGAAAAGCAAAACCAAACCAAAACACAGAAAGACTTCCTTTTTCTCCTACAACATAGGGACTAGGGTTTTTTGCCTTCTCTACTCCTTTAAATGTCAGCACATACTCCTCAAAATAGGATAAATAAAATGTTATCGTGCCTATAGTGAGAGATGTTTTCATGTCAGAAACCACAGCTGTCACACCTTCTTCTTAGGCTTTACTTTAGTAAGCACACTGGGACTCTCCAAGGTGACTTCAAAAGCTTTTTAAATAGAGAATTAAAAAGGTGTCATCGTGTAGAATATTTCTCTGTCTGAGAAAAAATGAAAAATCTTTGTACAGTCCCTTGGAAAATAATCCATTTTCCTTCAGAGTGGATGTCCTAAAATTTGAAATAATGTGCACAAGTTCAAGCATCATTTTACCATTGTCCTTGCTGTGCTAAAACCAGAAGTTATGGCATTATTACCTTAAAAGCAAAGGTAAATCACTGACAGTTTTAATATCCTGTCTGCAATTTCATGGAATGTTCATCATTTGTATGCATATATGCACATCTTGAAAATCAAATGTGCCTTGTGGAAGTTGTAGAGTGTGTGGACATCAGTACAGTGTATTCTGTGTGCTACATAGAGTGTGTTGTCATAAATAAGCAGTTTAAAGGATTTTTAATATTGATACTAGTGAGCATGTAAAAGGCCAGCTACTAAACCAGCTGGATTCTAGGAAGCCCTAGTTTACTGTGTGGCTTGTTCTGACCCAGAATGAGAATGAAAGAGACCTACAGTCAGTTCAACATAAGCAGTTTCCTTCAATTTTTCTGTTTAAAAATAATCAAGTGCTCACTAGCTCGGAGATGTCACACAGTAAAACCTCACTACAATGAATTATAAAAAGTAGCAATTCGATGTGAGCTGTAATCACTGTGTTCTGCAATAAGATTAGCACTCGCAGTGTGATATAAAATAGATTTATCTGTACATACCTCATGTTTGTAAAGTGCTTGCCAAGGTATGTTTTCACATGAATACCGTCCTTGTTCAGAAGTACTGGAAGTCACAGCTGGTTGAGGCTTTTCTAAGACAGAGAGATTCCTTTGGCCGAGTTCTCTCACTTGGATTTTGCCTTGTTTTGTTCTGTTTCCTTTTTTAGAAATCTTCACAATTGTGGGGTGTTTTATACTCTTTGGAAATCCAAGAGTTAAGGAGTTCTCTCCTGGGAACAGGCTGTAGCTGTGCTCTGAATTATGGGCATCCTAATACAGTCCCAGCCCTTCAGCTGTTTCAAATTCACTTGATTTGAGGTGTCTATGTAGAAATTACACAATTACACAGTATAAGGTTAATAACTTGTAAGAATAGTTCCCTGTTTCTGTGGGTCCTCTAATGCTCCTGAAATGCATTTCCCTGGGATTCAGTAATGGTTTCCCCCCCTTTTTTGATGGTGTGATGTACTTTGTATTCTTGATTCCACCATATGTTTCCACCTTCTGTTTCTCAAGGAACATCTCCATGGTTTGTGTGAGTCCCAGTTGACTTGGAAGCTTTCTTGAGGATCTCTGCAAGTTAAAGAGTTGTGGTTTCCACAGCTGACAGCTTTTGTAGAACAGCTACCTCCAGAATCTTTATTTCTTCTTCTTTCTTTACCTATGACTTCTTAAAAGTATTATTCAAAGACTAAGGAAGTCCTTACTCTGTGCCAGTACTCCTTTGTTGAAAAACCATGTGAGTTTGTTCTCATTTCTTCTTTCATTATTCGTTACCAGCAAACAAGAAGAAATTACACTCACTGCTTTCTCTTTAACTACTGCTATTCAGTTGAAAGGAATATACCACCAATGCAAACCACATATTTTTTAAGAACTAGGATCACAGAAAAATCAGAAATATCCTTTCCTCTCTCTCTTTCTTGTCACTGAATCAAGAGAAAATAGCAAGGTGCATCTAGCAATATGGATTGGGGGGAGGAAAAAGTCTATAAAAACCTCTCTGAAATGAAGAAAAAAAGACTGAACTTTTTATTTATGTCAAAGGTACTTTAGGAAAGTTTGATAGCTTTTTCACAATTCATATTGTAAAAAATTCATTGATCAATAATTTACAAACAACTGTTACTGCAGGAGTTCTCATTTATTCAGTTTTTCAACTTTAGACTTCAACAAATTCATCCTGATTTTGTGGCAATGAACTTAAATCAAAGATAAAAGATCAGTCACATTTACTGTAGAACTGAAAGTTTCTGTATTAGGAGCACTGGCTGGACTTGACTAGACCACCTCCAGAAGGGGATCTCTTCTGAAACAAGATGAAAAGTCAGACTACTTGCTCTTTCATGTGTCAAGGGGGGTAAAATTCTAGTGAACTGTGCAGTAACTGTCTATTCCCTACTGTGTACCAAGATTAAAATATCATTTTGACTGTGATCGTTACCAATCTGAAACTTCAATAGTTGTTCCTTAGAACTGAAGATGCATTCATCTCTCATGCCACACAACATCCATCTCTTTTTCTGTGCTACTTTTAAAAAGATCACTTACAAAACCTGATGGGAGAAAAGTGTGTATTGGTTTGGATAAAGTTGTATTTTACATGTCTCTAAATAACATTTGCAAGAAATTCAGGTTTGTGAAGGAAGAAATATTACAGCTGTTAATGGAGAAGCATTTTTGTGGCATCTATAAATAATGTAACACAGGAAGAGAAAGGAGGAATGGTTAAATAGATGGAAGTAATCCACTAATTATGCTGCTTTGGATTAGTAGATTTAATTAAAACTGATAGACAAAAGACAGAATGTTTTTGCTCTCTAAACACAACAGTACTGGGCTGGATTTTACCATACTCGGGTATTCACATTATTGGGGTAAAAAGGAGGCCACTGCTGCTTGGTGGCTTTATGTCAACACCATGCACTACTTACTTAGGTCAAAATAAATGTCCACTGAAGGTGCAAAGCAACAGAAAATCATCCTTTCTTTAAAATGAACTTTCCTGATAATTCCATTTAACATGGAGAGTAAACATTGTTTAGTGTATTAGTCTAAGTAAGGGGATTTTCCTAGATGCCTTTTCATATTTTAGAGAGGCATTTGCACAATACAAACCAGGAGATGAAATAGGGTCATCGTTGTGGTGGCCAAGGAAGGACATCCCACTGACACCTGAGCTGAACTCATCTCGTCAGGGCCACTGGTGTTAATCAGCAGGCACCATAAACTAATGCCACCCTCAGTGTTTGGAATTCCTATTTAGAGCATAACACAATTCTCTACAAATTGAATATGTCTTTTTTTAATCCACACTATTTTTTTAAATGTCACTGAAATTATCTCAGAGGAGCAGATCTGACAGGTCAATCACTGCAGATGGTAAGTGCTTTGTTAATTATACAGAAATTTAGAAACAATTGTAGAATGTCTTGCCTCGGGAGGAATTTCTCTCTTGGTCTGTTTGAGAGTAGATTTCCTCTACTGAATTAATTTTGTGGTTTTGTGCAGATAACAATCTCTCTGCTGCTTTGTAGGAATAACTCCTTGCTCCTTGTTCAAATATGCAACAGTAAATAAACAGAGGATATAGCAAATAAACAATGCTCTTCTTTTTAAATAATGCAACGTGTGTAATTAGGACAGTGCAATTACAACAGTATACAGCTCTCAGTGTAACAATTAGTTTTTTTTTTTAAATGTAATTTGTTCTAATGTAAATGTTTTCCCTTAATTCAGAAGATTCCCTTGAGTTGTTACAATAATAAACCTATTTCTACGAATATATGCAGTTGCACTGTACGTTCCAACACACAAATCAAAGGGGACAGCTACATTATAATAAGCTATGGGAATTATAAAGTCAGAGCAAAATGATATCAATCCTATTTTCTGAGGGGAAAATATGCCCAAATATCCTCTTTCCATTTCTATTTTAATCCCAGAGATGTCAAATGCTTTTTCCAGTTTGATTTGAATTTACTTGGAAAAAATAGAACTGTTTCCTAATGTTATGCTGCTACTGTGTTACCCTGTCCTCCTGGTGATGATCTCTGACTGCTTTCCAGTCCTTCCACTGTTTATTCTTGGAGATAAACAAGTGCTATTATTGTAATTTTGCAGATGAGTAACTCAGCTTCACGGAGCAAAAGAGATCTGCCTTAGATCTCACCAGAAGTTTGTTAGGAAACAGGATGTCCAATCCAGCCCTGCCCTCTTCCCCGCAGCTCTCATGGCTTGGAGGCAGCACGGTGCCTTTCCAGTTGCTGTTCATACACAGTCAGTGCTCCAATCAGCTCCCCTCAGCCAGCTCCAAACAGTCAATCCCTCCTTATCCTGCTCACCAGGCCACAACCATTTCTATAACGTTACTCTTGTACTTCCCTGTCAGCAGTAAGAGAAGTCTTTGGACCATCTGGGTGTGTATCACTCACCACACTGGTGAAAAGTATTGGGAAGTCAATTTTTTCATGTTGTCTCAGGTTTCCATAGCTAAATAAAGTGTCATAGGTTTGTGGCAATAAGCAGAACATGCTACCAATGCATAAATAGGCAATTTCAGGTCAGCTGAATTATTACTCCTGAAAGTGTCTGGGAGGTAAAAGAGACAGAATGAATGTAATTAGTCAGTACAGATGGATGGGAGTGCTCAACATGTTCTATGAAAATTGAATTGTCTGAACTTGATTTTAGAATTGGCATTTCATCCTTTTTGTACCAAAGTTTGCAATATTTGGGTGTTTTTTTTTCTTTCCAAACTGCCCTGTTGTCATTTTGAAGGCTGTAAGTTATTTAATGTAAGCCTGAGCCTGCAGTTTCCCATTGGCAGTGGTGCAGGGCACTCTGTGAGCAATTGATACAACCCCACACAACAGTAATAATGTGCAATGATTGTAGGGCGAGGGGCTGTGATAAGCATTGTCTGCTTTGGTTAAGTCACTACTAATGAAACATCACAGCTGATTAAACTGGCAGTGAGAGCAGCTCCCTATGAGCAGGCTCCATTTTCTCATTGGATCTTCATCCCTCGTTCTTAAAATGCAAGATTTAAGCAAGACAAACAGAAATACTCTTTTAATTATAAATCATGGAAGAAATCACATTATGTGATTAGTGGCATGTTCTAGAAAGACTGTCTTAATTATATGTACGTTCCAACGTGTCTTCCCCTGCATCCTAATAACATAAAGAGTAGGAAGAAAACACGAGAGAAAGAGTACAACAGCCTCTCTAAGTGGAGTAAAACTGAATTGATATTTACAGTCATCCTGTAACCAGACTTGGGCTTCTCCGTGAATAACAGCAATGGTGATCAAAGCAGAGAAGATCTTTGAGCTCTGTGCTTTCAAACTGCTCACTAATCACTATAATTCAGCAGAAAATAGGAAGAAAACTACCCCAACAAACACCACAATCATTACACTCTGAATAAAAGGGGCTCTCACCAAATAAAGCTGAAGTAAGGTAAAGATTGCTCTATTATACAATATGTCAAAGTTAAACACAGGTCTAAATCCATTCAAAAATTCAGAAGAGTCAGTTCCCAAGGTAGCGCTGAGCAGAGACAGGCTGCTTTGTCAAGTGACTCTCCCTGCCCAGAGCCTGCTGTGGCATCACCACGAGTGGCAGAGCATCTGTGTTTGAACAGGCCTGTTTCAGCCCTGACTGCTGACTGTGGTACTGAGCTGGTGTTTCATTCACTTAAATGCCACTCTTAAGGAGACCCGGGTACCTACAGCACCTGTAGCTGGAGAAGCCTCTTCTTCTTCTTCTACACCAGTTTGGAGTTTTTCTGTTTTGCATGGAAATGAAACTGCTTTCAGACACGGAGCTGAACGGTAGCCAGGTGCTTTATAACTGTGTTAGCCTGAAGCCCTCATGAGAAATAATTTTTCCTGGAAAATAAATTATAACACGGCTAAGTGGTGCCTGACAAAGCTAAACAGGAGCCATGCTGCTCTATTGCAAATTCATCTGCAGTCTCCCGGTAGAAAGACAAATAAAAGCACTTCATCAAAATCAGTCAGAGAAGCACAGGAATACTCATTGGAGACCACTAAACTCTAAATACCAATCAATTTCAGCAACTTTTTTGTCAAACCTGCAAGTCCCCTTAAGCACTGTCGTCTAGAACTGCCAGAAGATGCTGCTCGGTGTGCTGTGGGAGTGGAGCAGGAGAGCGGCACTGAAAGCCCCTCTCTGACAGCCGTAATTAGTGCATGTGATTATGAATTGCTGTGGGTCAGGGTTTATTGAAGTCAGGGGGTGGGGCTTGGCTGACATTAAGGTTTTGAAACCAGGCCTAAGGGCTCAGAAACCTTATGCTCCATTTGAGAATTGGGCTCACAATTTCTTCTTCCTCTGTCGGCTATTTTGCAGTGACCTGGGCATGTCCCAGTGGCCAGCAGGCAATTTTGTTGCAAGCATTGTGAGTGCAGACAGCAGCCTTTAGACTGCCCTTGAATTCAAAGTCGATGAAATATATAACACTGAGGGATTTCTGTCAAGGAATTTGCACTGATACTTTTTCCTGCCCAAGAAGATCCCCAAATTGTTTTACAGCCAATGGGACATTAAATGCTATGACAGTGTTATGTCCCACTCACCGCTGCCTTTATCCTGCCACTGTTCTCTGTCAAAACCAAAAGCAGTTCTGAGAGAAGAAAAATTCAAAACACAACCTCACCCATTTCTCTGAGCTGTGGTTATGTCTTTGCTGTTTTAATGTTTTTGTTTTTCAAGTCAGAAATGTATTTTAAAGTTTTGTTTAAACATTGCCAGGTCCTGTAAACATGGCATATTGAACAGAGATCAGAATAGCTTCTCAAACACCCCCTACCCACTCTGTATCTGTCTGTGCCAGGTCCAGTTGTTGTTTTGCCTTGAATAAAAAGGAAAGGGAACTCATCAAATGGGCTCTGAAGCAGAGCACAGTACAACTCAAGTACATGGTGATTACATGTAACTAGATTCTGAATTCTTTTTAAAATAATCCAGCTCCTCCTGGGTTTTCTTCTTCCTCCTCTCCTTATTCTTCTGCCCTCATCCCCCAGTACTCTACTGATACCTTTCTTTACTCTCCAGCCTTTTTCTCTGGGATTCATTCCTTTACCTCCAAGTTTTTGCAGTTTTTTTACCTCTTTCTATCACCTTTTGTCCCATCTCACTATCTAGATATTTCTTCATTGCTTCATTTCATGATTTCTTTATAGTTCCCATCCAAAGGAAGACCTTTGTTGCCATCAGAAAGATCTTTCTTTACCTCCCTCCACCTCCTCCATTTTCTGGAATTACAGATCAACTCAAGCTCCATATTTGTCTTTAGGGACAAATCTTGATGAGACTTTTTGGAACAAATCTGATTTTACTTTTGGATACAGTTTTCTCAGAAAAACAAGCTGAAGTCAACAGAGGTTTCCAGCTATTATCTGCTGAATTCCAAGTCTTCATTCTCAAGGCTGTGTGCATTGTTCTTTGAATATCCTGTAGAGCACATTTTGTAAGAGGCTCGTGGTTTCTATGTGTCAACTGAATCGTGCAAAGGTGAGGGGAGCAGGAGAGGAGAAGGCTGTCTTAAGTGCTGAAATACTCACCTGCAGAGCTTTGCAGCCCACGGTTCCTGCTCATGCTTTTAAATGCTGGGCATGAGGAGAGCTCTATCTTATTTATTTATGTACATGCTTTGGTAAGAAAAGCAATTCAAAAGCAGTCACTGCAAAATAACAGTGCTTCTGTTTTGCTGGACTTACAATAGGGAAAGTGCTCGGATCGATGTTCTGCTATTGTATAATCAACAATGCATCACAATTCTGCATTGTTTTCTATAAAAAGTCTGCTGATCTCCATTACAGGTGTCCATAGAATTACAGGGAAAGATGCCCATGTTTTCTGTCACTTCTAAATGATAAAAACAGTATGTAACCTTGTCTTAGAAATGAAGGTTTGATGATAAGCTCTAATGAATTTAGTCCTTTGAATCCTACTTCAGGTGAGAGTGAGTGAGTGAGTCACCTGGTGCTGAATTCTCAGCAGTAAAGAAGTAGAGAAAAACAAATCAGTAGTCCCCTTTCAGAACAGTGGCCTAATTACATCTGACACCAATTAGCTTCCCTGCTGATGGTCCTTATTAGGACAAAGTTGAAGCCTGAATTACATGTCTCAACAGTGCACTGGTCATTTTGCTGAGCAAAATTGAACAGGGTGGAAAGCCAAGAACAGAAAAAACCCCATCTTCAAAAACATCAGCTTAAAACCTGTCCCTAAACTGGGCCTGTGGTTTTTAATGTCATCATACTTTCAGCTAAACCACAGTCACCACCAATTCAGCTTCATCCATTGTCAGCAGTGAGTAATTTTCAGAGAACATATGAAGTGTGGATCCACATCACTCAGAACCGAACTCTCAACATCAAATGTGCTTGCTTGGGTTAGTCATTGCAAAGGAAGAACTCCTTGTGGCTGAACAGTTCCACCTTGCTTTTTTGCTGGTTGTATAAGCTATCAGAAGTATCCTTGCAAAAAAGATCCATGATTTAAAAAATGTGTTTAACTGGCAAAAATGTATATTAAATTCCTATAAATTTCACAGATATATCATTGTGGGTATATCTTATGATGAAGTGGGTAGGGGAGAACACCCTAAGTATATTTTCACCATCTAAGAATGTTGCTGTGTTTGTTCAGTTTCCTGGAATTCACCAGGCAAATCCTGCTATGCTAACAAAGATCTACTGGACCTCTTTCAAGAGCAGTTGACTTAAACCCCAAGAATTTCTTGGCCTGTCTTACCTTCTCAGGTCTTAAAACATATCTATGTACTGAAATGGTGTCAAGAGACACATATTGCTTAATTACAGAGAAGCATTTTAACAAAAAATATGTTTCCCATGCCTTCTTCAGCTCTTAATTGTTCCTGCCAATACTCCACTACCATCTGTCATCAACTCCCATTTTTCTGTTCAGCTGAAATATGAGTGTAATAGTGATTCCAAAATATCATAATAGAGTCTGTGTCCCCTTTGTGCTGCGTTTGCGTGCAGATAACTGCAGAGGCTTGCAAATCTTGTTCAAGGTTGCCAGGAGGTTTGTCAGTCTTCAGAGTTGAGAAGAAAAGCTCATCTGCTAGAATGACTTGTGACAACCTCATCTTCTGATCGCTGGGACAGTTTTCAAATTATGCCCTCCAGTTCCAGGGCAATTCTAGATCTCCTGTTTTACAGTGGGATTTTAACGTCTTCCAATTTTTAAAAATACTTTTAATTTTCTCTGTTCCTGGCCCAGGCATCATCAAATGTGGGAGAAGGTAATTCTTCTCCTTGCCTCAATTTTCCCTTAATGATGATATTTCCTCAGTGGTTTTTGGTTGCTTAATTTTTTCAAACAATGAGGCAGAAGAATACTGGTGAGTAACAAGAGTAACAAGCATAAAACTCAGGATGTTTTCCGTAGAAATAGAAATAATGTAGCTCACATTAGTTCATCTGTCCTTACTAGGAATGTTTTTCCCCATTTCTTCTTTGACATGAACTCTGTAATTTATTTGCTATACGGGTTGAATTGGGAATAAGTAGGAGCTTCACTTGTACGTTGTCTCTCTAGGGGAGGGACACATCAGGCACAAGTGCAGCTGGCTTGTAACCAGAGAGATCTCTTGGCCTGTCTGAGCTGATCAGAGATAACTAAATCAAAATGTCAGCTTAAAAGAAATGAGTGGCACATAGAAAACACAGCCCAGGTACATCTGGGACATGATTTTGAAATGTAGCCAATCAGAAATGACTGAAGTTTGTTCCTGCTTGCTGGCTGCAGAGTCTTTGGGGAAATAAGTCACATCTAGTCTTTCAATTAGTAGGACAAACTGTGCAGATGTCACACCAAACAAATGCAGCCACATTTCAGAAGAGGTCAGTAGAGTAAAAGAAATCAGTATGTCAATGGTTTAGCAAAATACCCAGGGAATTTTCTTCCTTGGTTATCCCAAAGTGGTGAGTTCTCCCTGGAGTCACTATGGTGGCTTTTCTAGGAATGCTGGACTGTCTTTACTTAAGCTGAACCTCTCCACCCACTCATGACATGCACTGTGACTGCAACAGGACAGAAAGTACAGGTTTAGGTGTTTCATACCCAGAATGTGCAGAGTGCTGTGTGAGGATGGGCAGCTCAGCCAGTGCCCTCTGCCATCCTGGGCTGCAGGAGCAGAACACTCTGGTGCCCCAACGCTGCAGTTTTGCTGCTAATGAGCAGCCACACTCTGCTGGCTACAAGGGCAAGTTGTGGGTGCTGCTAAGATAGATTTGAAGGCAAACTGATGCATAGAAATGAAATGATTGATATCTTATTTTTCTGAGCATAGCAGTGTGAACATTTGCTCTAAATTATATTTGTTACAGACCCAGAGTCTTTTGGCAGTGGCTCTGAGTTTGGATGGACTGACTAAACAAATTGTTAAACAAATGGGTTTCAGTCTGCATTTTGCAAATTATTTTGATTATTCAGTATAGTTTGCATGATTTGTGAGTTGCAGAGTTTTATTATTTCTGTTTTCTGACTGGTCTTCTTTATTCAGGTAAATAAGTAACTCACTCCATCAATACTATTGGGTTTCAATGTAGTGTAGTATTGGTATTATCTTTTTTTTCTAGACAAAACTGTAGATTCCTACTTGCAATGCTACCATCTTGTATTTAATGATTCAAGGATATTATTCCTTATAAGTACTGTTGAAGATTTAGTTGATAATCAATGCTAACTTAGATAAAATGCCAGTTTTGGAACAAATATACATGTACATATGTGCTCACACCCCCCTTCCTATCCCTAGACACTGAATCTGATTAGTAAATCAAGCTGCTGACATATCATTATTATCAAAAAACAGTGTTTCCATATAATTAGGCAGCAGCAAGTCAATCATAAAACCTGGCTTTTATTTGATCTTCTGGGAAGTTTACAATGAAATAGCAAAGATCAGATAAATCTGTAGAAAGTGGTGATATATATCCCAATAATTTAGCTGCAAAATATTTCAGGTAACCTGAAGACATGAAAGGAAGAAAACATTCAGAATATACTACTGCAAATATGTGCATTAAGTGAAGGCAAATTCCTGGAACTTACTTTTGTTAAAAATGAGCGAAATAAGTTTCTTTTCTTCTCTGCAGAATTTTTCTGCCTGTCATTTGTGATCTGTGCCATTCTATTGGAGTGATTTTTGGGCTGCAGCAGCTGAGTCTGCCTGCCAAGCCTGAGCTGAACCCACAGCAGTAATGGCTGCCCTGCTACTGGCCCAGCTCAGCTTTGCAGAGGGCACTGCCTGCACATCACAAAGGCAAAATGGGGCATGGATTTATCCTTCAGGTGCTGAGCTCCACAGTCCAGTGGAGCTTGGGGTGTGTACTCTGAATGGCACACTTGAGGTGCCAGAGGAAGCAGCTGCAGAAGGTGTGGTAAGCCCCAGGAGTGGGATGCAGGGAATCTCCGCCGCCGTCCCAGGAGGATTCAGCAGAGCTGACTTACATGAGCCTGTATTTTCTGAGTCAGCCGTTAGTGACCTGCTGGATTCCATGTGTGAGCCTCTATCACTTGGTCATATAGTGGAAAGATGAGTTGAAATGAGGGCTGGGTTCTACTGCCATGTAGAGATGACATGATGTGCTTTTCTTTGTGTGTTCATGATTTGCCTCATGTTTGTAGTAAATCTGTTTGTGCAAGGCATAAAGGGAGGGCTGAGAGCATCACTTTGTCCTACTACAAGCTGGAAAGAAAATGTAAAAGAGATTTATATGCTACTAGAGGAGAGAGAGGGGTCAGGTTTTCAGCTAACTGTGGTGATCAGCAAAGGGGAACATATCGCATTTCCCATATCAAACAGCCTTGACAACTGGGATCACAGCCTAATTAGTGGGGTTAAGAGAAGAATCAAAGGAAGGGGGAGATGGTATGTGTAAAGGATTCTTTATGTGAATACAAACAGAATTGTGCCTCTCTCTGGCTTGCTCATAAGCCTGGGCTGTGCTGTGTGATGTTAATGCACTGCACAAACCTGGCTGTGGGTGAACCAGCCCCTGGGTGGGTCTCTGTGCACTGCAGGGGTGTCAGAACCACCCCCCACACACCTCGGTGTTGGCTTGTGGGCACTGAAAGCTGTGAATGTTCCAAAATCGGCAGATGCTTCATCTTTCCATGTCTCCCATGGCTGTTTGAACGAGAGATCCCAGACCCAGCATTGCATGCAGGTGTCACTAAGAGCAAATTGTCAGCAGCTATTCCAGTGGGCCAGGTCATGACTGACTGACTGGTTTAGGTATTAAAGTCTCCACGCAGCACCTGCTGTCTCATCATCTGATACCAAAATGTATGTGAAATGGACAATACAAACAAGGGAAGGAATGAGATGGGAAGGAATGATGTGACTTTATTGTTAGGACTGGGAAATACCAATATCAAGATTTGGCTGGTAAGTTTATCCTCACTCTGAGGTGCATGTGAGGGTACACAGGAAACAGTATATGGGAGGCAAAGTGCAGATGGATGAAACAAGGAAGGAAGGAATGTGGATGACAGGAAACTTTAGGAGGAAAATTAAAATAAGGGAGTAAAGTGGAAAGTGTAAAACAAATAGCTTAGCTGTACACTGGGGGCATCACAATCATTACTGTCGTGTCTTCACAATTTTTTTTTTGATGCAGAGGAAATATTTTCTCATTCTGTAGAATTGGATCTGATACATAAACAGATTGAATGACTTGATGGATGTCAGTGACAGAGCTGGCATTCGTGACTAATAATAAGATGCTAAAACTCCAAACTCTCTAAATTCAAATGTGTGAGCTGGTAAATACTAAAAGGAAGAGCACTTAAAATTATTGTTTATCTTACTGTCTGCTCTGATTTGTACTTTGGCTATTTCAGACCCTCTATGTCTTCTGCTAAATACCCACAAAAAGGAGGTCAATACAATTCTTTAGTTCTATATATCTTGTCGAACTGAAGGCTTAACAGTTGAGACCACATTTTCAGAACTACTCAGAACCCAAGATTTTTGAATATCATCTTAGCCATTTAATTTAATTAGGCTATATGAGAAAGATGTTAATTTGCATTCAAATGGGAGTCATACATTCAATACATTTGGGAATTTTCTCTCTCAATTCTTTTGAAAACCTGGAGTGACTCTTCAAAAAGTTATATAGACTGAAACATGACTAACAGCAAGCATGGATCATCAGTTGGCACAGACAGCCAAGCTGACTGCAGAGTCATGGTGGAACCCAAATCAAGGGGCAGCACAGCACACACCACTGCAAGTTGTGCTGCACTATTGAATCTGCCAGGTCGTGTTTACTGTGTTACAACACCTCAAACCAGAGCTCCACTGAATACTGTAAACATGCCTTTAGGCTCCTGTGAGTTAAAATGCCTTGAAAGTGGGATCAAGAGACAGATTTTCTAAAATTAAATAGAAATAACTAGTGGGATGTTCAGCAGGAGGTATCATACATCATAAAGTACAATGACTCTACAGGCCCAGAAACATCTTTAACCTGTAAATATTTGATAATTTTACTGTAAGTAACTTCAACATGGACTTCTGTGCCTGAGATAAAGACATTTATAGAGGATTCACACATGAGCTTATTTATTAGGAAAGTAACATAAAGCTTTCTTTGGAAGACTTTGTAAAGTCTTCAAAACCAGGGGAAGTCACTGATAGCACGATCCTTTTTCATAGCTGCAAATACACATCTTCAGTAATAGGGCAAGTCACAATTCACTCTCAACATTAAAAAAGGTTTCCTATTGTGATGACAAAATAAAAGTATCATCCCAGACTTCTTTCTGGAGAGTTTAAACAAAGTACAATATGTGAGAAATACTGAATAGTCAGTAGTGGATGTTAAAATCAGGAACAAACTAAGTTCTTCTCAAAGAAGAATTTCCTCTAAGCATAAACATAAAATAACTTTTAATAAAAATATGGCATATGATAATCTTCATTGTGCAAGGAGCAGCCAGCTTGAAAGTCTCTATTTCCTCTATCTGATAAGCAGTCTAGATGACTTTTCAGTGAACAGGGAGGTTTCTTACAGGAATGACATTTAAAATAAATCAAGCTAAATTATTAGACCCCTAATTTATGGAAAGAGTTGGATTTTACTGATAAAATACTTAATATTATACACTGGAGATTGATATAGAATAATTTGTCAGTTTGAATACATAACAAAATGCAATGTCTTGCACCTTAAATATGCTTACAGGTTCTGGAGTTGTGAGGCTGAACTAGACCATAGGAAAGGTAGGGATGTAAATCATATTTTGGTTTGCTTAGGAAAGTGGTGTGCAAAAATCTGGGGGTTTTGGGAGCATTTATACAATGGTACAGTTAAACATGCAGGTAATTGTTTTAGAACACTTTTATGTGGTCTTCGTTTTCCTGGTGTGCTTAGTGTAGAGAAAATCATAAGTGTTCATGGTTCACCTAAAATTTTGTTTCTGCTTATCATATGAATCACTTCAATTAAAAACCCCCAAACAAACAGCTTTAATTCTAATGTCATGGGAAGGGGCATTGCTCAGAGATCACCTGTGGGCATGGACTGCAGTAGGTCCAGTGTGTATTCCTCAGGCCAAGCCCAGAGCTGCTACAAACAGGACTGCTGGTCCTGCAGGCTCTGGTTTATCTGCAATGGAATAGATTATACAGAGCAGTTCATTTAAACAGCCCAAGCATTACCAACCAGTTCCCTCTGCAGTTAGAAACGCTTTCCTTGGTGAGCACACAGGAAATGTCTGTTGGCAGCACTTGGAAAGTCACTGGTCTCATCTTGTCTTCTTGAAGAAACGTTGCTGTTGAGGAAAGCCAATTTCTCTTTCAATACGATAAGAAAGTGCCATAAAAAATCTGGATTAAAACTTCCCAACTGCACAAACAGAATTAGTTTCTGTCTTCATGCAAAGCTTGACATGAGAACAAAAGAGCCCTTTACTCTTTCATGAAGCTGTAGAAATGTGATTGTTTTTCTTTTAGTTGTCAGAGATTATTACTGAATGGCTATAATGCTAATTCCATTTCTAGGATGAAATCAACTGTATTTAAGATTTAAAGGGAAGAAAATAACAAGGCAACAGTTGAATGAATAATTTCACAAATAATTTAATTCCCATTCACTCTGCTTTTTGTTTTAACTTCCAACTGTGAATGTTTGCCAAATCCTCAAACATAATTGTTTTAATTTTTTTTACATATTTCCCCAGCAAATAATTTCTTGGTTTGTTATTTATTGAAAATATTGCAATTGGTAATATGGTTAATTACATTTCATATTCCTGTTCTTTCCCAACTGAGTGCCATACACAAGTAACCAAAGCAGTGTAAGCTACATACGGGGCAAACAAATAACAGTAACACTTGTATATTATTTTCCTGCAGCTAATTAAGCTTAAGCTTAATTTTCTCCTTGTTCCAATTGCAAAGCAAGACAAAAAGAGCAGAAATCCCATATCCCAAAACAGGCATAGCACATGTCTCTGCTCCCTGGTTCACACAGATTTCTTTCTGGCAAGATCACCTGGGTGAGATTCACAAGTGCTGCGAATTCCACGTGTCTCATTCCTATTCTAAACTTAACATCAAACATATTTATTTTGTAAATTTAAGCCTGATATTTTCTTTGGTAAACTGCAGTGTTGGAGTGTATCAGTTACACTGAACAGAATGAGTATTACAGACATATTTCACATATTTCCATAAACAAGGAGAAGAAAGCTTGTGACTGCAGAAAAGCAGAGTTAAATAAAATCAGTCTCAACAAAGGAGAAACAACATCACGGAACTGGAGAAACTGAACTAACAGGCAAGAGCTGAAGCAGGGAGAGAATGGTGGGAGTGAAACCTGTTCATGCCCTGGTTCTCTTCCTGGTGCAGATATAGCAACCTATCTCATAACCAGAAAAACAAATTATGTCCTTTTCCCTGATAGAGGTACAGTTATTTGTATTGGTTTAGTTGTTTGGGGTTTTTTTAGAAAAAAATTCGAATGTGATGTGTGTAGCTGCAAATTTTCTGCTTCAACGTGTTGAATAAATATGGTTGTAGTTATACTGCAAGGTATAAAGCTGACCAGGTTTGGCACTGCATTCCAAGCTTTCCTGAACTGGTGCTCCCTATGAAAATAGTCGTATTTTTCTCAGCTTTTGTTTTTCTTAATCCTCATCATTGCCATTAGAGCTCCAGCACAGTTCTGACAAAATTGCTGAAGCACTTCCCCCACTATTGCTCCTTTTCATTTATTTATGGTTATTTTTCTTCCCCCAGAAAGAGTGGAAACAAAATCTTTTTTAATCTTTTGAGTGCATGAAAAATAGGATAATTGTACTTTTCACTGCAGTTTAAAATGAGGCAAGACACAACTTGCTTACTCTGGAACCACAACAGCTGGGGCTGGAAAGCAGAAATGCACCATGGTGGCACTTGGAGCTGAGCAAAGATCTGGAGAGTTCTGTTAAATACCACTCAGATTGCTCAGTGTTCTGTGCCTTGCAAACATATGTATATGCACAGTTGGAGTCAGTGTGACATTTCAGAGTATTATTTTTTCTTTAATCAACCTTTGAAGAAAAACTGAAGTGTGAAAGAGAAGAGCCATGGGTCTGTTGAAGGAGAAGTTCCACCAGGTGCATTTAAAGTTGGGGGATGACTATGTTGGATTGTGAGAGTTGACAGGTTGAGGAATCTGCCTAAGGCTCACAACTATGTCCTGATGTTTTGAAACCCCCTGGTTATCTACTGCCTTATACTAAGGAACAGGATAGTGATGCTTTCAAAGTAAATTTGGTGCTGCAGTTGAGCACAGGGGAAGATTTCTCCCACGTGCCTGTTTTTTCTATTCCATATTGAATGCTACTGTTCTGTCAGATCTTTTAAACCAATTCTGACAAAAAAACCAAATCTGGATTTAAAAAAATCCTCTACTATTATTTTTTTTTAAACTGGTTTTAGTCATTTTCACTTCATCGACTTGGAGGAGATGAGAGAGTGCACTCTCAAGTTTCTGGATGACACCAAACTGAGGGGAAGGATTGATGTGCCTGAGGACAGAGCTGCTGTGAAGCTGAATGGGCTGGAGGAAGGGGCAATGAAAGAAATTCAGCAAAATTCAGCAAGGGCTCTCTCAGTATAGGAAAGGTGTTGAGGGCCTGAGGGGGCTGAGAGCATGGAGAGGACACAGCTTTGGAGGCAATCAGTTATTAATTAGATTGCAGCCTATTGGTACCTTGGGGACATCAAGAATATGTCATCTTCACAGGGGTGCGTGACTGGAAGATCAACAATGGGAATACATTGAGACAGGAGAGGTTCAGACTAGAAATAAAGAAAACTCTTTGACATTCTGGGGTTGGCCAGGCACTGGCACAGGTTGCCCAGGGAGGTTGAGCAGTCTGGATTCTTGGAGGCTTTTAAGATGATCTGGATAAACCCTGAGCAACCTGTACTGACCTCAGAGCTGTTCATGCTTTTGAGCAAGAGCTTGGATTGCAGATCTCCTGAGGTCCCTTCCAGCCTGAAATATCTTGTGATCCTCTGATTTTGACCAAACTGAGCAACTGATTGTATCTGAGAAAAACCCCCAAATCCAATTATGGTGTGGAAATGAGCACATAGGGGCAAAAGCTCATGAGCTTCACTGGCTCAAACCCCAGAGCATCATATCTGAAGGCAAATAAAGTTATTAAGGATTTCATCTTAACAGTGGTGGTTGGACTGACAGAACAGCACTGTGATATAAAAATCTATTCACTTTTGAAGGGTCTACTGACAGGACTCCCTGGTGTTGAACAAGTGTAGAAACGTTAGGTACTTTAGATATAATATCCTGTTCTGTTATGCTTAATATGGTCTTAATTAAATTCAGTTATTGAATTCTGGAATTATAAGTGAGGGTTGATGAAATAGAATGAAATCCATTCATTAAAAATGAATTCAGCACATCTTTAATAATGGCAGAACTATTCTTCTTCTAATAAGACAGAACCTAAATAGTTAAACAATCCGTGACAGAAGTATTTTAAAAATGTTGCTTAATATGATAGATAGGAAAAGATTAGATGGAAGTGGTGTGTGGTGTCTACTCCCATATTAGCAGGGGGCATTTAGGTTTGTCTTACACTGTGCAACAAAAATTACCAACTGATTTATACTCCCCATGCTCCCATAATAAAAAGAAATAATTTCTAGCTTCTTGTATACAAAGTTGAAAGCAAGACCATTATAAGCAACATCAGTACTACCTAGAGGTGACAAAAGAGGTTTTAAATTACTCCATTTCCTCCTCTTTGGACCACATGTCAAAATCTTGCCTAATTACAGTGAGAGCAATTGTTCATCTGTATTTTCTTTGTTATGAGAATTTCTTGAGGCTACAGAGTAAAAGGTAAAATACTCATAAAAATACTTAGTGACCCTGGTAATTCACACATACTTTGTTGTTATTAAATAAAGCAAGACACTACAAAAGCAGGGGGAGACTCTCTACTGAAAAAAAGTTCTTTGGTTGCTTTATCTTATGCCAGTAAAAATATGACTTCAGCATATTTAGCAGTGTTAACAAATCTTTCCTAAAAAGCAAATGCCAACCTTGAATTTACAGTTTCATCCTTTAACCTCCAATTGTATCAAGGATTGCAGCATATTTTACAATTCCTTCTCTGGTCCCAGCTAAGTAATAATTGCCACCAGAATCATTAAACAAGTTAAAGCACTTAACTTCATTATAGTAATTCTCGTTAGTCAGGCACGTCGTGCCATTATCAGACCTTTTACATCAGTAGAAACAATTGATAAATCTGTAATAATTCTGTGTCTCAAAGATTGGATAATGATCCCTTGTAATTCTCTGACATGACACACACAAAGTACTGCTTTTCAGTGTGTAATTTCTCATTTCAGAGAACGTTAACCAGACTGAAAAAAACTCCCCTTTCATACAATCTGTTCAGTGGAATGTAAATGAATGTGGGGAACAGTTTCTTAATAAATGAGACACCATTGTGATTATTTTCAGTAACATTTGCTGTACTTAATGGTACCATCCATCTAAGGATTTCTACATTTATCCTGTTTATAGGATGGTTAAAACCTTTATGGAGGAATCATTAATTTCCTTGCAAATGTCACTGATTTTGAATGCTTTGATCACTCCAAGATTAGCCCAGCCCCTGTCATCACTAGTCTCTGATGAGTTCAGGCTGATTTACTTTGTACATCAAAGGCATGAAAGGACCACTCTGAGTCTCAGCTTTTTGGTTACACCTTTGAAGTCCCCTGAATACACATGAGCCATTTTGTTCCAGGAGAATGAAAAGCTGAGGACCATTGCACATATGGTGGACAATGTGCATCTGGATTCATGTGGCCTTTCATCAGAGGCTCAGACACCTGTGGGATGTCCCCATGGGTGAAGTTAATGGTTCAGAACCGTAATTAGGCTCATCAATATTAAAAAAGGAACAGGCTCCTCAGATATCCGAGTGTAGGATAGTCAGAATTGTACCCTGAATGTTGCAAGGTGACAAAATACGTGTAACTGCAAAGTTGATATTTTTCACTTGTTGAAGTCTGTGAACATCTTAAGTGTCACACAGAGCTGAAAAGAGTCAACTTCTTCATCCCAGAGATTTGTATCAAGTTTTTCGTCTTGTTTTGCCTTTCAAATTTAACTGTATTTCTATTTTGAAAGTGTGTATAGAGCAAAAAATAACAAATAACCCCCTGAGTGTTTCATTGTATTTAAAATAATAGCTATCTTTATGTGAAATGTGCATTTAAAACCTCTTTGAATTACCTATTTTATCCTCCAAGCCAGCCTATAAATTAGGTACAGTTTTGCTCTAGGTTTTTTTCACACAGTATTTATTAAGACGTTTTTAAAAAAGCTTCCTTTTCCAACATTACTACGTGTATTGTTCTGTAATTGTAATCTTGTGTGTTGATAAAACAAGTGTCTGGGTCAAGATTTTCAGAAGCAATGCTTAAAATTAGCATCTTGAAGGCCTATTAGAGGTCCTAATAGGCAGTTTGATTTTCTAGAATTGCTGAGCAGTTTCCTTTAGAGAGGCTTCATTCCATAATGATGTAATTAGCCAAGAGCTTAAAAGGTTTTAAGACACATAAAAAAATAGTGATGTAGTTTGTGTGGTTGATACAAGGCAACAAAGTAAGACCATGCTAAGCCTCACAGAATAGAACCAAACCTAATAGCGATCAGTGAAGGAAAAATGTCAAGTGAGGTGCAGAAAACCAGAACTCTGTAACACCAGAATCTGTGGAAGGCTGGAGGGTTCTGGTGTCACTGACAGGGATTTTATAAAGCAATGCTTCTGGGAAATGGCCCAAATGTTTGTGTGGATACCCAGAGATGCCACGTGACAGGCAGGTGAAGCTTTTTCTCCTACACCCTTCAGATTGCATTTGGGATGCTCTACAAAGAGCTGTTTAAAAATTAACAGCAGTTTGACTCCAGTATGTGTATGAGCTATTTAACAGTCTTTAGAGAACCAAAAACCAAAGCAAGGTAGAGGGTTACTGAAAATGGTTAAAAGAGTGTTAATTAGAGTCAATGAGATGAAAGTGAGAAAACAATGCTCACAGTGAATGTAAAATTCAGATGAGGATTACAGTAGGGAATAAGCTGCCACACTGTTTGAGACCTCCAGAATCAGGTTTGAACGGGCCTGAGCAATGTGATTATTGTACTTGTTACTATTATTATCATCCCTGGAGAGCCTGTGTGACAGCCAGCCCAGATTCTCAGACACAGCACAAACACAGGCAGCCACGGGGATCTGTAACCACAGAGAGTTTATTTGGGTAACATGAGCAAAGCTTGGAGGGACAGAAGGAAGGAAGGACAGCAAGAGAGGGCGTGATGGGACTGGTGCTGTAGGAGGTGTGGAAGGCAAAGCTGGTGAGAGTGATGCCAAAGGGGTTTTTTGATTTTTGATTTTCACATTTTGTAGATTTTAGGAACACAGTAGATGTAGCAATGTAGATTTTAGTGGGTTAATATTTAGCAACTTAAGTATAAGGTCCTTCTATCTGTACCCCTGCTCCAGAACAGGCAGCTAAGGTCTTCTAGCTGTTTAGTCTCTTTCTCAAGGTACAAGATTGGAGGATATCAGAGGGAAACATAAACATGAAGCAGAGAACCTTGAGCACTGGAAAGCGTCCAAAAGACCTTTGTGTGCTGAAGAAGGGGAGATGATGAAGACAGAGGGACTTGACGACCCCAGCCTCAGATCCACGGGGGTTTGACCAGGGGTGGAACCAGGGCTGGACTGAGAAATGTGTAAAGCAATGATTGGAGGGATCTTATCATAAAACCCATGGAAACAAGAACTGGGACACGTGCATGTTATCATGTATTCCTGTGGGCCGTAGGCCTGTGATATTAAAGGACCTTTACTTTTTATCTTATCCTACTCTAACATGGCTCAGAGTCCTACTTTGGCGGGGGGGGGGGGCTCTCATGGCATCAAGAGCAGGCAGTGTCTCTGGCTGGAAATCATCATGCACTGGCACAAAGGTGCATCAGGTTACCTGTTTGGCCATTGCCAGCCTCACATTATTTTCACATTCTCATTTTTATATTATTTTCCTTTCCAAATGAAAATAGGAGCTGTGAAGAGAGCAATAAATGTTTGGGTTTTTTTCCCTCCTTAACTGAAGTCCTTCCAGGCAGAGCACAGATGGCCCTCTCGCAGCCTCCTCTCTGCTCTGCCCTCCCATGGGCCAAACCTGCTGCTTGCAAAGCCTCTGTCAAAAGGGAGCACAGGCATTAGAGTGGAGGAGCTCTCTGGAGTGCCAATATATGTGTTGGATGCTTCATAACAGAGAATTTTTAGGACAATTCCTTTTTTTTTTTTTTTTTTTTGTCAAGTTAAAGTGAGCTTTCTGCTGCATTTACTGTTCACTGAGATGCTACTCTAAATACTACAGATGGTTTGGTGATCTTAAGTGCAGTACCTGCCTCTCCTCCCTTTCTGAACCTCTAAATATCCATTATTGTCTCACATTGTGACAACATTTACATTTAAGGGAAGTATTTTTTTCATATTTTCTTTTTAAAAATTTTATGTCAAAAAGACATGGCAACTTTGTTTTGTCTCTCTTCTATTCACATCCACTCACTGCTGGATCAAAGTAGATGCACATGGAGGAACACACACACCTTTCATGCCTGACTTCTGTGAAAAAAAAAATCAAATGAAGATCTCACCCTGGAATTATGGTGAGTTAATTTTGTAGCAGCAGACATGACTATCATATGCATCCACAAAACTGCTACTAAAAAGTTAATGGATTCGAAGCAAAATTATCACAATTTTTTCACCCCCAAATAGGTTTTTTCTTATGTGTCATAGAGACTTTAGAAAATCCCTTTGGAATAAAGATTTGGGAACGTACTTTTGAGTTCTTCAAATTTGCATTTTTAAATATCTAAAGAGGGCAAGTGCAGGAGGATTATGAGAGAAAAAAGTGCATTCTCTGCCTCCGAGTGCTGTACTTGGGTAGCATCTTTTGCTGTGCCCTGCTGTCACAGCTGAGGTCACACTGCAATGCTGAGAGAGGTCTGTGTAGTCAGAGGAGATTGGCTGCTCTTCACTGATGTTTTAATTTACATCTTTGCCCTGTTGTGTAGGTGATTTCCACCATTATTTTTTGTGTCTGTGCATGCATGTGTGTGATCTCTACAGGCTGAAAACTGTTGCAAAGCTGTGGGAATTTTCTGGCACAAATGTCTTTGGATAGTGAGTTGCTCTGCATTGTTTAAAGCAGGACATTTTTCGATTGTTTCCGTGATGACTGGATGCATCGTTAACCCCTTTATTGTTGGTGTCCTACAGAGACCTGATATATAGTCTTAATTATTTTAAAAGACATTTCTTTGTTATTTAGCTGGTGATTAAAAGTAAATTAAAAGATGGCAATGGCAGACTATTGTTGTTCATT
Source organism: Hafferia zeledoni (assembly GCA_035583235.1). Classification (NCBI taxonomy): domain Eukaryota; kingdom Metazoa; phylum Chordata; class Aves; order Passeriformes; family Thamnophilidae; genus Hafferia; species Hafferia zeledoni. The sequence continues at coordinate 5,991,364 of JAWWEV010000029.1, read as the reverse complement.
AGCAGATCTAAACCCCTAATCATCTAGTAAGGGACTAATTTTCACATAATTTTAAAAACAATAAGTACACTGGTGTAGAAATTATTTGTGCTGCTCCTACCAGTTAATTAACCAAATCACCAGAGAGGGAGAGTGTGAGAGTGATTATTTTCTATTAATCGAACTGAGAAATCTAAAGCAGGAATCCCAGTCAAAGCTCTTAATAATGTTCCTTAGAACAATAAGATGAGTTTGAACCTCGAGTGCTGAATGATATTGAAGATTCTCACAGGGGAGTCTGGGAAGGGCAAAGGCAAGAGCAAGGTGACCAAAGCACTCATTCATTATTTTTGCAGAGACAAAAGATGAATTGTGCTGCAGGAGGCAGTGATGGAGTATATACAAGAGCCCAGCCATAATTTGAAGAGCTCCTGAAAAGAAACAATTTCTAAAGAAATACTAATTTAAAGTGGTTGAAAATTTTCCTTTAAGACTATCCTTTCCTGGAAATTTCTTGAGTATAGGAAGAACAAAACCTTAAATCTGTTGATGGAAATAATGCTTCAGTTAACAGCATTAATTGTTGCTAGTGCTAAAAGGTCTTTTTCCCCATTTTTAGGCTTTTAACTTGCAAATAGTGGTTCATTTGGTGAGGTACAACAGTGATTGTTGAGACTGAAGTCCTGCACCTCTCTCAGATGTTTTCAGAGTAAGTGGCAGGTAGGACTGATCACCATAAAGGTATCAGAGAACTCTCACCCCTAAGGAGGAAATACCTTCTCTTTCAGGGAGCTGATGTTATTGCAGATCTGATGGAATAAGGGCATAACAAGGACAAAGTTTTAATACACTTTTAAAACTGTGATTAAAATATTTCAGCTTTGATACATTATGTGGACATTTTAAAAAATGGAAGGCACGTTCAATTTTTAATAGGAAAGTGTAGCTATAAAAGGGATTGTTTAGGTCCAGTGACACCTGGGACTCTGTGTATCACAAAATTCTAACACTTCCAACCATGGCCTGCAGATTAAATTAATTAAATCCTTTCTTAGTCCTTATAAAAATTATGTGTGACTCAGCAATTCCCTCAGCTTCCTGTGTCAGATGTTAAAACTGGAAAGCCGGATGCAGAAATGCACTCTGTGCTCCTAGGGCTGAACACAGTGCAGTGTAGGAGTGGTTCTCTCATGAAAAGGAGCTCTTATAAAGAAGAGAAGGGCCTTTTCTGTGCTCTGTATCTTCTGTTTTCCTGCTTGGGCCTGTTCCTTCACCAGAAAGGTTTCCTAGTTCCTGGTTCCCTAGTCCTTCCTGCCACCATGTAGCTGGAAAGTTGCTAAAGAACTGACCCAAAAGGGGCAGGAATGCAGTGTGAGCAAATAGACTCCTCCAGTCAAGTGAATAATAACTGATAGTGTTGGCCCAGTTCTGCTGCTGTGGATGCAGCGGGGAAAAAAAGGTCGAAAAGACAAAATAAGCTGAGAATTTTGCCTGGAGGTGTAAAAAGGAATCTCTGGTGTGGTCCTCCCTGGTGTGCAATTCCCTAGATGATGCTGTTGACTGTATATTCAAGTTATAAATTTTAGATCATCTGTTCTATGTTGCTGTCTCAAATAACTGGATCTGTTAAGTTTCATGTCATTTGTTCTTTAAAATTTTCTTGACAAATGGTTTGTCCATCTTTGTGTAGATTGATGCCTGCATATGTATATTCATCTATTTTTTCATTTGTATTATTACTGGATCTCATTTTTTCTTAGTTTGTTATGAACATCAAAATTTAATGTGAAGATTTGTTAAAGAAACAAATACTGATTATATTAACCTTGGCTTTATTCTAACACTACTGTAGGGTCCTTTAAATGCCTACTGATTTCCTTTCCTTTATAATCACAGACAGTTGATTTATTTTTATTTATTGAAGCTATTTGAAAGAATTGGTTAGTGCTTGGCTTTAAATGACTTTTATATAAAAGTAACAGGCTGAGTCAGTAAAGAAAAAAAATGACCAGATGATAACCTCAGTATGGGATAGAGATGAATGTGAATCTGAAATGAGGAATGTCCCAAATAATGAGGGTCATTGGAGAGTAAGACGGTGTGTGCACTTTCTGTCCATGAATAATGCATGATGTACCTCCCTCAGTAATCATGATGCATGAGCTCTCCCTGGAAATCATCACAAGATCAGTTTTACATGGGAATCAAGTGCTTTAGGTACTTTAATTATTTACATTATGTATCTGAGAGAAGAAAAATGTTTGAATTTCATATTCCTGCTTTTAGTCTTGGTGTCAAAGAAGGAGAAGGGTGAACTGGGGACAAAATCCTGTGTGACCTTCTCAGGCACAATGCTGTCATGGCTAAAACTATTCTCTTGATTCCTCTTTTCCTCCCTACCCACCTGGATGGGAAACTCTTAAACTCTGCAAATGAGTGAACTCAAATTTGAGTTCATAAGAATATCCTACCCCACTTCAAAGAAACTGTGAAGGTCACTCTGTCCCTCATTGTGTGAGAAGTTACATGTGGCATTGACACTGGGGAGTCTCTCTGAAGGACACATCACAGCCTTTTCCCTTCTGTGGTTACCCACTTCTTTTGCCCAGAAGAAAAGCCAAGGAAGAGATTTTCCTCTCTTTAGTTTTAATTTCTAGCCCTGCTAACAGGGAGAGGGGCTGAAACAAGGCAGCTGAATCAATGAGAAAGGAAATGCTGGTACTACCAAAGTGATTTGCCATGGGAGAGGTGCTGAAACATGAATGCTGCTTGGACCTCAGGCTGGGAGGTTGTTGATTCTGCAGAAATCTGAGGTACAAGCCTTCCCTGACTGTTCCTCTTATGCTTGCTTAGGCCAGAGAGCTGAAATTCAGGCCCTCCTGGTAACACAAATCAAGCACTTGCCAACTTTGCTCCTTGAAACAGTAACTGCCTCAGAGGCACCTTTGCCCCCACGGTCCCCTGTGGGCTCTGCACTCCCATCTTTCCTCTTTTGAAGGTGGTTGCAAAGCAATTGTGTTATTCTGTTTTATTAGGATGTGCCCAGCAGAAGCGTAGGAACAGGCTGAAGTGATTTGTAGAAGCCTTTGAAAATTGAGGAAATTATTTGTTTATTATCAAAAAATGAATGCTCTCATCTTACTGGGAAGACTCATTCCCAAAGATCTTCACTGAACAAGCAAGTTTTTGCTCCAAGCACCATCTCCCACATAGCACCTTAGCAGCATGCTCAGTCTAGGACTGGTTTTGTCCAAATTATCCAAAAAATGTTGTAGTGATAGTTAAAATATCTTCCCCCAAGGTTTCTCTGGTTTCATTACATCCAGTATTTCTATCTGCTGGATTATGGAGTTCAGCTGGGGATATTTTCACTCTCTTGAAATCACGAGTCTTTATTTTTGGGAGTGATCTTAACAGTTAATTAGGGAAGAGCTCTATCTGGCAAACTTTTGCTGGGATTTGAGACCCTTCAGTGTGGGAATAGCTGCAGTGCCTTCAGAAACCAGAGTTGATTAAGCCTGTATTGTCCCAGAGGGTTTATTTTGCAGAGCTGCTCCTTTGATGTTCACTCCTACAGTTGGAGCACACAAGGTGCTGTTACCCCACTCGAGAGTGAGGTCTGAGACTAAAAACAGTGAGCAGGTTACAGCCCATCTGTTCAGGCAGAGCATTTATTTAGGAGAATAAATGTGTTATCTGGATAAGCAAAATGAGAACCATCAAGTATCACCCCCAAACACTCCTTATCTGACTGGTGAGGTGGCTGGAACCCCTTTGGACACTAAAGGTTCACATGTTCTTCAGCTGCATTTTCCTTCTACACTCCAAGTGAAACAAAGCCTTTAGTTCACATCTCTATGTTGGAAGCCCTGACTGCTGGGCACGTGTGGGCAGCCCTTTAGCTAAGTAAGGGTGGGTCATTGGCCTTCTCTGCTGAATTTGGGGAATGTATGGCTGGAAATAAGGAAGAACTGCCTAATAGAGGAACCCAAAGCACAGGGAGAAAGTATTTGGTTTTATCTCAATTATCTGAAAAACAGATCTAACATAGCAAAATCTTTTACTTTTTTTTTTTGTCTTATTTCTCTACCATTCCTGACACTTGCTTGAGCTGTAGGCATTGAATTCTAACAAGTTCAAGATATTTCCATTTCTCCACAGAATACTTCATATAATCTCCTTTGGAACAGAAATCTTTACCCAAATATGCAGATTTCTTTTCTCTTATGTGCACAATCCCACTCTCTTTTAACTTTAAAGTCATTTCCAGAGATGCCCAAGTCTTGACTTAGTAAGAACAAAGTTTTTTAAAATTTATTTTACCTTTCTTCTATCACTGATTCTTTGGAATGTCTCTGTTGTTAGCAGTACATGTGTGGTTTGGAACTTCAGCATGCAGAGGAAACCAGAAGACAGACAAGTCCTAACTTCAATAAGAAATTCACTCTCTGATATGGAATCATGGCTTCTTACCAGCTCCTGTTGGTCCTCAAAATTATCAGCAATTTTAGAGCACTAAGAATGTCACTAAGAAATCCTAAAAATCTTTTGTTAGTTCTCATTTTTCAGATAAATATCTATTAGAGAATTTTTTTAGTGTGTTCACACTAAGTGATGTATTCACTCCCGTCCTGATGAACCAAGTCACCTGTCAGGGCACTGAGGAATTCTGCACTTGGTGCTGGACAGTGAACAAATTTGCCTCTTTTGAGGATCTTTGGATTCCTCTTGGTGTTGCAATGAGTTCAGGCCTATCAGTGGACAAACTCTAACCATACAAATGCAGTTACTTACAACACAAATTTACATAATGGAATACAGTTGCAAAAGTTAAAGAACAAATGGTGGGCCCTGCCGGTCCTGTTTGTGACTATAAATCCCCAGCTAAATTGCAAGGTTGGCTGATTGCCTAGTGCAGCCTCCCCTCTGGCTGGCTCTGCACTGTTCCAGCCTCCCTATCTGACCATGAGCCACGGCTCTTAAACTGTCTGGGGTTAAATACGACACCAGCTCACAGAATCTGCCACAGGCAGCTGCTTTTTGTTCTAGCACAGCAGGGCTTGAGGTTTTCCCCCTTCTCTTATGCCCTTCAGGCCCTCAGACTGTGTGTACAATGTAGGATGTTAAAGTAGGAACCACAGCATTTCCTCTTCTTTTCTTCAGTCCTATCACTTCATTGCTATTTCTATTATGTGTGATAATTAACACTTTCCTTGCTTCAGGCTTCAAACTGCATTATTCTGTTGTGGCTTTTGAAGACACATTTTGGTAAAGTGTTATGTCTCATATCATAAGAAATATTAAATATATGCTCTGCTTAATAAATTCTTTTTCTTTCTCTTTAAGCATCATGTAGAAACAAAACAGATGGCAAAACTGGGAACAGGATGCTTCTCTTCAAATTCACTGTTAATATTAGGGTCCCCAGTGATGATCCTGCCTTTTTTTAGAGTACAAGGACAAGTTATCGTTAGAAATAATAGCAGGAGAATTATGAAGAGTCTAAGAGGAAAAATTTCTCTGTAAGTTTTATTTAAAGCCTGTTGGATTTGTGCCAGGGGGAATAAGTTGCGACTGAAATTTTAAAAAGCCTGGATCATTTCAGGATACTATCAGTTCTTACTAAAATAACAGTAATAAAATTTCATGGTTCAGAGCCTTCACCGACCACAAAAGGAGTCAGGAAAGCGTTTTTCTCTTATCTACACAATAGCATAATTGGCTCAGGGCATTGGTGGAGATGTATCATCCCCACACAAGACAACAGGTAGCAAACTCTTTACTGAGATGGGACTGAAGGGAGCAATGGGCCCGACACAGGAGTGTTTGCAGACTTTGTGCTGATGCAGGAACCTATTTCTGCAACTCAGATTTCCTATGCTGATATTTTACTGTTGTCTCTTCTCAGTATCAGAAGAACTGCTGAGTCAAAGTTCCCTGGCTTGTGGTTTGTTTTTAAAACTCTTGGAATAATTCATCACCATCTCCGACTGCATCCTGAGCACCATAATCTAAACTCATTTGGGCTACCAGGAGTTCTAAGATTTTTCCTGCTCTGCTGCTCTAGGAAACTCAGGACTTCATTCCCTCCTCAGAAAGCAGGAGCAGGACAGGACAGTGGCACTGCCTGTGCCACACTCCAGGTGTCACACACACCTGCAGGCCTGGGCGTGCACCCAGAGCAAGCACTGCAGGTAAAATCAGCCAAGAAAAGCAGCATTTTGCAAGAAACACTGCAGAGAGAAAGCTCCCACATTAAACTTAGCTGGCATCTGCATTAAAATGATTCTGAGCACTCACTGTTATCCATGGATTTTGTATGGTGGAGAAGTAGGACATGAGAACCTCAGGCTTTCAGGAACATCAGTTACTGGGAAACTCCCAGCTGACTGCTTGGGCAATGCTTTTAGGTGTTCCAGGGAAAAGATTTTTTTTTTTTTTTTTTAATATGGCTGGGGGTGTAAATAAACAAGTAAATCTGCTACATCACCTAATTGAATTCTCTAGATAACATGCAGTTCAATCAAGGAAGCTCTATAATGTATGCAGTAAGGTTTTTATGCAAAAAATACCCCAGACATTTCCCTCATATGGCTTATTTCCACCTTATATTATATATTCTTCTTTCTGCTTCTCCCAGTTGTTTTGATTTTAGAAAATGTGGTTCACCCAGACAGATGTGCCAAGCTCCTGTAAGTATAAATGGCTGTGCAGCTTAGCCCTGAAGGTACCACCTGGCACGGGGCACCTTCCAGCTGCCCAGAGTGAGGCAGAGCCTCTTGCATCTCCTTTGACTGCCCTCATTCTTCATGTTGGTTCCAAGAGTGCCCCTGCCAGCTGTCCCATTGCTGCCTGCATTCAGGAGGCTGACAAGCAGCTGAACTGGTGCACTTTTTATGAATGAGCATAAACTTGGACTTGGTGGCACTTGCAAAAGAATTCAAAGGACAGGGAAGACTTTGTTCCAGTGCTGATATGTCTTTGAAAGGGCAGCAAAGCAATTTTCTCTCCCTGTAATGCCATCAACCAAAAAACAATCAAACTAGAACTATAAAACAAACCCACATCTGAAATAAATGCTCCATGGCTTATATACCAATATTTATTTGCTTTTAATTCCAAAGTGTGCTTTCAATTAAGTATGATGATTTTTTTTAAAAAAATATTTTCAAGACATGTTTCTGATAGTACAGCATTATCATACAGTAATTTAGAAAAATCCAAAAGGGATTAATAATTTTAAGGTCAATGACATCTTTAGCCTATTGGGCTGTGTCACAGTGCTGTGAGGACTTTGTCCTGCAGCAATTGAACACATCCCTCATACCAAGGACCAAACTCCCAGCCTGCTGCTGCCTCTGTTGGTACTGACAGGTAACAGGCTTTGCTCAAGATCATGCCAGGCTGGTGTGGGAGACATAAGGAGATGGAAGTTTGAATCGAGGTATACATCCCCCAAAATATTGTAGGGAGCAAAGAAAAGTTTCAAAATTCCTGCACTGACCTTGGTTTATAGAGTATGATAGAGACACAGGGTTTCTGTTCTCAGGGATAATGAGTAATACAGTATGATTAGTTTTTCATCAGCATGCATTTTTTGAAAGTGCAGACTGATGGTTTAATATATATAAACTGCCATATCTTGATTTTCTTTTCATCTTCATTCTTAATCTTCTTAACACAATAAGAAATATCAGGAGTTTCTAATTTAAAATTAAAAATGGGTATCACACATCAGAGGTTAAGAATCTAGTAAGTTTGCTTGCTAAGATATGTCTGTATGAACCTGTGTTAGGTGCTAATGGCACACATCACTGGAGGCATTTAGGCATCTGAAACAGATGAATCCCTTTGATACATTTATTTGTGTATCTTTAAAGTATTGAGCATGGATCTCATTAGAATAAGTGACACCATCCAAATAGTGGTTAATTGTTATTCAGTGCATTCTTAGGGTTGGGTTATTCAGACAATTAGGCTTTAATATAAACTTTTCACCAGGCTCCGTAACAGACCTGTCCATTTGTAATGTCATTCAGTTCTTTCTCCTTTTCTGACAATCTTTTGGCTGTAAAGGAAAACTTCAGTGGTACTGTCAGTCTTTCTATCTGCAGCTGAATTCCTTTAGTATCCCTCAATCTGTAATACTAGCAACATTTCCTATGTCACAAGCTCATGGTGGTTTTAATTTAAAGCATGTGTCAATAGCAATTCAAAGATTCCTAATAGATTGTTCTTGAGATAAATCTGTAGAGACAATGAAATTTCCCTTGTTTGGCAATTCCTTGAGTTTGAGACTATCATAATAGCTGATTGTGTAGTTAAAAGAGCTGGTTTGTTATCCTGTGAGTTTCCTGAGATCAGTTACACTTGTCACACACAAGAGTCAATCTGCCTGTGGTGGAATTGAGCTTTGGACTGTTACTCTAGCAGCTTTATAACATGATTTTTCAAATCATCATCCTTGGGTATATGTTCTAAAATAATAAAGTCACTTCTTATAGTTGCTCTTTATAAAAAAAAAACCCTGTAGTCATTCAGTCTTAAACTCATGTCCAAAAATTTCAGTGCCTTTTTATCAGCAACTTCCTCTGATTTTAATGATCAGAACTGAATAGAACATTTGCACTAACTTCTCCAAAACATATGTGTTACATAATAATCTATTAAATTCCTCTGAAGGGGGTGTATAGTTATTATGGTGCTGAGGAGAAAGGATAAATAAGCCAATAAAAGGAATAAGGAAAGGTATTTCCCCTTAGAGGCTAAAGTTGGTCAGGTTCAAATTTGCATGCAAATGTGCAAGGTTCTGTTGACTAAACCCCTCTGGAGTAGGACTGCAGCTTTCTATTTTGTCACGCCAGAATAGATGTTAGGAAGTCTTGCCTGAATACAATGCATGTGTCCTTTTAGGTATTCCATCTATCTGTCATTTCAGTTCGAGTTTGGATGGCTGACTTTTGATTATTGTACAGGTGTGATGTGTGCTTGTAAGAACTACACAAGCAGCCCTCATTCCTCCATGTATCGATTGCCAGCTCCCTGCCCAACTCATGCTGGTGGGATTCTTGACGTCAGTGGGCTCATTCCTTTCATCAGACAGCAAAGAGCTCATTAGGAGTTTCATAAACTACCACTGTAAATGTTAACTCCCACAATCATGACTAATAATGTGACCTGATTATTATTCTGACACAGCTTTCTGCTGCTGGAGAGTGTCTGGTTTCCCAGCCCTGGGCAACGGGGGTGACATCTGATGTGATGCAGCAAGTCCACACTGCACAAAGCTCCAGCCCAGCTTAGTGAGCTGTGATCTGTGAAGTGGCATATCCGTGGCAGCCACGCTGGAAGCTGCTTATCCATCTTTTCCTGGGCTGATAGCGAGCCCAGGTACAGCTAAATCTGTGAAAAGAGTCACTGAGGACATTTCAGAAGACAGAGTGATGAGCCCCTGGGCTCATCGTCGTGGGACTCTGCTAGGGGGAAAAGAACATTTTTCAGGTTTGCAGCACAAAAGTACAATATGTTACAGGTTAAAATACACTACAAATATCAGCTTTCTTACAGTGGCTCTTTCCAAGATGCAGGTAGATCTCAAGCCAAAGTGGGGTTTGAGATCTAATTAATGTAGCAATGCACTTGTGTAACTGGAGTCCAAAAATGCACACCAAGAATTGATCAATGCAGAGTTTACCAACTGCTCCTGGGAACTTCCTAATAGTAAACTTCATGGCTGAGAAAGAGATGAGAACTTATGTATTAAATTTGATTTTAAAGTAATGAAGACTGCAAGAGCTATATATAAACAATAACAAGAAAAATTTGATTTTTCCTTAATATATTTTCTTTAATGCAATTAGATGTTTTTCTCATGCATACCCAAGTGCTTGTACAAGTTCTCTTTCTTCTGGGTTTTAATCAGAAACATAATGAAGAACAGAGATGTAGTTCTTTAATGATGTTTGTTTCCCTCAGAGCAGTGTGAAGCAGTTCAACATTTTATGGAGCTGCTCAGGCAACTTTCTGAATTCAGACACTTGAGAACTTTGGGGGCTGAGCACTTGGAGGATTCATTATTTCAGTGGGAAGGGGCAGTTGCATCACGAGCTCTGTCATAGCTGCCCCTTGTGTCAGAGGTTTAGTGTTCAGCTGTTTCTTCCTTTGGTCATTGCTGTGTTTATTGTCAGGGAGAGGTCATGGCTGGCTCAGTTGTTGCTCATTTTACAGTGATTAAGTTTTTTATTACAATAAACCCCTGACATAGGTTCAGTCTGTAGGTCTCCTAATGTGCTTCAACATTTGGTATCCCAGTTTCAAAATTGTGTCTCTTTGATATACATGCTCTGAGGGTTAAAAATGTGCCTCAGCTCCTTAATGACTAAGGATTTTTGGAAATACTGTCTGTTTTTTGCTAAATTTGCAGGATTTGCTAACCATAGTCATACAAGCAGACTCTGGGTCTCATTTTAAACACAGGAGGAAAGGTGCAGGGTGGTCAGAGCCAGCCCAGAGGATGGACACAGATCTGATCAGAGCAAATATGAGCTCTCAGAAAAGAACTGGGCTTGTTTAGATGGGAAAATACTACTGACATGAGAGAGGATACCAGTGTAAAAAGGAATAAATGTTATCACGACTAGGAAGGTAATAAATTGTTCTCTGTGTCCATTGCAGATCAGGATATTGGATAGGGCAGCAGAAATGGGATCCTTTTCACTGAGGGGCTTTAGATTGGACATCAGCAAAGAGAAGCCACCAGGAGCACTTTTCTAGCTGTAACAATAGTTAAGCACTTGGATGTGTCACCCTGGGATTCTGCAGTTGTTTCCACACACTGGAGATTTTCGAGGAAAGATTAAGGAAACAGCTGTCAGAAATCATTTTGGTGCAGCTTATCCTGCTCTGTTGAGGGAGATGGATTTTAGGACCCCCTAAGGTTTTGCCCTATACTAGAAGATTTTTCATAGAAAAAGAGTCTTTCTTTAAATGACCATCACTATCAAATTTACTTTTTTTCATGGAATATGTGAGTATAGGGATGTATATATCTTCTCCAAAGATATTACTAAATTATTGCTAAGTCATTGCTAAATTATTATCCAAGCTACTGACTGTTTTCTCTCTCTGCTCTCCATTTAAAAAATTCTAGCATACTACTTTTCAGTTTTGCCTCTGAGAAGTGGGAAGCAAGGAGGAAAATGGTAAACATTAACCCTTTGTTTCTCTGCCAACTGCAATCGCTATAAAAAATAGTGTCTTGATTGTTTATGTGGATAATCTTTAAGAAAGAAATTAATTTTTTAATTCCAATCCAAGCAAAATATTTCAGTTAGTCATAGTTCTACCATTTAGCAAATGTGCCACATCCCAATCTTCATTTTTAAATCAATAATCAATATCCAGCCAATGATGAGAACCAGCCCAGTTCCTTGTTCCAATCTGTACTTTTGTTCCTGATGTATTTTCTCTAGAGGTGATTTCTGGCTATTTTCTTCTTCAATGCAAGGCAGAGACTTTATAGGTAATTCTAACACTCCAGGTATACCTTCCACTTATGTTTGAAAGAGACATTGAGTACAAAACTTCTCTTAACCAAGTCTTGGTATATAGTCTAATTATGTCTTTTATTAGTAAAAATACAGCGATATGTTGTGTGTACCTACCTATCAAGAGTGACGTTAATAATCATTCTGTCTCAATGAAAAGAAAAAGATGCTGTTTGGGAGGTTCTGTTCTGCATAATATGATGTTTTGGAGAAGAAGATCCTAATTATCCTGATATATTCGATATGGGATGTAGGGTTCTGTTTGCACACTTTGATTTGGAGATCAAGAAACCTGTTCTTGAAAGGACAGCAGGGAACTTCTTCCATGATTACTTTATGAAACATGGCTCAGAGACTGACTCAATATGTGTGTGCACACAGACACAAAGCAGGCAAAATTTTGCCTTAAAAAGCACACCGGCCTTTATATACCAAATTCATTCTTTTTACATTTGATTCCATCTCTTCCTTCTTTTCACAGCTTTAATGAAAAGGGAAATTAATGACAAATGTTTGCAGTCCTGATTATAGAGCACCAGCTCTGAGCACATGCACATATGAATCAGCTCAAATGGATCTTTGATTGCCCACGTGCCTTTATCCAGGTTGTGATTTGTGATATCAGGGAGGGCTAGAAATAATTTTCAATACATTACATTACAGTGCACTTCAAATCTGCTGAGAAAAAACAAGTGTTCTGCTAGCCTGTTGCTATCCCTGTTATTATGGAAAGCTTTAGGAGGTTTCCTTTTATTCATACCAGTTGTGTGGTTTAATTTAAAAGCAATACCAAGCATCTAACTTTCTCCCTTCGTGTTAAAAGGGTACTTTTTAAAAATGGAGAGATCTCAGTCACTGGTTGGAGACACAAACATAATATAAATAAGCCTTGTCATAGCATGTCTGATGATTTCTGATTTAAATAGTTTTTCATTAAATATGAAATGTTCAAATTACCAAATCATTGTTAGCTGCATTATAAAGCATTTTACAGTACTTCTCCAGCATCTTATCTCCTAGCTGCAGGATGTTTGGGGATAATGCTGCCTTCATGTTAGACAAGCAGACAATAATTTGATTGTTCTGTTTGCTATTTTGTGCAGAGAGGTACTTTAAAACTAAAATTCTTTCATGTTTTGTGCTGTAACAAAGTCTATTGCTTTTATTTGTTGGTACATTGGAAAGCTTCAATATTATTGCTGTAGATCTTTTTTTCTTTTAAAGTTTTTCCTTGCAATCAGTTTGATATATGAGCATTGTGTAAGCCTTACAGTCACACACCTGCTAGAGCCAGAGTGGGGAGTCTGATGTTGCCCGAACTTGCTCCTCAAGCATTCACCAGGATGGCACCAGATGCAGAAAGATTGAGAGATGGTTTCCAGTATGAGAAAATAGGCAGAAGTAAATCAAAGGTTGTTAGTCCTGTTGTCACTGTAGGTTCTGATGAATGTGATTTTTCTAAGACAAGACACTTATATTCTTCATGCCTTTTGAGGTGACAAAGCATGTCAAAGTATTTTTATATATGTATTTGCAGTGTCAGCATAAAGGTGTTTGAATAAATATTGAATGTTGCAGTTCTGATCTCAAATTAGGAAAAAAATAGTCCCCTAAACCACATTTTTAGTCAGTGGCTCAAAAGGTAGAGTGTGTTTCCAATTTACGTGGAACCAATTTTTTTAATTACTAAATGTGCCACAATTTCATAATAAAATAAACATATTTATAATCTCAGTTCAGAAAATATTTGAAACTATGAAACTATTTTCTAATGCTTATGATCTTCAGTGCTTCTGTTCATAGTGGGTTACAGCTTTGTCAGGTATGTCAGACCCTCTCTGAGTTCTTGCTGGTTCTGTCAGGGAGCCTGGTTGAACTCCATCAAAGCCCAAAGTAGTTTTCAGTGGATTTTGGTGAGTGACTTCACTGTAGGTGTGTGTTCATCAAACAGAACAGGACACTGCTGGAAGACAGATGAGTGGAGTACATTTTAATTTGCTATTTCAATGCCTTTAATACTGCTGGTGTAAAACACATTTTAGGGGGTTATTGATACCTGAACGGTGTCTCACTGTGGCTCTGGGTGTGTGACTGAGCTCCAGTCCTCCACAGCAACAGCCTCAAAACTACTGATACCCAAACAGTGCCTCACTGTGGCTCTGGGTGTGTGACTGAGCTCCAGTCCCTCCCAGCCATAGCCCCAAACCAATTGATTCCTGAATGGTGCCTCACTGTGGCTCTGAGTGTGTGACTGAGCTCCAGTCCCTCCCAGCCACAGCCCTAAAACTATTGATATCCAAATGGTGCCTCACTGTGGCTTTGGGTGGTTGACTCTGCCCAGTCCCCACCAGCCACAGCCCCAAAACTATTGATACCCAAATGGTGCCTCACTGTGGCTCTGGGGGGTGTGACTGAGCTCCAGTCCCTCCCAGCAACAACCCCAAAACTATTGATACCTGAATGGTGCCTCATTGTGGCTCTGGGTGTGTGACTGAGCTCCAGTCCCTCCCAGCCACAGCTCCAAAACTCTTGATACCCAAATGGTGCCTCACTGTGGCTCTGGGTGTGTGACTCTGCCCAGTCCCCACCAGCCACAGCCCCAAAAGCAGAGGTGATGCAGCACCCACCTCCTGTCTTGGGAACCCTCCCAGGATGGCACCTGGTGGGCACGAGGATGAGCTCTCTGAGTGTCTGAGCGTGGCAGGTTGTGGTGATGGTGCTTCTCTGCTCCCTGTTTGTGGCATGGCAGAGACCTCAGTCCCAGCCCATTTCCTGAGCCACATATGTTGTGCTGGGCATAGGCAAAGAGCTGCCCCATCTGTAGTCATGTTTATTTGTTTTAGAGAATTCAACTGGCATTAATTTACAGAAATGAGGAAGGGTTGCCATCTACAATTATTAATTAGCATGCACATCTGCCGAGAAGGTGTTTCCATAAGCCTGTCTGAAGTACTTTATTGTTGTTGTTCTTTGCATTTGAGGGGGATCAATGCTAATTTTCAGTGTTTACCAGCAATCATAGATGACTTGCAGTTAAAAAGCCATCAGCTCTGTCACATTTTTCAGTGAACAGAATCCCTTTCCAGATGGCCCTTCATTTGGATAATGGACAGCCTAAGGGGATAAAAATGTCACCTGTTGTAGCAAGTCAACAATATTAATAAAAACAGAAGAATAGACCATTCATAAAATGGGAAACAGCCCCAAAATAATTTGTGAATTATATAGTGAATGTTTTTTGGTAGGAATCTTGCTTTAAGAATTCACAGATATCCTCCTATTTTTACCTTTGTACTGTTACCTTGTTTAAACGTGAACTAATCTGATTATTCTTAGTATGTTTTCTGAAAAAAGAGAAAATATATGACTGACTAAATTGTGATTATGAGTGCAGGAAAGTCATGATTACAAACAGGCAAATGATAGATTTCGTGGCTTGTCTCTTCCACCAAATAGTTTTGAAAAGGTTTAACAAAACATAGAGATTGATTCAAAATATTGGAATTTATTGGTTTATTTTCTTTTAATAATTGTTTTCTTAAAAATTACAAATTATCAAGTGATATAGCAAATATTTACATTAAAATTGACATTAAGATTTGAAAAAAAAAAAAAAACAACCAAAATTTTAAAGTCTCTTATATATATATATAAAAGTATTTTTAAAGAAAATTCAGTGGTTCATCCTCCAAATCCAGCAAAATCTAATGAATTTCTGAAGCATCCAGCAGTGGCTCAGTATGCCTTTTTTGCCAAACAATTGTTTTATCTGATTTTTTTTTTGTCCAGAAATTTGGTATTCACAACTATCTTGTATTAATAATTATAACTGGGAATACCCAAACCATATATTTCAGTTTTCTGATAATTAGAGCTAAGTAAAAGAAATAAAAGCCCAGGGGAGGAAACCAGATCTCCATGTAACCAGCCCAGAGAGAGGTTTGTCCTGCAGCCTGCTCTGAGAGTCTGAGAGTTCCTGCCTCACATTATCCACTGGGGGATTTCTGAGTTCTCTGTCCACTTGTAGTATATTTTCCAATAAATACCCATTATTTTTCTCACACACTCTCTTAATTACGCTTCCCATGACAGCAAGAGTTAGTTTATTCATAATCCACCTCTTCTTTAGCACCTGAAGGCACTCACTGACAAGCAGGTGATGTACACACAGGCAAATAATTGACTGTCTTGGAAACTCTCACTGTGAAGGAATACACCAGAGCAAATGGAGGGAACTGTGACCTCTTTATATTTTTATGTACTGATAGTCTCATGGATGTTTGGATCATGATTCCCTTTCTTCCTACTCACAGACCTCAGATTACTCTGCTGCATGAGGCTTGTGTTTCTCCATTTTTCAGCAATTCAGTCACATCAGGCATAACATTTTGGACTAAGGTACCTGACCAGACTACACAGTAGGAGGAAACCCCATGTTTCTCTTTAATAGTAACACTGATTTCCATTGTGTATCCTTCTGGAGGGAAAAACCAGATGTCAGTGATGTGATCTTCACATAACTCCCCATCAAGAAATAGATCTTGGGTGCATAACAGATACCACAGAATTTCCAATCACAAGCGCAGAAATTTTAGTACTTTTTAAACAAAAATTCTTACTCATACTGTGCAAAGTCTTTTTACTAATTACCAGTGGCTTTCAAGGGATTCATGCTGGGTATTCAGCCCCATCCCTCTAAAGGAGGTAGAATTGATACTGTGAGTATATATATACTTTTTTAAAATCATAGCAGAGTTTTCCCAAAATGCATAGAAGGTAAAGTGATGAAACTCATGGAGTTACACTGAGTTGTCCTAAAGTAAATGAATTAATGAGGTGAATGGATCAGTAACAGTGCCTACAGCTGCCAACAGCTGCATCCCTAATAAGATATATATTTTTTAAGCTAAAGGATGTTAACTGAAAGTCTTCTTCGCAGGTGAACAAATGCTGAACATGTTGCATAGAGACAACCCTCCAACCATCTGGAGAAGAAAGTGTTTTCCCTTGGTATTTAATGACCCCTGGTTAATGTAAAAGCACTGTTTATGGGCCTAACTGAGAGCAGTAATTAGCTTTCTGTAGGTAGGAGGTAGATTGAGTTAATGCAAACTCGGATGGTAATGGAAAAAACAGAGTGGAATCATTGATGGAATGTTCTCAGGAAAGAAGAAAGGAAGACCTGTGACTTCCTGATTAACTTAGAGCATATTTTGAACTCACACTTACGAATATTTGTGTTACATTGTGGGTTTTTTTATGGCTACATATTGATTGGAACCTGGAGCCCACATGTTATTTTTCTGACTATTTTTCCATTTATTGTTAAAATTTAGTGTAGGTATGGCAGTTTATTTTCTTGGTAGAACCAGGTGAGTTTGAAAATCCCAATGTCTCTCCAGAGCTTTACAATCTGAGTAGAAGTTCCTACTAAAGCTAAGCATTGCCATCACCCCAAGCTGATAATTCCATTGCCTTCTTCCCTCCCTCGGAGGTGTTTATAGCCAGGGATATGTGGCCACATCCCAAAGCTCTGCAGCTGGAAAGCCCTGGCACTTCTTCAGGGGCTTTCTTGCCACTGCTTTTATTTGCACTTCCCATGAAGTTCTGGCCTCCAGTTTTGTATATTTGACCATGAGAGGGTCAAAAGAAAATCGTGTTTGTTGTCTTTTCTTAATCTTGAGCTTCACAGTGGGCAGAGCACTGTGTGAGTGATAACAAAAGAATGCTTTGATTTCATAAAAGAATTATTCTCTTATTATGTGAACGGGACACAAACCCTTCTTTGTGGTGCTGGAAAGGTGGTTAGAAAGAGGAGGCTTCTGTTTATAAGTATGTAAGAAATTTATTTCTATTTAAAAATGAGAGAACAACTAAATTCTAATTACTGGCTATAGAAGAAGCAAGCAGAACCTTCAGCTTTAAACTTATAAGGAATTTAGCAGGAATGTAGATGTAGAAAATTTCAAGGAAATGGCATAGAATGAGATGTCCGGGGAATCTCCTGGTAGTTATTAAGTAAATTATACTTAATTGGGCAATGTTTCAGTTAGACCTGCTTTTATTTTTTATTTATGTAAGAGGATGTGTTTGTCAAAAGAGTAAATGCTTTGATATTCTGCTTAAATATTAAGCTCTGTGAAGGACACTCTCTCAGCTTCTATAGGCAGTGCTTTGCTTTTCCTGTTATTCTGAGTATCTTCCTCATCAGTGTATGATATTAAAAAAATCTCTTGCAGAGTATTACAAGGCTATTTTTCCACTTTGAAGTGTATTTTCAGTCCAAGATCAGAGTACTGTGAAAATAAATAAATTCAATACGCCATCCATATAAGAACATGACAGATTAATTTTGGGTCTCATTATGTGAGTGCCAAAGCTCTACTTGTCCTCTCCAAGGCAGAGTTTCAGGTCATACGTGTTCACAAAGCCAATCTTATTTACAAAGAGGTTCTTTTAACATTTACTGGTACTGTCCAATAATTAGCAATATTTTAGTGTTGGGTCAGCAGTGAGATCACGTAAAACATTGAAATAGAAACCCTGAGTTAAAAATTGCACTGCATCCTCCAGCCTTTCCCTGGAGCTTAGGTGTGCATTTGCTGCACAGATGGTGCAGCAGCAACACCACACTGTGCTGTCACATCCCTGACACACGTGGTGCAGCACCGTGAGTGCAAGATAAATGAAAGCCTGAGCTGCACATTTCCCAGTGTTTTAAGGATTAATTCTGCTCTTTATTGATCTGCTGATGCCTCCTGGAAAACTTCAAAAAAAATATCCCTGTGAGAATATAATTCTACATCTGTGTTGTACTAGATGGTGTCTGGGTTTACTCTAATAATTTTTCATTAATATTGACATTTCTTTGAATTTATGTGGTATTTTTTATCCTGAGGAGTTCATCAGATATTGGGTATCATTCAATCAGATATAGTCATGCTTTGAGAGGTCAAAGGCTTGCACAGTTTATCTCTGCTGTCACAGAGCTGTGGCTCAAATGCTTGATTTTGTAAGGCCTTGTAACAGTCTTCAAATTAAAGTTTGGGAGAGGTGTTGTTTGGTTTTTTAAATTATGTTTGTTTAGAAGGTTCATATATATACTTACTATGTCTGCATCTATGTTATAGGTAAATATTAATTTTTTGGCATGCTGTGTATTGCACCAAGGCTGATACAGACCCAGTGAGTGACTATGATTATTGGATTAAACTCTTCACTTTTCCAAGGCAGCAATGAATAAGAGCTATCTGAGCTTTATTGCAGGACAGAGTAGACTTGAGGACCCCCTCATGCATCTACTGGAACTATTTTAGGACTGTCTGGTCAGTGCTGTTATTTCCTTTGTGTTAGAGGAGTTTCTAAAAGCATCTCTGCACATTCATAGTGAGGGACCCTCACCTTACCAAGAATTTAAGGTTTAATGGGCAAAGAAAAGAAGTTACTTTCTCTGCCATGCAAGGAAGGAACTGAATTGTAAGAAACAGGTGATTTGTCCAAATTTTACAATGAACCTACAGCCAATCTAAATGACTCCTTACCTGCAAAGAGCAGTGCCTTAGGTCAGTTTTTCTCTGCTACTGGTGATGAGTATTTATGAGTATACAAGTATTCATTCTGTGCTTTCCCCCTGCTGACATGAAAGTCTGGGACCAAAGAGTCGTGAGGAGCCAAAGCTGAGGTTAACAATGGGCCATCTCCAAGTCAGGACATCACAGCACCTCTTGTGCATTCAAAAACCTGTGTCTTCGCTCTGTTTCTATTACAAAATGGATCACCTGATTAGAGCAGATTGTCTGAGGTGATGGCAAATCACATACCAAAAATTAAAAACAAAAATTTTGCAAGAGCCAGATGCTGGAAATAGTAAAATGTTTATCATTCTCATGGGCTGGTGCTCAGCCAGCAGTTACAAAAATCTAAATCACACTTATTGCACATTTGGGGTTCAGTAGTGTTTTGCTAGAAGGGAGAGGGGGATTTTGCAAGGTTTCAGGGAAGAGGTGCTGCTGCAGTGTTTCCTTCCTAATGTACTAAAACACCACAGCCCTCTGTGATGTGCTGCCCTCCCTGGGTGATTCCTGGAGGGCAGTGTGCCATGGGCCAGAACGCTGTGGCAAAGTTAAAAGCACAGCAGAAGGTGCTGCTGAAACACAAGGAGTTTGCAGCAGTGCCCCGGAGCAAGGCTGGCCTTGGCCAGAGTTCTGATGGGGCTTTCCTCGAGCAGTCCCTGCTGATTTAACATCACTGTGCTGGAGAGTCTACAAGAAGGTGAATAGGTACGAAATGCTTTGTTGTGTATCACCTGCTCTCTTCTTTCTCCTGTGGTGAAGAATTTAAAATGTGCCTATTCTCGTATGAAATAAGACCAGATATAAGTTTAAGACTAAACGCACAAAATGCTAGAGTAGTAATTTTCAGCCAGTGAGGAATGAAATGCTCTTTTGCTTAACTATTTTGGCTTTTGTTTTATCAGTTTAAAATCAGTAAGGACTATACACTAAGCATTACTACACCTGGTTTTGTAGCAGTTTTAATTTGGATTACATTTGATCAAATGTCATTTCTATGGCATACAATAGAGTGATTTTTATCTCAGAAGAAAGGAACGGTTCAAATTTGTGCTCATTATCTTTGCCAGCAATTTCATGACTAGCAGGTGATGGGGATGGCAGTGGTTTCACCACTCTTCTCTCAAAAATCCCTTCTCCAATGCAGGGAACTCTCAGCTGTTCCTGCATCAGCTACACAGTATCTTAAACTGATCTAAAAGCAAAACTGTTGGCATGTGGTACCCTTAAAGAGCTACAAAGAACCCATATGAGGTACTCAGAGAGGGACCAGGTAGGCAACTGGGCATCAGAATTGCTGCTTCTATCTCAAGCTGAATCATTCTACTCTTCAGTTAAAGGAAGAAGGTAAATTTGCTGTTGAAAGATCAGCAAGTACAAGGAATCCTTAAAATCCCATGCCCAGAGTGGCAGTCAGCTACTCCACACTTCACGTTCTCCTGGACCATTTCCTGCACATCACAAAGCAAACAGTTGGAATGGGAACATTGCAAAATCCATTGTGGAAGTGGTAATGGTGCTTCACACAGGCAGGGGTGAAAATAAAATGGCAATTTGTGCATGAGCTCAAAATTATGTACAATGCTTATTTTTATCCAAAGCTATCAAAGATGTTTTTCATTTCTGAACTCTTTTTCCCTTTTATTCAAATTGGCTTTAGCAGAACAAAATGATTATGAGGCCCATTAATCTTAATTTTTCACACTGAGATTCATTTTGCAGAACTGGAAGCTATAGAAATGGAACCATCCGCCTCTTCCTCTGTCACTAGGATATCTAAATGTAATGCAGATTGAAAATTAAACACAAGAGACAAGATAGCAGTTCTAATAACCTGGTAATTTCTAAATAAATAGACTTAGATTGATGGAAGAGAAAAAAATCTGTTTTCCTGATAACACAAGATAGTACTTGTATAAAAAGTCTCATGTTGATTAGGATTTTCTAAAGCTTTAAATTTATTCCTCTGGTCTATTTAAATGCATGTGAAGTAGAACTGATACTCTACTATCTTATATCTTCTTCAGCCACTCCCAGGAATTTGTAAACTGGCAGATTTGGATGGCAATATTTCAAACCTTCTTTGTGTGGTTTTATCCAAAGGAGAAATAATTGAGAACTTGACTTATTATATTAAATAAACATTCACTTTTCTTAATGTAATATGTAACCTCCATGAAGTGCACACTCCAATCCAGCAACATAACATTAAAAGCTGTGATATTTAAAGACATCTTGGATTTTGTTTTACTTAGTTGAGATCAATTATTATCTAAGAAAATAAGAAAAGAATGTTATTTCCACTACCATTTTTATCAGAGGAGAAAAGGAGTGATTTTCCAGTACTGAAAGATTTGTGTTTTGCAGTGGGTGTGCAATAGTAGGATAGAGTTCAGAAAATTATTGGTTCAGAGTTAACCTGTATACCTTCCAGAAGCAGAATGATTATTATTTTGTATCTTTTAACTTGCTTTTACAATGTGATGTTTCAGTATCCCTAAAAAAAGATAAAAATAGAAAAAAACTCCCACACTGCTTGCTTTCATTTAAATTCTGATCAAGTGTTCCAAACCCATCCATTTCACCTGACATTGAGGAAAAACTGGTCCAAAGCACATTAAAATTTGGCATTTTCACAGTTCAGTTCAGCAACCTTGTTACAAAAATTTCAGGATATCCAGGTAATTTTTGAAAGTGTTATTTTTAGGTAAACTTTAGGGGATGGACTATGAACTTCTCACACACATTTATAATCTGTTAGCAATTACCATGAATATTGGATAGGAACTTTGTGGCTTTTGCTTTGATTAGGAAAGCATTAACATACTTAACTCATGTGAGTGCCTGTGAGACCTCTGGAGATGTCAGCAGCTTTTCAAATTGACTCTGCCACTGGATGATGGCAAAGGTGGATTGGAATCATGTTTGAGTGCTTCTGGTCCTTACTTTCAGAGATCCCAGAGGAAGGTGCTGGGTAATTGCTCATTCACTCTGAGAGCTCTCTCTTCATTATAAAATAAATAAATGAATAAAAATGAAAGAGGAAATTACACCATTTGCTAAGTAGACCAGACATTACTTCATAGTTGTTCAGCAGAGAAGAGGGGGAACCAAATCCTGTGCTCTAAACTGTGCAAGGACAAGAGAAGAAACTCAGAAAGACTGTGTGTCTGTGCTGCAGACAACTGTCTGTGTTTCATCTCCCTCCTAGGTAAGGCACTTCCCCTTGCAGAGCCATTTCTTTGATCAACATTAGACTGGAATAAAGAGAAAAAGCTGGGACAGAATGGGCCATTTTCTAAATTATGAACACTGTTGCAGCTTTCTCTTTACAAATTAGTATATACATGAGAGGGTTTTGTATAAATCAGTCTTATTATGACAGAGAATTGAGGAATGCCCAGCTAAGATGGACATACTACCTGAGTGTAGGGGTAATTTTATTCTCCCATTTATGATGCTTGATGGAATTAGCACAACCCAGCCGAGGAGAGTGGAACAGCAATATCCCTCTGACATGGTCTGTAGGGGGTCCTGTGGCCAGGAAATCTGAAATGGCCCCAGTCAGAAGCCAGGCCACCCCAGCTGTGGGGAACACAGGCAGCAGCAGGGGGAGGGCTGAGGCTGAACTGATGTAGCACTGGGTGTTCAGGAAATGGAAAACACAGGGACTACTGCAGTTCTTTCGAAGCAGTGTCAGGTGCCTTGTTGTGCAGCAGATGGGGCAGGCTGGGCCTGGGGGCTCCTTTCAAGCCAATCAGGACAAGTTTCGGAAAAGAAAGGATAACTTATAATTTGCTGCCTTGCTAATAAAAAGGAGATGTGAAAGAGAAGAGCAATTGTCTGCTGCTGTCTGAGGAACACACATCAGAGCTCTGCAGGTGCACACGAGTGTAGGGAAAGCGTCATGTTCACAGCGTTGCCTGACAGCAGAAACAAGGGTATTGAACCAAGGAGTTTGTAGTGGACAAGGTTGGGTGGAAACAGTTTAAAAGGCAGCTGGATAAGCCCACTCAGGGCTGCAGCCTGCTTCTGATCCAGGACACAGAGACACACTTTGGTGCAATATTCCTTGGCATTACAACGACAGAGCTGAATTAAATTTGAGACTGTTTTGTTTCAAGTGCATTAGTGTTTTAAATTAAATTTTATTTCTGTGCTTTCCTATTGTGACATTAACTATTAATAATTGTAATTTGAAGGTGTAGGCAAAGATTCCTATGTTTTTGTCTCAGTGTTAGATTAGACAGCACGCTGATCAAATTTCCCTGGCACAGCTGCCTCCTGACACTGTGCAGGCAGCACTGGGGTTCTGTGCTGATCCAGGAATCTCATGTCACCTGCAGATTAAACCTGAAACACATCAACAGAGTCTGCTGAGAGACAAGAGTGCATCTCTGTTTGCACAGTGTTCGTAAAATTATATATTGATATCAGGTTGGCATTGGCTAAGAGAGAGATTTAAGATAACTCACTGAGGATTTGGAAGAAACAGTAAAGGGATATTCAGTTAAAACACTCTTGCTTTGCAGTGACCTCTCCATCATCTTTTTCTCTTTTATTTTTCTAACAAGAATCTAGAGGAGACAAATACAACCAGTAATATGAGATATTGTGGGGTCAAAACATTAGGTGTTACAAAAGACTGTCTTAGAACAAACTTGATACAAGAATAAGCCTTACCATTTGCAGCAGTAACTATCTGGCAGTTGCCTCTCCCAAATTCTCCCTGATGTCTCTGGTACTTCTAACTGCAACATGTAGATTAAAATAAACCTGAAAGCAGAATAACCATACAGCATAGAGAGAGGTCAGAATTACAAAGAGCTGCAAAGGTTTAGGATGTTTCTGTGTTGTACATGGAGGTTACCAGGATTGATGGCATGGAAAGTGTGGAATTGCTCAGCTGCTTCAGCTCACTCAGCATTGCAGCTCAATGTGCTGGAAATGGTTTGGCAGTGCTGTTGTGTCAGTGGAACCTTCTGGCATTTTGAGCAGGAGCAGATGAGGGTCTCTGCTCGTGGTCATGCTCTGCAGGGAGCCTTCCCAAGTTTCACATTTAACATCCTATTTTAAGCAGAATGCCCTCAATCTCTAATCAGAGTAAGCAGAACTAAATCTTCAAAAGGATATCCATTGAAGATACATAAATATACACATATATATACATGTACAATGTGCTTTACGTTTTCTTACTTCTGTGAGAACTAAAGTGTACTTAAGAATAATCAACAGGCAGAACCAGAAGGTTGTTGACTCAGGGGGTTTTATTTGTAGCCATCACAGGAAGGGGGAAATGTGGCAGACTATTCCACAAGATGGCATGTGGATGGTGAAGCCTGAGAAAACAAAGATGTGGCTATCATGTTTTTAGTGATCAATTACACAGTCTGTGTCCAAACCTCATATAAATAGACCTAAATACTTATAATTGCATTTGTAAAGGTTTATTTTAATTACACTTATAAATACTTGGAGTAAGTCACATTATGGTAGATCAAATGATGTATTTTAATATCTTTGAAATGCAAAAGCTGTGCCCTGAAAGAGGCATCTGAAACCATGACAAATGCACTTGGAATCATCAGGATAAAGGTGCTTATCTTAGAAAATTTTAAGGTTCACCAACCTGTATTAACCCATTGTGTGTCTGTGTCCAAAGAAGCCCATCACAAATAATGCGTTACTATACAAATGCTATGAGAGTGTTGCATTAATTAAGAGACAACGAAGAAGAGTTGCAAATGAGCCAGCAGTAGCCATGTGTGTCTCAAAAGGAGTCATGTTTTAAAGCCTCAGTAAACTAGTGTGGATTGGAGAAAGACATTCTGCCCAGCACTAATGAAGCATATTAAGGCAGATAATAAAAAACAAATCCAAGCCAATCCAAATTGCACAAATTTGAAAATATGAAGCCTACTTAACTCTCCTAATTGTTTTCTGAGTAATGACTTCTGATTTAAGTACTGAAAGAGCTATATATCATCTTGATTTGGGTGGAGGAAATAGAATCTGACAGAGGTGAAGATATTTTGAAACAATTTGTATTATCTGATTTCCAGTGAGAAACTGAGCAAGAACAAGCAATAAGTATAATAAAAATAATAGTATAAAATGTTCTGAGTGTGGGCAATATGAGTACTGAATTTAAATATCTGGCAATTAGGGAATCATGAAATTTCCTGAAACTTTACACTGAGTAAAATATTGTGATTATCATAAGAAACAATAAATATTTCTGCCCTGCTATTGCTAGTAATATTTACTAATGCATGGCTGAAAATACGATATCTTGCATATAATTCTAGCAGTCTGTGAGGAGTGTACTCTTGACAGAAATAAGATGTTTCGATTCACCAGAAAGAACTTAAAAATATAACAATAACGAAGTAGTGCACAAACATGAAAAATAGTGGTGGTATTTTTGTATGTCCATATAGTCAACTTTTTGGAATATATTATGTCAATCCTTATTTATTTCATCTTGAAATACCCAAACTGTTATTATCTAGTCTTGCAACAATCCTAAAACATTATTATTGCCCAATGATGTGAAGTCAAGTGCTTATAAATAAAGCCTCTTAAGCCTCGTGCAAAGAAATCCACATCCTAAGAGTTATTTCTGATGGAGTACAGGACATTAAAATGCTGCTAGATGATATCCCAGCTTGGGCTTAAAGAATTAATGAAGAACAAATGTTCTAAGTGACATGTAAGCATGAAATTCTCTCAGTGGGTTGACCTTCATTCTTCTGCAGTTAGTTAATGAGGAGTTTCTTTGTTATCTTTCTTGCTGAAGAACCTCAGGGCCTTGTATCATTATTGAATGAACACAATGTCACCTCAGCTGGCAGAAATGTTTTGTCTTTTGTCAGGAAAAGAAGTTTCCTCATGTCAGCTGGTGAAAGCACAACATGGCAACAAGCAATCGAAACCAGACATTTCAATTCAGCCAACTTAGCCCAGTGGAGATGTTTAACCTGCTGTAGTTGTTTTGATCAAAATATTCAGGCTTCATTATTCTGTGACTCTTGCATCTACTTCTCAAGTTTGTGATGCATTGTTATAAATTAATGATAAACAAAAGCATTTTATCTGGAGAGCTGCTCTCACTATTCCCCTTTTAGCAGTTAATTACCATTTGTTGCAGAACAGTACGAATTTTTTGAAATGAAAACTTAAAGAACAGCTGCTTTTTATCCGACTCAAAATGACAAGTGTATTGTTAACTGTCAGTGGATCTTGTGAGGTGGGGATCACATCTGCTCAGAAAACTGGAGCTGGAACTCGAGCTCTTCTGTGAGCTGTGTCAGATTATGCAGAGCTGTATAAGGGGTAGAATGATAATTGCAAGTTTCTTCCAACATAATTGTATTATTTTGACACCTATGGTCATTACACACAGCAGCAGAGCCTCTCCTGGCCACCCCCTCAAAACAAAACAAAACAAAAAGAATTGCTCTTCTATCTATATTTGAAAGTGGCACAGGGGGACGGTCCACATGGGAGGGGAGAGAAGACAGTCATTGAAAGGTGTGCAAGAATAAGTTATTCACCCATGTGTATTATATACAAAATACACAGCTTATCATGGCCATACAGAAGATCTCTGTTGAAGGGAGGACAAGGTGTGCAGGTAGCAATTGGTAACACAGTTTTACAAATAAAAAGGCAAATACCTTTTTCCATTTTTTTGGCCAGTAAGAAAAAGACCTGACACTGAGGAGTGCTTTCCTTGGTTTCCTCAGTGTTTTTTATTATTTTTTTAATGTCCTCTCCCATGAAACGCCACGAAACCAAACACTAAAAAGCCACAACAAAACCCTCAGAGCCCCATCCAACCCAGCCTTGAACACTTCCAGGGATGGGGCATCCACAACTTTTCTGGGCAACCTGTTCAAGTGCCCCACCACCCTCACTTTAAGGAATTTCTTCATAATATATAATTAAACCTGCCCTATGGCAGTGGGAAGACATTTCCTCTTGTCCTGTCACTCCTGACCCTTGCCCAAAGTCCCTCTCCATCTCTCTTAGAGCCCCTTTAGGCACTGGAAGGGGCTCTGAGCTCTCCTCAGAGCCTTTTCTTCTCCAGCCTGAACAACTTCAACTGTCTCATCCTGTCTTTATAGGAGAGGTGCTCCAACCCTCTGAGGATCTTCATGGCCCTCCTGTGATGCCATCAGGCCTCTTTGCCATTCCACAAAGGCATATTTGGATTTTAAAAAATGACACCACAATCAGTCTGCTCTCTGTCAAAGCTTTCTAAGAGAACCATCCTAGAAAAGAAAAAAAATCAGTAATTAGGCTTTCCTTTTCCTTTGGAAAGTGAGACACACGGGCAGAAATTTTTATTCCATTTAATATTTGTCTATTTTCTGCTCAGAGATGTCTTTGGTCACTCTTGGATTTTGACCAGAATTTTATCTCGTCTCCTTTTCTTTCAGAAGTGTGGAGGAGCTAGGATATTATAAAATAAATTGCTTGTGATAAAACAGATAGGAAAAAAATGGGGTTGGAAATTTCAGATCACTCCAGTCAGCTGAACCTTCGTGTGAGATAACAGTGATTATTTTATTTAAATAGATTTGCCTACTTTACTACTGTGGAGAGCAATAGTCTCTTATAGCCTGTGTCATAAAGTAATGAGCAACAGCAAATGAGACCTGAAATGATATGATCTATTCAGAGCTTTTGTTGTGTTGCACTTTGCCTTTTAGTCACTTTTCCTTTAAAAAAAAAAAGGGTATTAATATATATTATCACCAATCCCATTTGTTATTAGTATATAATGGGAAAGGATGGCATTTTCGAGGTTTGTTATCCCAATATTCAGCTTATCTTCAATCTCATAAACTGCATTTTCGAGCTGAAAGGCACATATGTTTTGTTCAAGTCATTAAAATAATGCTGCATTAAATACTTCTCTAAAGTAAGACAAGTGCAACTGTGTTACCTTCTGGTTATTAGGATACATATGTCTAATATACATTAATTTTGGAGTCCCTTAGGGGAGAGCCTTGTTATTAATATAGCAAAGAACAGCTGAATGAGCATATGGTTTATTAAGACATGCTTATATTAATTATATGTGGGTGCTGTTCAAAAGGGTCACTGCTCTATAACAGGGAGACCCTTTGTGATCACTGCTTTGAACCTCAGAGCTCAGTAGGATTACTCTTGATCCAATCTATTTGTCTCTGGCTGGAAAAATCATTATATTTGTGTCTGGGTTGGAAATTAATGAAACACTTCAGAACTTAAGAGTGTGAAAACTCAAGCAATTGATGAATATGCAAAACTGAAGGTGGTTTTGCAGGCATGATGAAATTCCACGTGGGAAGGTCTAGAGCTCCCATACTTCTGTAATACCTTATGCAGCAATCTGATCATTAATGCAGCCTCACACAATAAATACAAAATAAAGCAGAATAATCTAGTAGGTCCGAATTACAAGTCAGTTGCAATGCTGTGTGCGTGGCTTCCATCCCTGTACTGCCCAATTGATTTGCTCTCTGAATATTGCAATTCCTGCTCTGTTACCTAAAACCAGTGAACATTAATGATGATCTGTGATTCTTAAGGCTGTTTTTCATTCCAGGAGATGACCCATTCCACACTGTCTCCTGCAGTGCTCCACTGCCTCTTTTACTGGAGTCCGAGGCAGAAGATTGCATAAGCCTGAAAATAAAGGTAACGTGGATTTAACCTTGAGAAGACGACTCAGTGTGGAACAAGCTGAGGACTGTTCATTCTTATAGCTCTTCCTCTGGCTTTAAAGCTCCTCTGCTCCCAGAAAAGGTGCAGCTCATGCCCAACACCTGGAATCACACGTGCTGTGTCTGCTGTGTCTGACTTATGACAAGCTGGGGACTTCTGTGCCAGAGCAGGCTGTGCTTGGCCCTTGCTGTCACTGGGCTCCCGAGCAGGGACCTGGTTTGCTGCACCCAACACAATTGCAGGAAAACCATGCACTGAAAGCAAAGACTTTCATTCATGTTTCTCCCTATTTTGTGGATACAAAAGGAATGCCATGTTGGATACTTTCCTGTGTTAACAGAAGCTGAAAATTGAAACATGAGTCGGGCCCCAGAACTGTGAAAAAACCCCAACACAGTAAGAATAACCTTTTAGACATATTTTCTGTACAATGCATTTTCTTTACATTGTTTGCAAACTTGGTTTCAGTGATACTTCAAGAACATTAGGGCAGGATCTATTCACAAGTTGCATCTGCAGCCCTGCACCTGTCATGCAATCATTCTTAGGCCTTTTAGGCATTAATATAAACTCAGCTGTGTGATGGGGAAGAGCAAAAGTTGCTCCTAGTGTATAAAAGCAAAGCCAATGTAAATACTTCTGTACTTCTGTGTCTCTCAGTAGCTATCTTCAAATTTTCCTGGGCTGTTGAGCAGCCTGTGTGGTAGGTTGTCAGGAAGGCAGAGTGTCCCCAGCATTCCCTGCTGAGGCTGAGGATGCTCTTTCTGACTGCAGGTGCCATTCCTGCCACTTGCCTGAGCCTTGGTTTTCCCAGCTGTGAACACCCATAGCACCCAAAAAGCATTGTAGACACATGTAAGAGCTATGGGTCTTGATTTAGAGCATTTCAATTACACCCTCACCCCCCGCAAAACCTGAGGGACTTTAAGACTCTAGGATCACTTCTTAGG
Organism: Hafferia zeledoni; assembly: GCA_035583235.1. NCBI lineage: Eukaryota > Metazoa > Chordata > Aves > Passeriformes > Thamnophilidae > Hafferia > Hafferia zeledoni. The sequence continues at coordinate 5,961,601 of JAWWEV010000029.1, read as the reverse complement.
GAAATATTCTAGAAATCTAAACCCTAAAGTAGCCTGGCAACAAAAGGTAGTTCTGATTTATGAATATATGCTTGTTATCAAAAGTTCTGAAGTTCAACTACAAAATTATACACAGAAAAGAAAGTTGCATCAACATTTTGCTGCAGTGCTTGAGAGACCACAAGAACAAAGGGAAGCAGCTCCCCCTGGGAGTGGAAAGCAAACAAGCCACAGGTGTGTGAGGGAGGTGCCATCAGGGCAGTGTTCCCTTGGCACGGACCAGCAGGTGTCCAGAGTTAAGCTGAGCAGTTCTTCACACAACCAGCTGTGTGGGGAGTCAATCAATGTGTTATTGGCCTCAGCTGAGGATAATTAGGTGGGGCTCAGTTTGCCAGTCACCCTCAGAACGTGAGGGCAGCAGAGTCGTGGCCGGGTGGGCTCTGCCCCACAAACCCCCCGTCTCTGGGGCCTGGCACTTCCAGCAGCTCCTCCAGCCCCCAGCTTGGGTCTGCCACAACGTGCTGTCACTGGTGAGTTGTGAGGCACTTGGTGAGGGATAGCCTGGAACAACGTGGGAGTTCTGGAGCAGCTTCTGGGAAAAGGCTTTCTGAGCTCCCACTGGCACAAAAAACCCATGCAAAAGTGGCTTCTGGGTGGTGTTAAGTGGTGTTAGTTGATTTGGTTGTATTTGGCTTGGTTTAAAAGGTACATTCAGTATGTGAGTTGGCATTTTCTTACACGGTTTTGGTTTCCAATAAGTTATTCCAAGGTGTGTGTGGGAGCTACTGCAGTTTGAGATGCAGTGGGAGAGTGGTCTCTGTGCCCCTCAGCCGGGGTGTGTGGCTGGGGGAGATGCTGAGGATCAGCAGCCTTTTGGCTGTAGGGCTGAGGAACCAGCTGAGTTTTAATAATGTTTTTGGTTGTGCCTGGCTTATCTGGGGAGCTCCTTAAGGAAAAACATCAAACTAGAGCTCTTGAGATTGGAAAGTACGGGAGGAGCAAACCACAAAGGGGAAAGTGAGGTAGCCACGAGGTGCTGATATCTTGGCAAAGGTGAGGGCTGAGAGTGCAGTGCATTGACCCTGTGGTGTGGATACTCCTGCCAGACTCAGAGGTGCTGTACCTATCTCTGGTTTTGTCTGGCTTTTTAAATGACTTGCCCATGTACAACTTTTTTTCCTTTATTTTTATTACCCTTTAAACCAGGGGAATCATTTTGCAGTGAAATTCTGAGAGCAAGGCTTTGGTAGGCAGCCCTTGATGGCAGTCTCTGCCCTATGAAAAAGAGGTATTAGTAGTTTTAAAGATGGATTATATGTAATTTCTTATTTCAGTGTTTAGTTTTTAAACCTTTTTAGTTACTAGATCTTGTAGCTGACATTAAAAAAACCCAAAACAACCCAGGGGGGTTTTGGATATTTTTTTCAGTCACAATATGTGCAAAGAAAAAAGTAAATGTAAGTATAAAAACAGTAGGACATAAAGCACTTTACTGGTCTCCCAGAATATTCTTCATAGTCTTCAAGAGCGAATACAAGCACCTGTTTATTCAGTGCAGGGAGGCATCTGTTAGTTTTGTTGGAAGATGCAAACACATATTTATGGAATATTTGGTGTCTGAAATGGAATCTGTGTCTCTTAATCTTCAGATTTCAAGTTCTTTTGTTTCTGCTATGTGAGGTTTTTTTTAACTTAATTAGTAAACAGTGCTGTGTGTTTGACACATATTAAGTGTCCAGGAAGTTGGAAAGCAAAGCTCCTAAATAATGTTGTGGTTGGTAAAGGACTGAGAAAAATTTGGATAGTTTCAGACTGAAAATACTTGAAATGTCAGAAGCTGAACATTTGAAAGTTGACACAATTCCATGAAGTTTTAATAGGAGAAGAACTGAGAGCTGTACTTTAATCACATTAGAAGAAACAGCTGATGTATTGTGTAACAGCAGTAATTCCAAACTAGAAGCCTACAAATAATCTGGCTACAAATTATATTGTCAAGAGATTCAAATACTTTGTAATATATTCTGATACATATTAATTTGAGAGCCCTATAGGGGACAGTCTTGTTATTAATACACAGAGGAACAGATGCCATAGCATATGGTTTACCAACTTGTATTTATGTTAATTCTATGTAAATAGGATTTTAATAAGGTATCATTAGTCTATAGCTTCATTTTCCTAATATATCTTTCTTCTTTTAAGATGATAATGGAATCATCTAAATTGGGGTCTAGGATCATGGAAAGGGTCTATTTTATGTAAAACATAAAAGTGGGTAAAATTGTGACATTTTCTGAGCATTTTGTCATCATTTAAACCTCCAGTGAAGACATTTGAATTATTTTATTCACCAATTCTACAATTTCTAAAACCACTTCTTGGTATCTGCATTGATACATTTTTGTATCAAACCCTACCTGCTTGATATATTTTTAAAAAATTCTTACCTATCTTGTGCAGATTTCTGGTAGTTTGAACTTCCATTCAGCTGTCTGGAGAAGCTTGCAAAATTTTGTAAAATCCCAGAAAATTTCCAGCATCACCTTAAATTTGATGTCTGTTGAACTTGCTATGCAGCTCCTCTCTTGCTGTCAGCTGGAAAAGCTGTGAATGCATTTCTGAGTCAGCTCAGGCTTCTCGACAGTTTTCTCTGGGGCACAATTTTTTTTAATTATGCTCCCAGGCATTGCTTGGAGCCATTTGGGTTTGTGATGAGAACAGAGTAAGCAATCTGTGTTCCTGCAAGCAGGTGAGGAAATAAAGTACTAATCAGCACTGGTGCTTCAGAGGACTTTGGAAAACTTTCTGCCTGCTATTAGGAATTTCTGTTTGCAGCTATTGAATCAACTTTCCAAACTATACCAGTGCAGCTCAATAGAACTTTGTCTTTGTGGAAACACAAAAATTCTGTTTCTCTGCCCTAAAAAGTCTTAAGCTGCATTACCTGTAACTTCCTGTTCATGACAGAAAAATTGCAAATAGAGGTTCAGATTTAATTCTCTCCCCAATAGTTAGAGATGAGGTTGCTTTGTTCTTTCAAGAAAGAAAAAAAAACAAGTCTGAAACTTGTTTTGCATTTCTAATGCTCTGGATTTGGGGGTTATTTGCAGGATGAGAAGTGGAAATGTGAAACTTGCTTAAGTTTAAATGTCTAAATGCAATTTATAAAGGAGTCTTGTAAAACTTTGCTGTGCAAGTATGTCAGAAATACTTTGTTAATACTTGGTTTTATCTCTCCTCCAAGTTTAGGGAGGCTGCTTAGAATACCCCACATGTCAGAGTTGTATGATTATGTTTGAGTAACTAAGGCAGCAGAAGGATTTCACATCGAAATTATTTGAAAAATGCTAATGGATGTAATAACTCAATGTAAATATCACAAAAACTTTAGAGTGCACTGCTCTCTTCTGTTCTGTTCCTCAAGTCTTGGGACCCACAGACTAAGTTCCCATAAGGTTAAAGTTCTGTGTTGGGCTATTAGTCACTTCACTGTGCAGGTGCTGAGTTTCTGCTCATCACTGGGCAATGGTACGGAAACAGCACTTAAGAGATGAGAATGAAAATTAATTTTAGTTTTTGATTCTTTAGACAGATAAGTAAATACCTTGAAAACAAAGTGAAAGAAAAGAAAAAATTGAAAAAATGTAGGAGTTCTGTATTCCTTTGTCTATATTTGTAATAAACCATGAGAAAAGTGGCCAGTGAGCAATATTTCCTCTCTCTCCATGAGACACATCTTTGCTCATAGTAAGAAACACTGGGGATTCATAATATATCCAAAGTGAAAGGACAGTCTGTGTCCTCAGCAACAGAGGGATATCGGCTCATAGATCTTTGCCTGCCAAGAGGTGGCAATTTAATCTGACAAGTTTGCTGCCAATGAGGACAGCTTTAGGAGTTCAGCTGCCCTGGTAAAGATTTGACATGTCACTGAGGGATGTTGTGCACAAGCTTGACAATAAACTGGAACTTGCTAATGCAGTTTAAGGTTGCTGTGAAAATTTATTAGAAACTAGAGTCTGTAAAATTACTATACTCCAGAAATGTTTTTCTTTCCCTACTGAATATATGTGATATTTAATGCACAGCACACATTTAAAAACTTCTTTGCAGGTCATGTAAAACAAATCTATTGTAATGCACGTGAAATGGCAAGGAATTCTGTTAGAGGCATGTGAGACTAAACAGAGTGGGAGAGCTGCCCTCAGGTGGCAGAGCAGAAGCCTGTCCAGACTGAAGGTTTGATTGCTGGATGGATCTGTCCAGCTTTGTGCCTGGAGAGGGACCTAAGTGGCCTGTGGGGTTTAGATGTGTGCAAAACCTCAGGGGATCTCTGTAGGACTCGCACAGTTGGACTCGAGGGTCGTGGGGTGCTGAAGCAAAGTTTGGAGGCAGCTTCTCAGTCAAGACCCCCTTTCCAAATGCCCTTTGAAGTCTGGCTACTATCTGAATCTGAAGCAAAAATAATTTTGCATTTCTTTCACTGAAGGAACTAATTGATTTCAATGAGAAGTGAAAGAAAATTACTTGATATGCAGCTCATGTTTCAAGTTTGATCTGGGGGGTGCTGAGGTGTTGGGGATAGGGTGTTCAGAACCCCAAATGGTGAAGCAGATCTCATAGCAGTTCATCACTCTGGGATGTGTTGACAAATGCCACCTGGAAGGATATTAGTTATGAACTCATAAAATTTGTGAATAAACTCCAGAATGAGAGAAGTGTGTGGGGAAAAAAAAAGACCGTGAAAGCATTGAAGGATCTGCCAGAGTGCATTTTCAATCATAGAGCCTTTTTGAATTGGTATTTGTTAGCTCTTGATAGCCCTTGGAGAAAGGCATGTTTAATACTCCTGTCTTTCCTAATGTCTTTGTAATTCCTAAGCAGGCAGTCATTCTGAGGTTCCATGCTAACAGCAAACAGGACTGTTGCTTGAAGATTTCATTGATTGCTGATGAAAGAGGAATCATCATAGTCTTGCTGTACACTTTGTGACTTCAGCTGAGGTTGATATCTGGGATCAACTACCTCCAATAGTGTTTGGATGGTCTTTTAGAGTTGTCAATATTAAGGTGGGTTATGATACCAAACTCCTGACTGTTCTTTCTAATGGCTACCTTTAGTCAAAAGGAGAGTAAATTAAATGACAGAATCTCTTCCAGTATAGCTATAACTTGGTACATATCAAGGCTGGGAAAGTCCAAGAAGGTTGAAAAGCTGGTTTAGCTTGTCTTGATGTGTTTCTTTTATATTCTGTTAGTACAGAGAGAATGTATTGATCTCACAAGTTAATGAAAAGCTTAAACCCTAAAAAAAAAAAAATCTCCAGAGAGTTTTTCCAATGACTTTCAAACACAGTACAACTAATTAGGAAACTGAGGTCAGTATGGGTGGTGTTGGTGGCCAGAGCCAGTCTGAGATGGCAAGAGGGAGCTGTACTCAGGATGGCCTCACACTTTCCACCTGGCTTTGCTTTTTGTGAAGGTTCTCTGTAGCTGCAGTTGCAGTAATTGCAAAGTTTGGCTCTCCTTCTGGTATATTTCTGGCATGTGGTGATGTCAGCATTCTAATCATATTTAATTGAGAGCTTCATGGACTTGAACAGCATGCCTGGGCAGCTGGGATCTTGCTGGAGAGAGAGGCTTGAAAGAAGGGAATCCAGATGTGTAGATTAGTGTTTGCAAGGGGAAACCATTTTAATAAAATTCCTTGGACATCAACTAGTATTCTGCAAGTGATAGTAAAAGATCACAGGTCACTTTGGGAACCTGGGATGTACTTAATTTTATGGTGTTAGGCCTGATAACATAGTTTTTATTTTCTCCTAACTCTTGAGATAGCTGCTATAATGCTGTAACAGCTTGGCCATTGAACTGCAGAGAGTGATCCCTGTTCAAAGCCAAATCATGCTGGGGGGTGTTGAATTTTGGTAATGAAAAACAATATCCTGCTTTGCTTGTAGTGTAACTGTTAGAACAGAAACTGGTAACTTCCAGGTAAGTTTTTTTTGTTTAAAAAGCAGTGTCACAGCCTCCAGGGTTTTGCTGAGAAGTCATAACTGTAATTCTTTTATAAATTATTTTGTGGGAAGTAGGTAGGGTCTGTTTGTTCTACCAGAAAGTCGTGGCCCTCTTGGACAAATCTTGCTGTCACGTTGATGGTTTGTGTCTGTCAGAGCTGTGCATCTGCACAGTGCTGAGCCTGCAGCAGGTCCCCAGCCTCGGGCAGTGCCTGCCAGAGGGGCTGCAGAGCTGCAGTGGTAGCTGCAGGAGCAGGTTACCCACAGCCACTGGGAGAAGTGCATTGCTCAAGCTGTCTCATCCACCTCTGCGCTCTTTATTTGTTTCTCTCCCCTGCTGCTTCAGGGGGATCAGCTGCATGTTGCCAATTAGGCTCATCAGCATTGTCAATAACAGATGTGGAGCTCCTGGTAATCCCCTGCCCTTGTTAGTGGACTGCAAGGGCTTCTGGCTGTTTGTGATGAGATTTAACCCTTATCCCCCTACAGGGAGCCAAGTGACTCTGTCAAAGACCAGGAGTCATTTTTTTCTATTCTATATTTTAAGGGTTCTTTTACCACTGTCTCAGTCCCAGTTGGTTTGATTAGACTCTGGTTTTAGCTGTGGGTTCCAGCTTGCAGGAAAACATAATTAATTTCATCGCAAATCAATGTGAAAATGATATTTGAAGAACTCTGCTTCCAGCTAAAGGTAATTGCTCAAAGTTTCATTATCTGTCAAGCAGATTATTTGGACCTATCATGAAATGCAAGCTGCAAGCAAAGCTTTTCAGTTAGCAGCAGCATCCCCTTACAGGGAAAACCTGCAAACGTGTTCATTAGACAGGATGCTCAAAGACTTCAGCTTTTGCACACTTACTGTCACTTTTGCTGAGAGCAACCCCCAGTGCACATTCTTTATTTATGCCAAGATCAGGCAGCTTCAGTGCTTGTGCTACAGTGACTTTGCTCCTCCCAGGGGAGTGATTCAGTTTAGGGAGAATGTAACACTTGGTGACTTTTGCAAACTAGTAGAAATCAAAGCAGTCTACACTGCAAATTTGTTCCTGTGAAAATCCATCTTGGAAGATATACTTTTCTTGAGAGAGAAGTTGTAACTAACCTTGACACTCTTTGCTGTCTTACTAATTGGGGAATGGTTGATCTAAACATGCTGTGGAGCTGTAGGTGAGTAAGGAACCCACAGGTTTGTTCTCTGGCCATTGAATCAGAGTGGGTGAGGGTCTCAGCACAGTGCTTGCATTTTCTCTTTGAGCTCAAGAATAAAGTTGGAGGCCTGCCACAATATTGAGTCTAAATTACTGTCTAATTGCTAGTAGTGTTAGGTTAAATATTTAGCATCTGAAGTTGCTCTCTCATAAGCAACCTCTACAGAATGAGACATGTACATGATGCTGTAGACCCTTGAAACTATAAATAAATGTGTAAACAAAATCCCAACTGAGTGTTTGGTGAGCCATTTGCTGGTCTGAGCAGCAGCCAGTGACAGGATGATGCTGCTGAGCCTCTGCCTTTAGGTGCCAGTGGCAAGAAGCCAAAAACATGGAAAAGCATAGCACGAAATTGGAATTTAATTTCACAAGGTATCCTAATCTTTATTTATTTATTATTATTTTGGCAAAGAGTACAGGAGATCCTCAGGCACAATTTCTATCATGAACATGAACTGTATAAGGGTAGAAAAATACCTACTGATCTGAAATGAGTTGACTATTTGGCTCATCTGAATTGCAGCATTGAACAGTGGGGCTGAACATTCTTGATATATTTAACTATTGACACTGTACGTGTCTTCTGGGCTACCTTAGAATCTAAACTTGGACTAAACCAAAGCACTTTGGTGCACTTCTTTTCATGGATCAATGCAGTAGCTTTTTCCCAAAGCTGAACAGAATATCCTAACCTTTTGTTCCACTCCGAAATAGTAGTAGAAATTTAAATACCAATATCAGATTTGCTTCACAGCACCACAGCTGATGGATTATTGATTGATTCATAACAAAGTTTTAATCCTCTGGATATTGAGTAAATCATGAAGCTATTACATTGTATCACTGTATTTCATCTCATTTGTCATTAGCAAGTTACAAATTATTTCACTTTGCTGCTTTGTCATCAAAACTTTGTTGAAATTAGATTTGCAGAAATTAACATGTATAACAAAACTTTGAAATGAGTTATGAATCACTTAAATTGAGTTATCAGTTGGTGGGTGCTTAGGAGTTCATACTTGAATTCTGTCTGAGGGGAAACTCTGTTTTTCGAAGGTCTTAAAAAGAAGTTTAACATAATGTCCTGTACAAGGATGAGTTAATTTACAGTGATGATTTTCCTGTGTATTTTGCTGAGCCCATTTGGGCCTGTATGGGAAAAACATTTCAGAGGAAAATGTGCATTGGGGTGATCTTGCAGGTTGATTTATGTCACCTGTAGATGGGCAGAACAGAGGAGTTTCTGAAGGATATTAATTTAAAACTTTAAAATTTTCTATAAAAAAACCAAACCAAAACCAAGGAAGTGCCAATTTCATAGGGATTATGCAGATACCATACTCAAAAATTACATACCCTTACTTAAATTAGGATTAAATTGCAATTGTTGCATAGCCTGGTGTGTTGATTTGTACTTTCTTTGTATGTTTGAAAAGTGAATTTTCATTTACTTGTGCTACCACTTCCTGAGTTGCTATCTCTGTGTTTCCCATGGCAACAGGTTTCTCTGTGATTGAGCAAGTATCATTTTCTTGCTTTGGGTCTTAGCAGTGTTAGCTAAGGTATGAACACAGAGCCTCGAACAAAGGGCTGATAAAATACAGTTTTCAAGGAATTTTCTTTGAACCTTAACTGGTTCGGGGTTTTTGTTGGGGGGTTTTTTTGGATTAAATTAGTGTATGATTTCTTATCCATATAGTGCATGTAAATACTGCAAGGTTCGATAACAAGAGTTTTTGTAAGCAAAATGACTTTAATGCTTTGCCTCAGAATTCTTGTGGAAAGTTGAGCAAATCACTCAACTTGGTGGTTTGCTTATTGCTTTTATACTTAACTTGTGATCACTTTAACACTTGGGAGAGATGGTGTGATGCTAATTACACAAAATACAACTTCATTCTTCTCTCTTTGTAGAAATATCTGATTTTATTTTGAATTTTGTAAGTAGTTTCTGCAGAAAGGCCACTCTTTGCCCAGTAAGTTCTGTCATTGTAAGTTCAGCCATGTCCACTAGTGCTGTCCTGTATAAGCATTTTTTTGTTCCCAGGAATTACATTCACAAAATGTGGGATATATCCTTAAGAGCAGAAGGCTTTATTCCAAGGGACAGGTTGACAGAAAGGCATTGTAGTGAGGATTTCATCTTTACTAGTTTGTTTTATGGTGTGTAAGAACTCCCCCAGGCAGCAAGAGTTAAAGTTGCACCACAGCAACTCAAAGCTTCCAAACTAATGGATGTAAGGCTGAAACAACTGTCTGCCTCACAGTTAGCAAGTCAGAAACCACAAAGCACAAAAGCAACACTTCACTGCCGTGGATTTCTGCCTTCATGAAAGCTTAGATATTTTTTGGTAGGAATTTCTTATTCCTGTGACCATTTGAGTTCTGAAGCTTTAGATTGTGGATAATGTGGCTGTGCTCTGAACAGCTACTTGAGTGAAGTTCTAATTCCCTTCCTGTGAGTGGCATGATCTGCCAAGCTGGTCTGTCTTCAAAGAGCCACAGGTGCAGGTTCTTCTCTGTTAATGTGTGTTGACTGGAAAGGAAATAGTTAAAAAACACAAACAAACCCCAACGAAGCAAAACCTCTTGATGTAATTTTTATTCTTAGTAAAAGAAGAATGGTAGCTCTACCAAAGAGCCAGAAGCAGATACTGGTGCAGCCAACAGGAGGTGCATTATGTGGCAATATGTTGCATCAGGGAGCCACCCATTTTGTGCAGTTCTGCAGCCCTGAATATTGCAAGGGCTTTACACCTTCACCATCCAGTCCCTTGATTTTGATCTTGTACTATCTTCTGCCAAACTTAACCCAGCAGACTGGTAGCAGAGCTTCATTCTGAAAATGTGAGCTTGTTCTTATTTTTGTGTCACACTCTGCCTTTATTCTGTCACTTGTAATGCAGAGATTGGAAATCAATGAGTCTGACTATACTTGTTTAAGTGCCAGGATATTTTCTCACTTTTCAAGTGAATGTGCTGGAGCTCTGTGATAAGTAACATCAAAGCACATTTTGTTAATTTATTACTTTCCACAAGGTCTAATGTTTGCTGCTCTGTAGCTGTATTTCCTAAGCCTGCCTTACCTCTAATTTTTGATACATGATAAATAGAACATATAATTTCAGTTAAGCAAGATGAATCTTGTTTAAGTAACTTTGCCAGTACTGTTTGATCATTAAAAATAAAGGAACGGTAGAAAACCTGGTAGAAGTGTAGTAATGAACTGGAAATGTAAAATGTGAAACTTGGGCATAAAGAGATTTATAAAAAGCCTGCTGGTTCACATGGACAATTCTCACCAAGTGCTGGTTTTTGCATGCACAGTGTGGATGCACAGTTGGGCAACATGGACAGGATGAATCTTTGAAGTGGCCTGAAATATTATGCTTTTGTCCAAGAGTTAGTTAATTTATTGGATTTTTTGTTGTTATTTCTTGATTAAATGATGATTCACAAAACGATACCTGAAGTATCCAAACAAACCCACTGGAAAGCATAATATTTGTCAGGCAGTAACCACTGGTGGTGATTAATGAAGCTGGTGTTTGAATGATGACATTGCAAATGGAACTAGCAATGGTTGAATTAGCACTGAGCAACTCTTACACTTGCAAGGCATTTATTCATCAGAATGCAAAAAATAGAAGGGCATCTCTTCATTTAGTAATTTCTTATAGTAGATATTAATAGCTATTTATTAAGACTAAAACTTGGATACAGCACAAAAACAATCATCTACTTTATTTTTAGATAATACTGTATGATTGATAAAGCATGATGTTGATAATTCATCACAATAAGAAAAAAGATTAAAATCTTTGTTTAATAGCATTGTTTTTCATCATGTATTGAATTATCAGAACTCAATATCATAAATCTTTGTTAGAGAGGGAGGATATTTCCTTTGCAGGTCTGCTGATCAGATTTCTGCAAAACTGTTGACATGTTAGAAAATGGTTAAAAGAATAGAAGTACAAAATACTTGCTTACAAAATGGTATAATTGGACCCAGCTTGCTTTGGTTTCCACTAAACTCCTGCAGAACTGGAACTGTCTATGTGGAGTCTGGTTCTAAAATTGTGTAGTTGCAAGGACAGGACTTGTTCCAAAGCAGCAAATTCTCCATTCCCAAGGGCTTTATTGACCACTACCTGGAGGATGGCTGGGTAATGTTTTCGAGACCAATTAAGAAGTAGTTGCCATTTGACTATTAAAGATGTTCAGTTTTCTTAGGTAGAAGGGTGTGGGCAAACTGGAACACTTTCCTTCTGGGTTTGAAGTCCAGTGTTAGTCTTCAAACTGCACAACAGACACTGCACTTGAGTTGTGAGCATTTGAATAAAGGCAGGAAAGGCCTTGGAGGATGTTTGGGTTTATTAGCCTGTAACAGATTTAGGAAATGCACATCTAAGTATGTCCAACTATTTGCAGAAACCATTTCCATTATTTCATACAGATCTGCACAGGCCTCTTTTGCCTCTGAACTCTGGAGCGCTGCTTTATCAAGCAGCCGCTTTAGAGTGTTTTGCACCAGTCATTTTAGTGTTACCATAAAACCTGCTTTCCCTCACACCTATAAAACTCATAATTTGCTGCAAGCTCAGTGGAGCCGTTTGTGAAATTATTTTGGGTTTAGTCTTTATCATGAGCCCAATGGGCGGGTTTGCTCCAGAAAATGGGACTATAGGTTGAATAGGATTTTTTTGAGAGTTAGCTTCAGGGACAAAAGTTTGTCCTGTTGTATCTACTTCTACTTGATACTGTGTTTCCAAAATCAAGTTTTAAAAATAATTAAGTTTATTAGTCAATCATCAGAGTACCATTTTGAAGAAAAGAAATTACATTAATTAAAATGCAACCTAATCCTTTGTGACTTTGTTTATATGATTTATAAAGAAGTATTCCTGAGGAGTGCTCTTTGAGGTGACTGAGAAATTATCTACAAAATTCTCAGGCCTGGATGATGTATCTTGATGTTCATTTCAGAGTAAAGAACTTTGATAGAGCAATTAGGAATAAACTGAGTGGTTCTGCTCTACCTGGCAAGCTGAAATTAATTTAGTGCATTAGTTCATTATAGCTTAAGCTTCACATTTAAATATCAAAAATGTAGTCATTGTATTTGCAGATTAGATCTGTGTTTTTCTGCTTTCTCTGATATATGGGCATCTGTTATTGCTAATCTTAGGGAAATGTAATCAGAGAGAGCTTTATTTATTTTATTTATCGCATTTACAGCTTTTTCCCTATTGTGACAAAAGTCTTATGAAGCTTTTTGTCTCTGGATCTCAAAACTATATAGATTAAGACCTACCCTTGAACTATGCAATGTTTTTCAATGGCAAAAACTTCTTTATTGTAAATGAGTAAACCAACTGAGTTTGTGGTTTGACACTTATGAAACGGGAGAGAGGGGAAAGCACAACTTGGTTCCATTAAAAATGCCAATTCCATTTTAAGTGTTGGATTTGAATAGTTTAGGAACTTAAAACTCAGCTCTGCCCTGGGAGCTGTGCCCCAGTGCATGTCAGGGATGCAGCCCTGGCAGTGAGCGGTGGGCTCAGGCAGAGGCAGTGCCCGGCTGGGCTCTGTTCTGTGCTGCCATCTGCCCTCTGTCACCGTGGGGGCACCGTGCCTTCCCTCCAACATGTTCTCTGTTCATGTTGATACCATATCATATCTGCACACATTTGATAAATTATATCTTTGACTTCTTGTGTTTAGGGTAACTCAGGCCCAGCTGGGTCATGTCATTACTAAAACAGCTCTACATTAATTGCTGTTTGGTCATGTGCTCTGACAGTTAACTTCTTGGAGACTCTTAGTTTCCCCTAATGACTTACTTGTGTCATCTTGAGGCCTCTTATTCATAGCTATTATTGTCATGTCCCATTCCTAAATGAGCTGCTGTCCTCTGGGGCCTCGACTGAATTCTAGAAAACTTTCTGCTACTTTCAATTGAATTCTAGAAAATAACTTGGGTAGCTGTTATTATGCTACTTAATAACTGGAGCTGGCTTCATATTATCCTGCGTTTTGTCACTTGTAATACCATAATTTTTATGCCAATCTCTTCAATACTACTTAATAAAAAACATCTAGATGAAGTAAAAATAATGTATTGCCTGAGATACTTGCATTACTTAGGACAGCTGGTTAGGGCAGTAAAATAAGGAGCCTCATCTTCCTGAATACTCAAACAAGTCTGAGGAAAACTACTCCTTTCATTTAATGGTGTGATTACCCATGTGTTATTTTTAGCCTTCAGAGGATTCTAATACAGGCATTTGCACATCTGGTCAAATCATGCACTTCCTTAAAGAATGGCTGTTCTGGTGTCTGTACTTTATTTTTTTTTTTAATCTATCTTTAGATGAACACCTTTTGCTGAGCCTCCACACCTCACCACTGGGCTGAGAAGCAGCACATCTGCCATGACAACAGCCCCTTTCACCAGCCAATTCTCTTGAGCCCCCTGAAAGAGCTCTAGGGCAGAGTTCCTGAGCTGTGTCCTTTTTTCAACATATTCTTGGACTCCTTCTTTTGCCTCAAGCTTTCTGCTTGAGCCCATCTACTTTTCAGCTTTGCTGCTTGCACATTTCCCTTTACTCTGCTTCCATGTTCCTGCATTTCATATTTGTTATCAGTAGGGATTTTTCCTCTGCTGTAATCTGGTTAAATTTGGGGCTTTGTGAAATCAGTAACTGATCAACTGATTGTGGGAATTGAGACAGGGAATTGACTTTTATTGCTTTTTTTTTTCCCCTGCTATCATAGAAGACACTGCCTGACCAGCCTGTCCTACACTGGAGGGTGCATGTGGCACCAGGCTGAGGTGGGCAGATGCCTGGGCAGGCTGGGCCACGGGCTGTGCCCACACCAGGATGCCAGCACAGCTGCCCCATTGCAGTCCCACGGCTGTTCAGCTGCAGGCTCAGAGCTGTGGCAAGGGCAGGTGTCTGTCTCTGTGAGCAGACGCTCCTGCATCTGGGTGCTGTTTGTCACTATAATGACTTGGCTCCTTATCATCTCATCCCTGAATTCCCTTAATGTGCTTGTAACCACCAGGCCCCATACTGTGGCCACAGACTTGATTGATGGGTTCCTGTCTTGCTGACCACTCTGCTGGAGCTTCTCGTGTGCTGCTAAAGCATAGGGAGTGTTTAATGTGGCTTTAGAGCACCCGAACACTCTCCCCATTATGGTGGCCAGATTGGGGCTTTGCCTCAGTGAGTAAGATCCTCTGCCTTCTCTGCCCATCCTTACCTTGGGTCACTCAGCCAAAAATAACACTGACAGTCATAAAAGGACTGTTTTGTTCCTGAAAGCTGTGAAAAGACCAGTAGCTGTATATGAAGTTTGCTTAATTTGTTAACAAACTAGTGAGAATATGCAAGAAGGTAAGACTAAGTGTTTACTCAGCTCTGCAGGATAACCATCTGACATATTTTTTTGAATGCTTTTCTCTTGATCTTCATGCACAGGACCCCCTCTTAGAGGGGATTTCTGTCTGATTGCTGGAGGATACAGGGTAGTTACACACAGAGTACAAAACCTGGCCTCAGACATTTGTAAAAGTTTATTTTATTAATCATTCCTTGAATAATACTTTTCACTCCAGCTGGTGTAGATCTAAACTGCTTCTAAATGCAGCTTATACTTTTTTGAAGCCAACGAAAATGGACATACAAATATGAACGTTTGTCAGGAAGTTTAAATTTTTAACAAGGCTTTCACTTGCTGGTTTCTGTACCTGGATTTCCTGCAGTGGCATTCCCAGGGGAAGAGCTGTTACATGGAGGGCACTGCTCAGAAAGGCTGAATACTAAGGATGACTGTTCTGAGCTCCTCCACACACTGTTAACAAAACTGCTGCAAGGAAGATATTGGGAGGGCTGGTGGTGCTGGGGCCAGGTGAGGACAGAGCTGCCCAGCAGGCCTGGAGAGCAGGAGTGTCAGCTCAGGCTGCTGCTGTGCTGGCAGAGGAAAAGGGCTGGGACTACTTTGTTTGGACAGACTCTCTTCTTCTGTATCACTTTTTTTTTTTTTTTTGGGGGGGGGGGGGGGGGGGGGGGGGGGGGGGGGGGGGGGGGGGGGGGGGGGGGGGGGGGGG
>JAWWEV010000029.1:5911037-5936949 GCA_035583235.1 Hafferia zeledoni | reverse complement strand
GTGTGTGTGTGTGTGTGAGAAGGGTGTGTGTTTGCCTGACCTTTTTAACCAAAGCCACAGCTCAGCCCCCTCAAACATCTAAAACTATTTTCACTGTGGAATCGGCACCTTTTGTATTTTTGTTTTAGGAACTATATTTCATTTTCCCTTCCGTTTAGATTTTCTATCTACTTGAAATACCTTCTCAGTGTTTCATGCTGTTTATTGTGGTCAGAGGAGTGTTGCCTGAACTCAATACTGCATACTCTTGAAAATCTCTGAACAGGCTTCTAAGATAGACATTTAGGTTAGCTTTAGGAATAAAACAAACCACTTAGTGAATTCAAGGATTAGTAGAACTTTTTCAAGATCTGAAGTGTTTTGAAAGAGCTAGTGGACAAAAAAATAAATCACTAGTAATAAAACTTTGGAACAATGGGGTTTCTTAATATATTTATTTGCTGCTTATGTAATATTGCTGTGTCGATTTAGTATTTGACAGAGTTACACAGAGACAAAAAAAAAATCCCCAAAACACCTGCCCAGAAGATAGAAGAGCTCACAAAAAAAGAGAAAAGAAAAAAAAGAAAAAAAATTGCCCCAATTGACCACTAGGTGATAGCCTTGTTCAATTTATTCATTTTATCAAGGTCATTTATATAAAGATTAAAAATATTGCACACTGAAGCTCTTAAAGAATTGTATTCATGAAAAATAAATATTTTCTTTCATGAACATCAAACCAAACTTTACTGTTTTTCTAGTTTATAAATATTTATGAGTCATAACACAACCTTTTCCAATGCTGTATTGGATTTATTTTACTATGATTAGTCCCCAACAAACATACAACAGTGCACAGTAAATGCACGTATACTTATCTTCTTAGTCTGCCTCAATGACACCAATGCAATTAGAACCATTGGGGTTTAGTGTAGACTGAAGCATTGACATTTTAAGTTTGATTTTTCTCATTATTACTCTGCACGGCCAAAGAGAAGCTAAGATAGTTTTCCAGATGTTACTGGCTTCATCTCTGCTTTAAAGGGCTAATTTGTTTTAAAAAAATGTCTTTTTATATATTGAAAAATTGACACACAGAGCTGTTTTGATTTTGTGAGAGGACTCTCTCAAATCAGAATCATAAAGATGCAAAATATATTTAACACCTGAAGCATTAAGTCTTCACAATATTGGAATTCTTTCTGAAGAATTCAGTAAGGCTCATCAAGACTTGACCAGCAATAGCATATGTGGCTTTACTATTAAGTTAAGAAATATTCACCATTTATAGGATAGAGGCGAACTCAGTAACTTTGAAGTATGTTCCTTATAGCCAATAATACACTGCATTTAATTTTTGTAGTATTATTTTATTAATTCTTAAGATTACCCTATCTCTTTAATGTAATATTTTTGAGGACTAATAAAAATGTCTTGATTACTTATTTTCTAGAGCAAGAAAAGGGGCGAATACTTGTGAGTACTTGGAATTGAATTCAGTACAGCTTTACTTTGTGTCTTTGCTTGGATGTGCTGGAAGTCTGACATTGAAAGGTATCTCTCTACATGCCTACCTTTACTTTCATGCCAGAAATCTCATTTGAAGACAAGTAGGGGAATAAACTAATTCTATGGAAATATTATGCATACCATTGTAGTGTTAGAAGTGAAAGCAGCACTCCAGAGAACATGCTGAAATCCATATTCTATGAAAATGTGTCCTTTGAAAATAGGCATTGTTCGGGTTTCATTTATTTGTAAATCGTCTGCTGAATGCTCACACCAGGATCATCTTAGCTTTGCCAGAATTCAGCTGCCCGTTTCTAAAATCGCTCTCATGTTCTTTCTTGTGGAGATCTGGGCACCTGTTGCCCAGGAACTGGATGTTTTCTGAAGGAATTGTTGTGGTCCAGAGTCAATGATCCATCAATGATACCTGCATTCCTCTTCCAGTCCTTGCAGCAGTTACTCTTCCTTCTACCAGCCTTCAGAGTGTGCTTTCTACAAGGCAACCAAATCCAACCAAAACATATATTGCATTGCTTTGGGGAAGTGACTTCACTGAGACCATGGCTCAAAACACACCCGATCCTGTCTGTGCTCAGTGGAAAGCTTTCCTTGTGCGCCAGAGGTGTGTGTGTGATGGGTTTTAATGTGTGGTTTGTAGTTTTACAAGGTCATTTTCTTCAGACATAGTCAGGTGCCAGTCTCTGTCAAAAGACCATCCCCTTTGTCCAGGCATGACCATCTTAAAGTACACATGTATTATATGACATCTGCCCCATCTGGTTCTCCCTTGCCCTTGTTTCCGTTGCCTTGTTGCCCATACTAGGGGACATCCATGGGACTTGGAGCCTCTGGGAGGAAGCAGCTTGAACTGGCTGTACCTACATGTGGAACCACATGGGGAACAAAAGGTGCTGAGAAGTCTGAATTAACTGAAAGAGGCTCAGAGAAGGTGATAGAAAACAAAGCTTGAGGAATGTCAGTCTACTGTCAAAGCAATCTAACCCATCAATAGGTGAGAGAGGATAGGAAGGCAAAAGCAGCAAAAAGTAGGGAAGAAGGCAAAATATTGCTGTGACACTTTGTGAGGAGTCAGGAAAAATGAACATGTGCAGTCCTGGATGTTCGGCACAGTGTGATGAGCAGCTGGGAGGAAAGTGAAGTAGCATCTGCAGTTAGTGATACGTTCTCATGAACCACACTCTTTCCATTCAGGAGGGGACTTGGAGCTCAATCCAATCCAGGCTGATGACTGATCTCAAACTTGCCCTTTTCTTTCTTTATTTTTTTAAATTTTTCTTTCCAGTTCCTACTGCTCACCCCAAACCCAGCAGGCACTGGAGAGCAGTGACTAATGCTGTGTCAGTAAAACTGCTGGACCTTGGGCAACTACTGTGATTTCTCACATTTAGCTGGCTGAATTTCCATTTTCTAATATCAGTGGATGGTTAACTTTACTAGGCTTTGTATTTGGGTCTGGAATAGACTTTTTTTTCTTTTAAAATGAGGGGAAAAATAAGTGTCAGTACTTGCAGACAAAATTTGAACTCAGAGTGGGAGATACAAGATGTTTTGCTGTCACCCTCCATAATTCCATTTCATATTAGTCCTACGATTGTCTTAAGTGAGAATGACTGAGCTTTTACTGCTGCCTGCAGAAGTCGTATTTCCATGTGTTTTTCCTGGTCTTGTGCTTCTGTGAGCTGTTCTTTTCTAATTTTCTTGGGTATTGGGAAGATAAGACTCATAAATGATATCCTGATAAAGAAATGTGGCTCAAATCCAAGCTTGATTTAGAATTCATCTTGACTTTGTAGCCATGCAATGACTATTTGTATAGTAACTGGAAAAAAAAAAAAAAAAAGGCAACATAGAAATTAGTGACTTGTGTCTCAGTGGCAGCAGTGAGTAGAGAAAGACCCCAGGCAGTAGGGATGGCAAGGTGGCACTGCTGAACTTGGTATTACCCATGACATCAGAATTGCTAGAGTTGGAGCACAACACACGGGGAGAAACTGGAAAAGCTGAATCTCTTCTAAGAGAAGTCTTAGGGGAGGATCCTATTGCTGTTTATGATTACTTAAAGGGATTTTAAAGAGAAGATGAAGACTTCTGGAGGGGTATGGCAAAAGGGCAGAGGAAAACAGGTACAAGCTACAGGAGAAATTCCAGTTGAATGTGAGGGGAAGCAGAGAATCTCAAAGTCATGCTAGTCAGCCACTGGAGCAGGTTGCCAGGAAAAGCTTGGGGGAGTTCCACCCACAGACATGTTCAGAATTCTCTTTGATGTATAGCAACCTGGCGTGGCTCTGGGTTAAACTTGAGATGATGTTCAAATCTCAGTCTGATTCTACAGTGCTAGAGCATGCGGTTGTCTTGGCTCTTGTTGTACCACCTGGAGCTGACAGTGTGAGAGCCCACAGCAATCTGCAATCACTTGCAGTGTTCCAGTGTAAAACTGCTCCCTGTTGTCAGGCTGGGGGACAAGGGCATGGTCTGAAGAGCTCAGCAGTGGGAGAGCACACATCTTTTTAGGGAAAGAGTCCTCAAGTAGTGTGATACTGCCTGGAAAAGACCTCTTGTAAGATATCCAAAGGGACTGGATGGCTTCTGTGAAATACAATTCCCAGAGCTTTCTGCTGTACACAGGCAAAGCAAAGAGCAGGGTGGGCTCAGCTCAACCTGAGATCTGGAGAGTGGGGCACAGGCTGCCACAAACCCACTCTGAAGCTGCTTGGTGATTTTATAGCACCTTTAGGAGAGATTGGGGAATTGTTGAGCTCAGCATGAGCAGTGAAACCTGATCTGGCAGTGCAGCATAGCTCCGGAGCTCCCGCTCCACTGGAGTGTGGTGTCTGGGCAGCTGGGGCCAGCCAGGCATGGAGTATTCCTGCTGCTTGTCCTTCCAGCCCCCTTCTGAAAGCCATCCTGCAGTGCTGACCCCAGTTCTCTGGCATGTTTCCAAGGAAAATTGGAAAGCATTCATCTTTCTGCAGGGTTGGTCTGGGAAGCAGTCACTTCTCTATGGATGCTGAGAAGTGTGTCTGTATCTTGGAATTCCTTGGGTAAGCCAGCTAGACCTTCAGCAGAGATGCTGTGGCTTCTGGCACTCATTGGTTAGCAAACTTATTATCGACTGCACAGCAGATCAGAGCACAATTTTCACTTTTGGTGTGTGTCATGCTGTATTTGCATGTGTGTATCACTTGTGGTTTGCATTCTAATTTCAGTATTTGCACAGCTATTAGAAATCTGAAGCCACCAAGTATTTCAGTTTCTTGATTCTTTCAGTGCGTTCCACCCCATTGAAGCTGCACAGAAGCAGGCTGTCCTGTCATTGCTAACTCTAACACAAACAATGGTAATTTCTCTGCTTCAACAGATTAAAAAAAAAATTATACTGTACTCGAATAAAATAATCTGTTTCTTCTAAGTAGTGTGTCAAAAGAAATACCAATCTTTTGTGTTATCCACATCTACCTAAAAGTCTGAGGTGTGTCCAAAAGAGCCTTAAAGAACAAAAAAAGTTTATTTTTAGAGGCAGTATTTCTTTTCTAAAGATAGAGTATTCATTTAGGGAAAGAAATACCATACTCAAGCTCATGTTAAGAACTACCATCCTTATCCTACTGAGGCTGAATTCCTAATGGTAATTGAGAAATGCTAATAATGAAAGTACATATGTATTAGTTTCTGGAGGTTTTGATATCTTCTCCTTGAATAAGTCAAATTATTTGCCATCATAGTTGGACCATGAAAACAATTCTGTGTTTATTAGTAAGTTAGTGAAATATAGACTTTCCCACCTCATTTTTCTGGAGAGGTTTTATCTTAAACCTGAGATGTGAATGATACATTGGGTAAGAGTTTGTAAGTGTTATCCTCAGTATACTGAGGTTGTGTTTTCATAACTCATTTAACTAGGGCTTTATATTTCTTAATTTGTAAAGTAAATATTTGTCCAGGCTATAAAAACTTTGTGTAAAAAGCGTTTACAAATAAATACAGTATCAAAAAGTTTTCATGGTTTTGCCCTTTTCCCAGAACCAGGTGAAAACCCACTGGTAGCAGATGATAAAATGTGACAGGTTCTGAGTGTTCCAGAATGCTACATTGGGCACTAGAGCTGGAGGCTCTTCAGTGTTTCAGTTTGCATTCAGGAGTATGAAATACTTGAAAAGTATCTCCTTTGAAATTCCCTTCAGAAACATTATTTCCATGTTAGGACCTTTTTTACTTTGAATTTCAGTCAAGGGTTTGTGCTGTAAGTTCCTGTACTCCAGTACCTTGTTCTCTGCAGTGATAACAAAAGCCAGCTGCTATCACATAAACCTAAAGGATACTTTGCTGCAACACATATACCTTGCCTATTGTATTATCATGCAATTTAATGTATAGCACAGCTTGTTGCCTAAACCATTGTATATGACAACAAAGGGATTGTGAAGTGGTAAATGTGTGGCTGTTACTGTTCAGTGATGTAGCACTGGGACAGGGAAAGGCTCCACAAGAGAACAATGTCAACAATTATAATAACCTTATCTATCTTGATCTTAAATGTCATCTTTATGTATACAGGAGAAAGACATTCATGAGACCAGTGATTGTGTTTCTGTTGTTTAATCAGTAATGATGGCTTAAGTCAGGAAAGAGAATCAGTAGAAATGCAATGTGAAAGCTTAACAGGTGGTTGGGGTGAAAGTCTGTTGGTTCTGGAGCATGTCCAAGTGACTTGCATAAAAGTGTATTAGGGAGGGGAAGTTAGATTAGTATTAGAAGATGGACTTCAGGAATCCCTGGTTATGGAAAAATGTAACTGACATCTGTTACTCCTTTCTCTGAAAAAAAAAAAAAAAAAAAAGAAATTACTCTGCTGTTAGTCTGTGGGAGAAAGTTAGTACTTGATCCTAAGCAGAGACTTTCACGTGTGGCTTGTCCCAAACTCTGACAGGAGACTCCTGATGGAGTTAGTGCAGTCACTCAGATGGGAAAGGGCTCTGGCATGAGAACAATTTGCTGTTACTACAGAAGGGAAATGTGGACACAGAGGGCTCATTTCTGCCTTACCTAAGGGAGCAGCAGAGCAGCCTCAGCATTAGTGAGGGCAGCATTTGAACCCTAATATAATGCTTCATTAATACATGTGACTGCTTCATTAACCATGCTGGCATGACAGAATAAATGTACCATCCCAGGGTGGAAGCTGCTGCCTAGTGATGGACACAGGGACAAAAGGGCAGTTTCTGATGACTATGAAACAGCCTCATGCCTGAACCTCTTTTTAGAGCAACTTTTGGGTGAAACAGGTGAAAATTCTGGCAGATGAGTCCTGAGTGTGGTCAAACCCACCAACACATCTTGCCAATCACTTGACCATACCATAAGATTTTCTAATTGCAGGTTGACAGAAAAAAAACCTGCCAAGTGAGGGGATTTTTTGTTTACAGCTGCACAGCATGCTAAAACCGGGGTCACACAAATTCTTCCCTGCATTAACACAGAATTAAGTGTTTCAAACCAACCATTTGTGTTTAGAAAAAGAATATAAATTCTTGTCAGATTAATTTAGGCCTAGTGATTTCCACTTCCCACTCCCCATTAGTTCTCCTCCCCTAAAGTCTCTAATGTAAAGAATAAATATTTCATTTTTTCATAAACATTTTATACCTTCTTATGTCTGTATGTAGTATCACAAAGTATCTGTGCCTGCAGCTGGAATCCTGGGGACTCTGGAGCAGAAATAGTAAATAAGCAGTCATAATAACTGCTCTTGTAAAAATGGCTGTCTTAACATGAACTTGGTGAGAAAAACTCTGTTCCAGAGTAAGACTGTTATTAAAAAGAATATTATATTGTTATAACTAAGAATACTTATTCCTGAATGAATCCATTCTAATGCTACATAAACAACCTAAATCATTTCTGTTTTGACAGGGAATTTTCCAGCTGCCTTTTCCTGACATAATTTTCATTTTATGTTCTTTCAGGACAAAACATAGCTGGTTCTCATCAGAGTGCATCAAATACAGCACTCCTTCTGGTAAGAATATGTGATTATTGAAGTTGTATTATAAAGTATAGTTCTCTGAAATCTGACACATTCAGCCGTTTTTTATTTTCAGTAACTGCATTTAAGAGTTCCATCTTCTTTTCAGCAGCTCTTTAATTCTTTTTATTCCTTTGTTCCTGTCTCCTCTGCTTTCTGAATTTATTTTGCAACTCCATGAACAATGCTGTAAATCTTTCTGCAGTGAGTTTTTCAGACAGTCACAAGCAGCATGTGGTATGTGAGATCCAGGCATTCCAAGACCTACTTTTATTTATCCTCTTGTGTTTCTATATAAATTTGTGATGTTTTAGGCATCATTAGTGGTGTCAAAATGGAGCATGTTGCTCTAGCAAGACAAATATAATAATGGATTTTCAGTGGAGAAGGAATATGTTCAGGACACACCTAACTGGCTCCACTGTGTTTTGCCATTTTAAACAACACACTACAGGGATTTTCATCTCTGGCCCATCCTTTCTCTTTTGAGGTGTGTCCTTTGTTTCTAGTTCACTGACCTCTGCACCAACTTTACTTTTTTATTAAACTAAAATGATGCTATTTATATTTAGGATGGTTTTGAAAGCACTGTCTTATTTTGTCTTGGTTTTTTCTTTTGTGTTTTGGATAATAAATTTCATGTCCTGGTGTAGAATACAGTTATTGCACTTAGCCCTGATGCCACACAACTTCTGGATTATGTGACTGTGGAAATAGTGCTGGTACATCAGGATCTATCACGTTGCTACTTTTCTTGCTGTGTAAATCCAGAAGCTGAGTGAGAAATGAATTTGGTCTAATTTTGACAAAAAAAAATAAGCAATGGATTTTTGTGCAGCTGACTGAGCTTTATTAGTCCCAGGAGTAAGGGTTGTGCTTGTTGGCATTCTGACATTCATGTTTCCTTTGCTTATTTATTTATCCCCTTTATCTTATTTCCCATTCTAACTAGGCACTTATGAAAAAATAAGGTGGATTTGTTCTTTAATATGTGTACTGGAGGTCCAACTATTTGAATTATTCTACGTAAGAGAAGGATATATTTAAGAGGGAGAAACAACTTCTCTACACACAAGGCACATCCACAAAGCTGCCTTTGAGCATGTAGCCTTCATTCTTATTTGAAAATAAATAAATGATAGCTTCTTACACTGCAGAGAACTACCCAGCAGATGTGCTTTGGCTGGTTTGACCTCTTGTGATAACTACTTGTGCTCAACTCTTGGAGTTTGGAAAAAAATTCTTATGTTTCTGACTCCGAATTGCTTGGATGTGTTGGATCTGCTGTTAGAATGATTCCTTTTTTTTTTTTTCCCCCCTGACGGATAAACTGTAAGGGGGAGGAATCTACTGCTCCAAGTTGTTAAAGATAGCATCAAGGGATATATTTTAGATCAGGCTGTGGAAGAGATTTGTCCTGTTCCTTTTGACTCTTCTGTGTTTATAAATGCAGAGCTGAACTTGAGTCTGAGGTGACTGGGGGGGATCACAGAGGCCCAGACATAGTAACTATGAAGCATGTGTGCAATTGTACAGGAGGGGAGCAGGTCTTAAAGGCATAACTTAAGAGAATTATACTTGCAAAGGTGAATTATCCCCTCCTCAATACATGCCCTCATACTTGAGTGTAATACATCTAAGTGCATAGTGTATAAACTTGTTTCAGGGTTGAAAAACAAGTAACAAACTCGAAATAATACAACCTTCTGAAAAGGATGTGCCAGCCCTTGAAAGTGACTCTGAATTACAGAAACTTCACAAGTTGAGACAGTGGTTCTGTCACAATGCAAATATTTGTAAGAAATAGCATTTTACTGCTGAATTGAAAGTGCTGCAAGCGAAATATATGGAGAGCATTAATAGACACAATGCTTGATGTCAAAATGCATTTTTTTTAGTTTTCTGGATCTATAGAAACTCTTTTCCTCTGTTCAGAAATAGAAAAATTGAATGCTGACCTTAAGCAGGCCCAGTCACTTTAGCTGTGTGAGCGGGGGGGTCCAGCTTTTTCATCTTTTGTTTGCTGGTGATAACAAAAGTTCTATTTCTTTTTAATTTGCCAGTCTAGGAGAAAGGATTTTTTTTTTTTTCAATGAATGTATGGGCTGACTTGAGTTGCTGAACTCTATTTTTATGCCTACTTCCTATTACAATCAGGCAATTTATTCAAAAAACCAAACCAATTCTAGTGTCATAACTGGTACTGCAGTCCGTGGCGAGAGCTGCATTCTGTTGTCTGAGGGGGTGACCTCCTGAAGTCCTTCCAATTTGAATCATTCCATGATTCTCTGATTCATATCAGAGTACAGTTCTGTGAGCCTAATTTGTAATAAATAGTTTGCTATCAATCATAGCAGTCCGAACTGTGCTGTCTGTTGTCCATAAAGGGTTCAACTCAATCCAGCGAGAGGATGCACTGCAAAGAGAAAACATGGCATGTTCCCCCTGCTTCCCCTCACAGTTTATTACTCTGGCATTAAAATCTTCTGTTTTAAAGTTATGCTCTCTGTGACTTAAAGTTTTGGGGTATTATGTTTATCCTTGTGGAAAACCTCTAAACCTTAAGAATTGTGCTCTGTCCTGTGCACAATAGTACAGAACACAGTTGGGTTTATAGTTGGGTATCAACCAGAGCTGCCTGTGGTCAGTCTGTTCCCAGGTCGGTCTGTAAGGTCTAACATACCTCAGTCCTGGGGATGACAAGCAGAAGATTCAGATGAATACGTAGCTACTCACTATCCCTCTTTCCTGGCTGTCAGGTTCTTATTTGGTCTTATTTGCCTCTTTTTTTCAGGATCTCTAATGTATCCAAAATACCTTTTCTCATAGCAGAAGGAGCAGAGGGGAAAGCATTTCTGTTTTTCTTATTTGAAATAGTCTGTGGAGGAACTCCTCATTCCTCCAGAATTACTGAGTATGGATGAGCATCAGATGGAGTGAATTAAACGGAGCTTTTTGCTATTCCAAAAGAGGTTTTCTTGTGGTTTAGCTCAACAAAAGTCTTTGTTACCTTTCTTCTCATACAAAGTAAGTAGTCCAGGAAAGCAAGTGTCTTGTACTGCCTTGAGTGAGTCTGTGACAGGGTTTATATTCACATGTAAAACCTAATCCAGCAACAGATACTGTGCATCCTTGTTATTACCCCTACACCATCATTTATTCAGTGATGGATATTACAAACAATTAATTGACTAAGCTGCAAGACTTAACATTTGTGTTAAATATGTAATGAATACACAGTGGTCACTTCCCACTGCACTGATGTGCAGTCACTTCCTCTGTGTGCCCTCAGATGATCAGTGCTCCAGGTGAAGCTTCACTGAGAGTTTAGGGAGCTGAGAATGTCGTTATTCTAATTGGCATTTGCCCAGCATGCTTGGGTTGAATAACACTCTCCTAATAAAATGAAGTGGGGAAATTCCCAAGCGTTGGGATCCTATTTTCTGCATTGAAAAAAAAAAAAAAATCACAAAATCTCAAACTCAACCATCCCAAAGCAAACACACAAATTTATCCAACTCAACCTGTGTGAAACTTGCAGACTAGACTGTGTCTGAAATGAGAAAGTAACACCTGCTAAGTGATGGATACAGCTCTGCATTACTCGGGTATTGATCTGAGGTCTCTCCAGCATCGCCTGAAATGATCTCACTGCATTTGACAGAACTTTAGCTCACAACACATGATAAACTCGAATGTCTGGGATGTTTCAAATAGGTAAGTTGATATCAGCAGGTGACACTTCATACCACTGTGATTTAAATCCCTCACAAATCGTTTGGCACCAGCAGGAAAGAGAAGTAAGTGGAATTATTAATAGGATATTGAATGAGGGAGCACCTGTTAGTCCAGATGTTTGTTTAAATAGAGATGTTTACCCTTCCACTACATAAAACAATTAATGATTGTGTTTACAGTCTTAAACTCAGTACTTTTCAAACTTGAAATCTATCAACTTTAAACTATGAAGATTCAAAGGGCACAATTAAGAAAAAGAGAATAATTTAAATATTTGCTAATCTTTGCATTTAAAAAAAAATTAATATCCTAAAACATCAGGATTGCTGCCACTCCATTCAACTGAAATCTGTTAATGAAATGACATTTCCAGCAAAGTCCATTTTCCAAACAGTCATCAGCTTCAATGCTATTAATTTTACTGTAAACTTCAAGAACTGGTAAACTGGAGCAGAGTTAAGAAGACAGTGTGTCACAGCAGTGGGTATGTCCTGCTCCTGCCTGGCTGCAGTTCCTGAGGGAGGAGGTGGTGCTGGTGTGTCCAAGTGCAGGGGGTCTGGTGGGGATGTCCTTGATTTCAGTCCCTGTAATGGGACTCTGCTGTGAATACAGGGAGATCAGCAGGAGAGTCTGGGGCATTTCCTGGTTAGAATCCAAGCTCATATTCCTCCTCTGCTGAACATTTCCTTATCTACACAGGAAAAGCTGCTCCCAGCAGGATGATATCAAGGCAGACCTGCTTCTTGTATCTGTGGGGTTCAAGTAAGGAGTTGCACCAGTTCTCCCATGTCAGTGCCCTCATCAGTGTTCCTCGCTGGTCTGATTTTGAAGTGCTTCCCCTCCTTTTTTGTGAGCAATTTGCATTTTAATAACAGGAAGAAGGGAAGAACCTTGTTATGAGGGAATTTACATGTGTTTACAAGCAATAGAATTGTAAGTATGGTGTATGTGAGGGTGTAGGTGAATCTTTCTTACACTACAGTATGTGAAGCTCAAATGTTTAGTACTTTCTCAGTTCCTTTAATCACACTGAAAAAATTTTGATTCCTTTCTTTGAGAAAACCTGGCATCAGCCCAGAAGTGAAACAGCTGCAATGTTTGTCTGCTACTCTTTGTGAGCCAAAAGTTTCCCAGCTGCACTGAATTTGGGGTTCTGTGCTTTTACCAGAGAGAACAAGAGATGCAGGTCATACTTATGAAAATAATTTGGGGTTTATAATATTCAGATTTACACGTTGAGCCTTTATAAGAACAACCTTTATGTGCTGAGCAGATGGGGAGGTTTATAAACTGTTGAGTGAAGTAATGGAGTAGGACTGGGATTTCTAGAATTAAATCTCTTGAAAATACCATCTTAAAAAGACTGACACAATTTCCTGATTCTTGATGTAAAATGGAATGATTTCTATTATTTTCCATAATAGAAATGCTTCCTAATAAAAACAAATAATATTATTAAAGGAATATTTAAAAGTGTAGGAAGAAGAGCTTTTGAATGAGGACCATTTGCTTTTAGCCTTGAGAAATAATAAGGAAATGAAGAGCTAACACCACTTACCATCCCAGTCGTGTCAGAGCTAAACAGAAGGAGGCTGTGAAAGATGTGCTAATGGCTTGGTTGGGTTGGCTCTCACCCTCCCCATGAAGATGAGCATTAGCAGTTTGGGGGTGTTTGTTACCATTTACATTGGCTGCTGTTAACTCGCCAGGAGTTGGTTGGTTGGTTGGCTTTGGGGTTTTTGTCCCCCAGCTGCTCTTATAATCCATTTTCTCTCTAGGTTTTTTTTACATGAGATAAATTCATAATCCTCTCTTCGCAGCATCACTGAATAATAGCATCATGCACACACACAGAGCAATCCCTGCCTGCCTGAGCTTTTTATTGCTCCAAACCCACTACTAATGCTTGTGGCCTTTCCTTAGGGGAGAGCAATACGAACCAAAGCAAAACAGTGGTGCAGTTTGTGTGTGGGCAGATATTCACAAAGAAGCTTGAAAAAGAAAATTAACCAGTTGAGGTTAAACCAGTCACCCCTGAGCTGTTGCCCAAAGCCACTGCTCTCAAAATCAAAAGTTACGGCATTGAACAATTCCAGTGTTTGGTTCTGTGCTCTCAGGTGCCCAAAACCTGCAGTGTAGGGGAGAGACCTTGGGCCCATCTTAAACAAGAAAATGCTTCCTGTACTCCAAGGGAAAGGGACTTGTCTAAGAATTTTGATGCTAAACCTGACTAGATCATGAAACACTGTGATGACCTCCCATTATTGGGGATTCCTTCATTATGGATTACTTTTTGAAATCTTAAAAGTTTCTTCAACTTTGGCATCAATTACATTCCATGTCCTCATATGCACTGGATTATCTTTGCTGCATAAGCAGTTCGTTGAGAAAAGAAAGCATATTCCTGTAAAATGAAATAAAAAGGAAAGATAAGTAGTTAAAAGGAATACCGTTAGAGATGTGGCTTTGCTATAAAACTCTAATTTATTTGCTATTTTGCTACTGAACATAAGAAAAAAAGGCGTACGAGTAAGAAATATTTCATGTGCCAGTTCATAATTTCATGTGAGAGATAAACCTTAATAGGATTATTAGTTTGATAGCAAAAGAAATAAAAATTCTAAAATTTCTTCTTTCCCTTGAATTAAAGGTGGGGCAGAGTGGTAGGAGGGGACTTTGTTGGGGATATTTTTTTAGTGAATTGCAGTGCAAGTGAAAAAGAATAGGCTTGGCTGTTTGGGCCTTGAGCTTTGAAGCAAGCAGTGGTAATAATGTTCTTGTCTCTGATCCATAAATTTAAATTACAGTAAAAACAACTGATGCTTGGACAAAGCAGTTATTTTCTGATATAAATTCTGAAACAAAAGTCTAGGACAGCACTTTTCAGTTGAGGTATGAAACAAAAGCTTCTTAAGTTCTGGAGAGAAATAATTTAATGAGAAGTGATTTTTTTTTATTTCAGTTTGGCATTTAAGTGCAAACAGTTCTTTTTCAATGAATTTAAAGTTAAAATGTCACTTCGTTTTGGTTTGGTGGTTAAAAAAACCCCAAAATGACATTTTAAAATGAAATAAAAATATCATTTTGAATCAATGTTAATATGAAAGGTCACTTGGTTTTCATAGCCAAAAAATCCTTCTGGAACAGATTATTTCATGGTTAAGCAGGAATTACTATTTTTTCAAAATGTCTTATAGGAAAATGTAAGTTATTTTATATATATGAACATCAGCTTTGATTCACAGTATTTCCATGTGCAATATGTTTTCTGGCTGTATCAAACCTGTACCTTGTTTGAATTCCATATCTCTGCTGCCTTAGAAATCCTCCTGAGAGCTGTGTCAGAAAGGTGGCCATGGGGTTTCTCGTGTGACACTGGGCAGGCTGTGCCTCTCAGGTGGGCACACTCCTGGCAATGCCCTTCCATCTTTCCTGACTTGGCGATGCCAGAACTCAGTGGAGCTGCACAAGGGCTGGTGTTACCTGTGCAGCAAAAGAAACCTGCTTTGCTGTCATTTAATGGTTGGACACAGTGTGGGGAGAGGTTGGGGTCCCTCTTCTCCTAATCTCAATGCTACAGTAAAGTCACAGCTGTTGCAGTTTTGTGTGCAGAGCTGCATCCCTCAGCCAGGGGATGTACTGGTAGAGATAAGATCAGACTGAGCTGTGGAAGAGTTAAAACATACCCAGTTGGTTTCCTATTTCTCTGTTTCCTCTCCCAAATGAGGCAGCCTCGTACCTTGCTTTGCAGTGCACTCCTGCTTGTACTACAGAAATGTTTACCATTTCACTCAGCTTTTGCAAGCAATTACTGAAGATGCAATTTTGTGCTTAATGAGCAGCTGAGCACTGAACCTTTAAAAAAGAAAAAAAAGCTTCCACTCTCCAAATATTAATTAATCTTTCAAGTTAAAATATTGTAACCACAGCATCCAATCTTAAACACCTTGACTCTAAATACTTTTCATTTTCAAATGGTCAGTTTATCCATTTTCTTTGAGGACTTGCATACAGCATAGCTTAAAGAAGCAAATAAACACAAGAAGACTTGCAAGGTTTTACTTGTTTGGGTGGTTTTTTTTTAATGCTTCCTTTACTATACAGAGTGCCCAGTGGTTTTTCATATTAAGATGTCATTAGTCCACCTGTAGCTGGAGACTGCCCAGCTCTTCCCTTTCCACCACCACAGAAGGACTGGGGTTTTCCTGCTCTTGGACTTGTTTCCCTGCTGGTTTCACCTCAGGCTGGGGCAGGCCCTGGGTCCCTCAAGTTTTTAATATCTCCAAGAACAGGGATACCTTCAGCACCTGCTTCTCTGGGATAAAGCAAGTGTTAACAAGCAGTATAGCAGCAGGGAACTTAGAACCTCTGGTGTCTATTTATAGTGAATTATATTGGATATTTGGTGGAAATTTGTCTGGTTCTTGTTTTTATCAAACTAGTTATTAAAGTAAAAGAAAATACTGTAGTTCTCCACAGTTTGCACTTCAAAAGAGAAAATAAATACTCCAGCTACGTTTTTAAGTTTTTTATTCAAGGTCCTTTGGTTTCTCTAGGAGCTTTCAAGTACACTTTATTCTTTCTTGGTTGTCGTTTAGCTCAAGCAGCAGGTGTACAAAGGCAGTGCTTAAACATTAGAGGAAAAAATAGGTGTAGATAAATCACATTGAATATGTTGCTTTTATATGGTGAATTTTGCAGAGAAAACACACAGCCACACAGGTGCTCACAGACAGGAAACTTTGCCAGTAAACCAAGATGCAAGTGCACCACGGAGGAGAATTGAGTCTAGTTAAGGATAGCCCATGACATTAGAGCCAATCTGCAAAGGGAAAATGCAACCCATATACAGTGAGCATGTTCCAACAGGGAGACAAATAGACAAAACAGATCTTGCAGAGTGCCCACCCACCCTGTGCAGAGGAAGAGCAGCTTGTGGTCCTGCCTACTGCCAGCTATGGAGGATCTATCCAGCAGAGAGGGGCAAATCCCTGGTCTGAAATGCTTGTCAGGGAGAAACAGGAGCTGACAGAGTGGCTGTGCTGCAGCAAGAGGAGCCTACAGGGCAGGAACAAGTGTGCAAGTTTTCATTGGTACAGAAAATGTAGCTGATTTGGATACTGGGGCTTTTGGCAAGTGGACCTCCTTAAGAAATACTAACTCTTCTCTCATGATCCAGCCTACATTAGTGTCTCCAAGGAGGGAAAAATGGTTTTTCAATTTTAGCAAGTTGAAGACAATGCTGTTAGTGATGTCAGCAACTGGGAAAGTACTGAGAAGGATGTGATTATGGTATATAGTTCTTCACTGACACTGATGTACCTGTTTTGCAAAGCTATAAAGACACAGTTACCCAACAGAGTTGCACAGTATCTTTTTTTCTACTTGTTGTTTTTCAACTTTAGATACAACAGTACAATTCAGTGGTAATTCTATTCTTACTTTGCTGGAAATACTGAGAGAGAGTAATTTGGGGTCCCATGCCCTTATGGAGGGATGTTTCAGTTTACTTTTGACGAGTTTATCCTACAGTCAGTCACTTAAAATGAAGAGATTTGAAAAACATACTAATAGTATTTCATTGCATAGTGTCAGCAATACACTTCACATTTCCAAATAAGTACAATGAGGTAAATGTCATATTCTCTCCCTATAATTTTCCTATTAAAAATGAAAATACATCATAAGATTCAACTAGGCAGAGAGAGATATTAGTAAGAGCTTTGAGTTGTTCTGATTAACCACTGAGCACTTCAAGCCACAGATAAATAAAGCAAAAAGAGTATATTCAGCTTGTCAGCCTCTGGGCAAAACTGTCTTCTGTTGTTGCAGCCCTGTAGGTAGTATGACTAAAAAGTGATAGTAGAAATACAAGAGTGAATATACTTTAGCATTTGTTTTTCTTTTCTTGCCCTTCTATTCATTGCATTCATTGCATGGCTCTGTTTGAACAAGCCAGATAGGCTTGGGGTATGGATGAAATGTTCATATGTTGTGTGTGTGTATATATATATTTGAGGACATGAGATATATATTTGTACATATGCTTTTGCTAGGAAACCTGTAAATACTAAAAAGTGCTGAAGTAGGGAAAGCCCTTCTTCCTATTCCATTTTTGTTTCTTGATGCCTTCTTGAAACAGAGTATATGTATAAAAATGTATCTTGAAGATAATAAATTTGTAAGCAAGATAGTGCAGTTTTTTAAAATATATTTTATTGGCTATTACATTATGCTGTAATAGATTTTCTCAGTGCTATCTAATCTTAGCACTGTACCATGCAGTGATACCTCTATCAATTATTAATTCCTAAAAGGGTCATATCAGAGAACACTTTCAATGGGATGGTTCAAAATGAAAGTGCAGCACTGGGCAGAAAAGTGACTGCTTAAATGGGAGAAAAAGTCTTAGCTGGCATAAAATCTGTATTGTATTGTGTTATATTTGCCTTTTTCAGGAGTTGCATGTGTGCATCTTCTGCCCTTGAAAGCTTGGGGTTTTCTACTTTTTCCTTTCTCTCCTTTTTTGTTCTTTTAACTTCTCTGTGTTGCAGGATCTGAGTGTGCTTTCTATTTCAGTCTGTATTGTCAGCTGAATTCTAATCAGAAAGTAATAGCAAAGTCAAAACTAGGAAGGTAGATAATATTTTCTTGGTAGTACTTGAGGATAGTAATATCCTGAATATCAACATGTATATTATGTGAAGATTAAAATATTGATATGAAATCATCTGTAGTTGCATACAGTCTCATCCTATGCATTGAAATTCAGCCTTCTGAGAAGCAGGGACACTGCACTTTCATTTTGAACACATTGTCACATTGGGAGGTTTCCCTTTGAAGTGTAAGTTTACAGAGAGAACATAAATTTACTTAGAAGTCTTAAAAATCAGGTGGGTGAATAGAGTGATGTAAGACCAGACTGTGGGTGCAAAGCCACTGGAAATGTTTGTCCTACATGCAGATTGGCTGCACTCAATGTAAGTAAGAAGGATATTTTAGTCCTAAGCAGATGGGACATGAGTGACAGTTCTGGCCACCTCTGCAGGCTGAAGTTTGACACTGCAAACAGAAGAAGTTTAGAGCCTGGTTGATGTGAGAGCACAAACAGACCTGCAGCTTCTCACGCTGACCTGCAACAATAACCAGCAGATGTGTCTGGCTTAATATTTGCTTGGGAGGATTATTACTACAGGTTTAGGTAATACATTTGGCTGGCAGAAATAATAAACAAGATTAAAAGATCTCCTTCAGTGAGTCTTATCCCTGCCCAGTGAGTTCATGTTTAAGCTTTATTGACAGCTTGACCTTGAAAATAAAATGTAATAGTACTTTCTGACACTTCATTTGCCTATCACTTTATTAGCTGAAGGAATCTGGCACAGAAGCATTAACTAGACATAATTAATTTGCATTGATGACATTAATCAGCCTCTATTTAACTAATATAATTAAGAGATGTCATTTGTTTTCAAAAATGATAAAATATGTGGTGCTCCATGTCCAAAGACAAAAGAAAGAAAAAAACCAAACAGTGAATGTTATGGCGGAACATTTTTGTTCCTTTGCCTACATTATATGAAAGTCCAATATAGAGTCTGAACAAAGCAGCCTCTATTTTGTATTTTGCTTCCTTACCTAAAATGACAGACAGAAAACAGAATGTTCAAAATCAGCAGGAAATTTGTCAAATTTGAAATTTATTTGTTTGTTTTGGTGAGGGAGGGGGATGTTATGGGCAGAAAGGCAGATTTTTTAGCAATGTAATGATAGCAAAAATGCCATTCTCGTGGGATCTCTGTTCTGTCCACTACTCTAAATTCTCCACTGTTATTATGTGGAAACTATGCAGAATGTAACCAGTCTGCAAACAAAAGAATGGTTGTGCCATCGATTTACCTGATGGATAAAAGCATGGAGAGAGCAGGAGGGCAAACAAATGTGACTTCAAGTAATACAAAATTTAAACAGTACAGGTTAAGTAGAGGTCTGTGATAACATTGTGATTAACATACACAAAACTCTGTTTGGGGGAGCTTTTTTTTCTTGTTGCAGGGTCAGAAGAGTGGGTCAGTCAAATCTACAATGATAACATGAATATCTTATTGCTGTAGTGGTGTTAATTGCTCCTTAAAGGGTCAAAATACTGTAAATAGGAGATACTCTGAAATGCACCTGTAATTGTCTAAATGTCTTGCATAGTGATGAAAGACAGCAGGGATCTTTTGAAATGATCTTTTGATAGAGATTATCACGTTAAAGGTTGTTCACAAAACTGTCTGTGTAGCTTTCTTTGCCTGAAAAGATCTTGAGTAGAAACTCAAGGCAGGGGATGGAGTTTTTCAGAAGATTGGTTTTCTTCTGTAGAGAAATTATAAATAATATTGGGATTTAAAAGTATGCCCTTAAAATTACTCCATGCTCGTTGTTGAAGTAAGTTTTTGTTCTTTTTTTTCCCCATGAAAAATATTTGCTTGTAACTGAAAGTAAATATAGGAAGTCATTAGTTCTCCCTGGTTCAGAGATAAAAATGAGACTAAGCAAGTCAGCACAAAACAACAACCAAACAGAGGCAGGAAAAGCCAGAACACAAGTTCTTTGTCAACAAGTACCAAATGTAGAAACAGCACCAACTTTTACATTTTCCTTAGGTTTTTTTTCTTGGAAATACTCAATTGCATGAAAGAAAAGCATTTCACGAACAGAAATAATAAGCAGATACTTTGATGGAAGCAAAAGAAATTACTTAATATGTAAAATAGTTTAGATTCAGATGTTCATGTTGTTTTTTCTAGTTCTAAACCTCATTTTAAAATTTCTTTTGGGAACAGGAATTCTAGATTTTTTTTTTTCTAGAAAGAAACAGAATAGCAATATGAATCTTGGAGTAACTGAAGGGAATTGCTCACAGTGGCTCTTGGATCCTGCCCTCCCTGGCATTTATTTCGCAGCTCCCCAGGGACTGAGACAAGTGATATTGGGGCTCTCCTACTTCTTCAGGATAATTACATTATCACTGATGTATTTAGTTCTCTGGCTTGCTTCACTTTGATCTCCTCTCTCTCATTCTGTTCTTATCCAGCCCTTCTTTTTTATTTTCCATCTTTATTTCAGTGTCCTTATTCATAATATTTTGCCCTGACTCCTGTGGTTCAGATTCCCGTGGGTTTGTGTGCTGGCCACTGTCTGATTTACAAAGGAAGCTGCTTCTGTAAGCAGGTGAACTGCGCGTTTCTTTATTGAGAGTTCTGTCTCTAAAACACTGAGTTTGAGATGGGGGCTGTTGAAGTTAATAGATCTAACAACTTTTTCCTGATAATTGATTTGATTTAGAGAAAGGTCATTTGTTTATATAATTGATCTCCCTCTGTTTTTCTCTATATATTTAGCCTCGTTTCCCAACTTCATTAGCAACAAACTTTCATCCATGTGTCTGTGATCTGGGCAATATGTGCTCGGAGCACGTGATGATTCTGTCACCATTTGGGGAAAGAAATAAAACAAGGAGTTAATGTATCACTGTGACTAACTAAGCAGTGGAGTTCTGCAGAGCGGGTTGAAGCCTTTGTGTTCCAATATTCATAACCCTCAGCTTGGTAAATTTGAAGTTATACCATCACTTATCCATTACAGTAGCAAGGAAACTGTTTACTAATTTGCTGCAGGGAAACAAAAGGACGAAGCATAACCTCTAGCTGATATAATAATGAATCCTTTATACAGGGCACTATAAACATTTATCTATTTCCATTGCTGGTTTTTTTACTGAATTATTTTCCCTCATTTTCTCTTTGTTTCTGAATGCTGTTCATATTAAAGGGAAAAAGGTCTTTATCTCCCAACTTTATTTCCTCATTGTTATTCATTGGTCCAAAGAAGCCGAGATGGGCATCTCAGTTTATTTAATCAGTAGCTCTGCAAGGGAGGTTTAGGAATCATCTCTGTGTATCAGAACTGATATGTAGCAATGCCCATCAGAAGAGATTAGTAGGTCCATGTCGAGGTGGAAGCAGCAGGGTAGAATGAAATCTGAAACTGGGTTAAGTAATTGGGTTCTTGTTCAATAAAAGTGCTTGTTTGTGGGTTGTAATGAAAGATCTTTGGTGCAATGGATGTCTGAATCCAAATATCCTTCGGATTTTCTGATGGATAAAGCGATAAGGGTGAAAGGGATTTAATTTAGGACTGTTGAAAAACTTTAAAGAGATTAGAGAAATTCGTAAATGTAGTCTGGTTCTTATCATGGTGGCTTTTGTGACTTGCCAGAACCAGACTGAGGGAGGAGAGTGGCCCATGGTCAGGGTTCTGATTTGGGGAGGGGCTGCTCTGGGGATGTTGCTTCTTTTCATTTGCCATTTAAGGTCCAAATATAGAAAAGATAACAAAGAAATTTTGGCTTTGTTTTTATTCTCTTATCTGGATTTAGGAGAATGACTCTACAATTTTATTTTTTTTCCTCAAATTCATGGTCTATAGTATTGCAATTTTTATTTAAACACTTATTTTTTTCATTTCTTCTCTGCTTCATTTGAAGCAAAGATCTGTAGTAATTATAGGTCTGTAATAACTCCACTGGCCATGTCCCTTAAAGTTAATATCCTTTCTTTTTGTGATAATCTGTATAGGTGGGGTAGCTTTCTCTGACTGCAAAATTATGCTCCTGTCAAACTTTAGATTCAGAAACTTTAGATTTAGAAACAGATTTATTAGATGTGTTTATGTAGAAAAAAAAATAATGAACATGTAAGAATGGAATGCTGAGGAAACAGCTAATGAAATCTTGCCTGCCTTTGAGACATTGCTTGTAACATTATCTCTCAGTCTTTTTTCTCTGTCTGAATAGAACTACAAGATCTAACTTGGAGATAAGTTTTGTCTGGGGCATGATTGTCTGTAAGGGTTAATTTTGCCATTACTAAATCAGCCTTGGAAAAGATTTCAAACTTCTTGAAAATATACTGATAGTTTTCTTTTTCCCCCCCAAATTGATTTAATGTACTTATGTAGCTACAGATTCAGAAGAGTTAAAGGGTTGACTGAGATCAAAGATTTCTAGAACTAAAATGTTTGTTTTTCTGAAGCATCAGTCCTTGGACAACTCTCCAATTTGACATAAGTGCACACATACGAAGAGAAAAAGCCCCACACTTCAAGGAATCTAAAAGTGTGAAGCACTTCCTTGACTTGTTTATGTTTAATGCTTATTTTATAATGTTGTTAACCTCAGGCATTCTGACACTGCT
This sequence comes from Hafferia zeledoni, assembly GCA_035583235.1. NCBI lineage: Eukaryota > Metazoa > Chordata > Aves > Passeriformes > Thamnophilidae > Hafferia > Hafferia zeledoni. The sequence goes on along the minus strand of JAWWEV010000029.1, from coordinate 5,914,434 downwards.
CACACCTCTTGTCTCTGGCATCCTCTTTTCTTCCCTTTGTTCCATTACAGGATGCTTTAGGGACACTTTGTTTTCATGGCGTTTGCTGCAAGTCCAAAGGGGAGAATCCAAAAAAACCCCAGAAGTATTTCATGCTTATTTGTTCTAAGGATTCCTATAGCAAACTCTTCTAGGATTGCATTATAAAAGAAAATAAGACTTGGAATGAATGTGAGAATGCTCTTTCGGTATCTTCAGTGTAAGATTTTACTGTTAGTCAAAAAAAAAAAAAAAAAAGCCACCACAAACCAACAACCTATTCCTTTCCATCTGGTACTGGAGAACACTCTGCAGGAGGGGCCATGCCCTGCCCATGGCATGATCACTGTATTATATCTATGCCTTGTCCACAAGGGTGTTGTAGTGGGATAGTTAAGGATTTAATAACATTTAAAGGTAGATACATTCTTAAATGTTTACAATTTTTGCAAATGAGACCATCTTTAAATCTGACATCTTGCTTATTCTGAATCAAGTCTTGTCCAGGTTTCTTTGTAGTTCAGTCTCCACATGAATGCAATATAGTAGCCAGAAGAAATAGTCTCAGAGTCAGAAACTTTTCTTTGGCTTGTGAGGTCAAGGATGGCTGCAGAGCTCATTAATTTCCACTGATACTGAGACTAAGTACTTCACTTTAATAACTGGATAGCTGTTGCCTTTACCTACCTGTGTAAAAGGAAATTTTCTATATTTATTTCCCCTCTACTGCCATCAAACTCCACTTCTCAGCTGACAAGTTTAAGTCAGCTGATCAGATTGTCTCTGCTTATCTCCATCTTAGTGCTGTGGGAGCCAATATAATTAATGTTCCTGTTGCTGAAGAGGGGAACTGCCCTGCCCCCAGCTCGTGCCAAGGCCATTTTCTCCCAGCCTGGCAGTCAGGTGTGTAGATGAGCTTTTCCTGGTGCCAGCTGATGCTCCAGGAAAAGCCCTGCCCTTACAGCTGTGTACAGGCTGGGGTCAGACGTGGTGGAACGGTGTTTATTTGGTCATTGGGGATGGGCAGAAACAGAAGTTGTCACTCAGAGTGTCAAAGGAAAAGGTGTTATCAGCAACAGTCTGGTTAGTGGACCCAAAGGATTCCTGACCCCAAAGAGGGGGAGGAAAGTGTTTTACTGCTCTCCCGTGACACACACTTTCATTGGTATCTTGTAGCTGTGTCCTTAAACCTAAATCGTGTTTATAGCTTGTACCCTGCAGAGTCCACTCACTGCTCTGTTGGCAGAGGGCACCAGACCCCTCCTGACTCTCCAGTGCGAATGCTTTTCCTGCAGCCCTCTGGAGTGTCCCCTAGCCATCCTGTGCCCGTGGCTCCTGGCAGGCTGTAGCAGTAGCTCATGTGCCTGGCAATGGTGGCTCTTACAACAATATTTACATAATGTGATACTGATGTTTTTAGTGGGCTGAGTGTCTCAGGTACTACTGACAAGCCATTTTCCAAGCCACACTGTTACCTAAGAATAACCCTGATCTCTGCTTTCCCCAGTTAATCCATACAATTAGAATTAAACACTTTTAGAAAAAGCAGAGATGAGTTTGGTGTCTAAGCCTGTATATTTTCAAAGAGAGTGGTTAATAGCTGATCAAAATGTTTTCAGGTACAAAAATGTACTTACTGCCTCTTTTGTGCATTTTTATACATTTAGGATAAAATTGTTTCATGAAGATAATTATTTCTCTCTTTCATTAGCTGCATATTTTCTATGCTTTTGTTTGCTTGAACATTACAAAATTACTTGATAAATAGCTGCAACTTTTTGTTGGGTCAGCAAGTGCAGAAAAAGAAATGCATTTCTCAATACTCTGCTTCCAGAGATAAAAAAGTTTATTATTGCAAAAGTTGTTTATGTTTGTTTTGCTTGTAAAAATAAATATTTTAGCTGCTTCAATTTCATGAAAAATCAGCTCTGAAAAGGAAGTGTAATTTCTGGTGAATGTAGGATGATTTGCCCTGCGTCAATGTCTGTGCTTGTATGTCTGTGACACTTCTACAGTGATGAAAATTCACCTAAACCAGCTATCAATATGCCACCTCAACAATACTTTTTTTTGAAGGATTTAACCTACATTTGAGTTTGCTGTCAAAATATGACCCACAGTAAATTCAATATAGTTTCATTTTTTGAGTTAAAGATTTCAGAGGTAGCCAGTGCCAGTCTGAAATTCCCACTCAGTCCTGTGACTGCAAACCGCTCACAGGAGGAGGAGCACAGCCCTTCTATTGTGTCACTGTGTCCCCTTCCCATCCCATGGCAGTGGCACTTGGCATTTCAAGTGCTGTCACTCCCTGTGGAAAAGGAAAGTCAATCCTTGTGACCAGAGAAGCAGGCCTGCCTTGTTCCATGGAATGAAATTGTTAATGCAGCAAACTCTGTTGTAAAGTTTTTTTAATTTTTTTTTTTTTTTTTTTTTTCTTATCAGGATATATGGCCTATATTAAAAGCAGGCAAAGCATTTCTTGGCTGGCCAGCCCTGTACATTATTATTTCTAATGATGCAGTGCCAAGAGGGTAAAGCAGCTTTACACACCTAATGAGAGGGGGTTTGTAGCTTAAAACTGATGTTATTGAACAACTTCTCAAGGCTGGTGCTGATTTAAACCAGCTTATGTTCTCAACCACAATATTCAGCCTGTGGTGGTTAATCACAAACTATGAATGGTCTTTGTAATGAAAGAGATGCTAAGAAAGATTTTGGAGTACCAGGAAAAAAGGTAAACTTTAAAGTAATTGATGAAAACTCAATATTTATTCTTTGTGTAAGATTCGGTGCTAATAGTTTGAAAAATATGAATAGAGAAATAGCATGGAAAATAGTGCCTTTCTAATACCTGTTCTGCACAACTGTGTAAAGCTTTCTTTTACCTGTAGTAGTAACATACAACTAGAAAGAGAGCTACCCTGTTCTTTATTGGGGAAATAGCACTGTAAAGAATATTTTTCATGGCATATTTATCAAACTTTTTATTTAGGGAGAAATAATTGGCACAATTAATACTTTTGTTGAGTTCCTCTACAAGCTGAGTTTCATCATACAACCTTTATGGAAATAATTTTATAATGTTTCAGTGCTATAAGAAGGTCTTGTTGAAGAAATAGAGGAGCTGATGACTTACCATTATCTTACCTCTGTGACCCCACAGTGCTTAGCAGTCTGTATGAGTACTGCATTTTAAGCTGTGCCCCCACTGGATAGCAGCTTGTTGCACTGACCAGGAGGAGATTGCCCTGTAGACAGGACTGCTGGAGCAAACTGCTGTTCTTTAGGGGGAAAACAAAAGCCTTCAACTTTCCTCATGTTTATTATTGGCAGTAACCATCCCACATTTTGCATACACTGAAGAACAAGCTGTGCCAAT